>NW_004624755.1:6895961-6979802 GCF_000247695.1 Heterocephalus glaber
AGACTGCCTGTGCTTTTTATTCTCCTCCCTTTTTTTCGCAGGTGAGTTTGGTTATTCATCATGACCCTTATCCAAAGACACCTGCTTCCTTGTTCCCTAGCTCTTTGGAAATTCCCCACCCTCAAGGGCTTTCTTGTTTCTCAGGTTTACAAGACGTTCTTCTGAAGGTAAACATCTAATTTGACAAGGACGCAGTTCCTCATAACATAGTCTCCTTGCTCTATACAATGGAGGGTAAGATTTAACATGGAGCCTCTATGGCTCACACCGCTCTCCACAGGTTCCCACGATTACAGTGCCAGGGGCTGTGCTTGGCACATGGTGAGAGCTCTGAGCGGCCCCCATTACTAAGGGAACCCTGCACAGGGCCAGCCTCCAATTGATCAGTAGATTGACCTTCCTTCCTTCCTTCCTTCCTTCCTTCCTTCCTTCCTTCCTTCCTTCCTTCCTTTCGCTCTTTCTTTCTTTCGTAATTGGGATTGAACTCCAAGCCTATGCACGGATCTACTCAACCTTTTGTTTTGAGACAGGGTCCTCCTAAATCTCTAGGTCATCCAGGATGGGCTTGAATTTATAATCCTCCTGCCTCAGCCTCCCAGAGTTTGGGGATTAGAGGTATGGGCCAGCTCTCCTGGAGTGATGTCTCCTTATAGCATCTTGTTAATGACTCTAAACCTACACCTCTGTGACCCCTGTGCAGTGGAGGAGTCAGGCTTGGAAGGAAGGCTCTGGTGGGGCCCCAACTCTCTCTCGAGACAGTAGCTGCAGGAGCTGTTCCCCAGGACAGGCCTCTCCACCATGCTCCTGTCCTTCTGGGCAAGTGGCCAGCTCCAGATGAGGTTGTCTGTCCCCAAAACAGTGGAGCAGGAGGCCCCAGGGCTGATCCTGGAGGCTGCCCAGTGCCCAGGGTGAGGGCCCCACCTGGCCCAGGGTCTGTGTGCCTCCCTGTCAGCACCCAGGGCTCCTGTCGAAGTGGCCATTTCCTGATCCCCAAAGTTGTGAGTCCCAGCCCTAGTAGAGAGGCCAGGGATCCAGGTGGACCAGGGGAGACCCAATCTCCGGCCTGGCTGACCCCTCTCTTGGCCCCAGGCCCCAGGAGCTGGATCTGTCCTGGCTAACAGCCAGGCCACAGCCCTTGCAAAACCCTGCTGCCATGAGCAGACACCGGGCCCCAGTGCTGCCTGAGTCTCGTTCCGGGGCCACCTTGCCTGTCCCAGGTGTGGGCCCGGTCCCAGGCTTCTGCGGTCCTTCCCTCCTTCCCTCTTCTTTCTATGCCAGGCCCGCCATGGCTCTTGAATTTCCTTAGGATTCTTTCCTGCAGAGCACGTCTTGAGTTGGTGGCCTGTAACCACTGCCCTTTCCTACAGGTGGCCCGGGTACATACGGAGTTTCCAAGTTTGGTCAAGATCAGCGAGGATTTCCTGGGACTAGACTGGAGCTTTACCTCCCCAGAGAGGAATGTCAAGATGGGCCCCATGGCTGGGTGTGGTGGCCCACACCTGTGATCCCAGCACTCAGGAGGCTGAGGCAGGAGGATCATCATGAGTTGGAGGCCAGCCTGCACTACACAGTGAGGCCCTGTCTCAAAAAACCAAAATGCAATGGGCCACATGACAAGGTCATTTCAGACAAACTATGAAGAGAAAAAAGCAAAGTGACCTTTGCTGGATAAATTGCTGCAGAAATTCTGGATGTAAAATAAAGGAAGACGTAAGCCACTTAATACAGGCATAAACTGGAGAGCTTTTTGAGAATGAGCAGGCAAGAGTGGGAGGGAGCAGGGCCTGAGCACTGATTTAGGATCTGCCTTGGGATGGTGTGGCCTTGGGTAGGTCATGCAGCCTCAGCTCCTTAAAGGGCAGTGACGAAGCTTCTCCTGGAGGGCTGGGAGTCCCACACCCTGTCCTCTAGCCACAATTCCATGCTTCTGGACAGCACAGACTGACAACACAAGGACCTCTAGACCATGAGGTTCATCAAGAGACCATTGCAGCTGGGCATTGGGGCTTGACCCTGTCACCCCAAGCTATGTGGGTGGCTGAGGCAGGAGGATCAGGCAAGCCCAGGAGTTTGAGACCATCCTGGGCAGCACAGTGAGGGCCCAAGGCCCCATCTCAACGCACAAACAAGCAAACCAAAGAGGCAGTTTCAGGGCCAGAGTGTAGCTCAATGGTACAGCACTTCCCTAGTACACACAGGGTTCAATCCTCAGTTTCAGGGTCTGATCTTCAGGTATGAAGGAGGAAAGGAAGATGTGTGGCTGTGAACCAAGATGCATTAAAAATGTCATAAAAATATCTCCCACGGAGCCAGGCATGGTGGGCTACATCTGTAATCACAGCACTCCGGGAGGCTGAGGCAGGAGGATCACAAATTCTAGCTCAGACTGGGCAACTTAGTAAGACCCTGTCTCAAAATAAAAATATTAAAAATAAGGGCGGGGGATTTAGCTCAGTGGCATCTGGCAAGTGCAAGGTCCAGAGTGAAGAGTCCCAGTATCAAAAAACAAAGCAAACAAACAAAAAACTACCTTAAAAATGGCTGAGGATTGTAGCTCAGTGCAAAGGGCCTGGGTTTCATCTCTGGTACAGTCCCCCAATTTTTTTTTTAAATTTTAAATTCTCTAAGGACTGTGTAATGAACAACTCCTCTGGACCGGAAGGACCGGAAGTGTGAGCCAGCCTTGGGTCAGGTGGCTGTGTGGCCCACTCTCCCGCTGACATCCTGCCTTTCACGTGATCTTTGGGACCTCTGTGGAGTCAAACTTTGCAAGGGGATTAAAGCTGAGCCTACCTCGCAGGCTGGGGAAGTGTGGCAGTGTTTAGACAGAGCGCAGGCGGGCTGCGGCCACTACTGGTGTCCCCAGGAGGGAGTCACGGGGCAGGGGAGGCCGGAGGGGAGGGCGGTCCGGTCACAGGCGCAGGGCGGACTCCAGGGTCGGAAGGAAGGAGGCGGCACTTGCCGGAATTCGAGGGCCCAGCCGAGCTCGCAGAGGCGGCAGTGATGGCAGAGGGACAGGGGCCAAGGTCAGGCTGCTGCCCATGGCTGCGGCCCTCGAGGAAGGGGAGCAGAACAGGGAGGCCAGGCTCTAAATAACACCAGGGAGCAGTACTTCTGGCACTCGGCTCGAATTCACTGCCTCTTCCTTTAACTCCACTGCCTCTTCCTTTAACTCCACTGATTCTGCTCCCGAAGGAGCAGGAGCGGAAGGACAGACCTACAATTCAAGGCATTTGGCCATGCGCAGTAGCTGCTGAGCCCTACGCCCCTAGTTCAAGGCCAGCCTGGGCCACATGGCGAGTTCAAGGATACACAGGAAGGCCACTAGGGAGACCCGGTCTCAAAAAACACAACAAAACCAGACTGCAAGTTTAGAGATCAGGCAGAGGAGGAGGAGACGAGAAGGGGCCCCGGGGGACAGAAAAGCCCCTCCGTGGGGAGTTGTGCCAGCTCCCCAGACAGGGGGCCACACGGCAGCCGTGCTGTGAAGCCAGGGGCTTCGGCCTGGCCTCCGGGCTGCAGTTCAGACCCGGGTCACGGCGGTGTGGACAGAGGGCCGCAGAGGGGGGGGGGGCTCATGCAGGCGTAAAGGGTGAGGATGGGTGGGGGCAGAAAGGGGATTGGTCCTGACTCGGGAGGGCGAGGATCCGATGGCCCCCTGAATGGGTCGGGGGATGAGGAGAAGCCCGGTCCATCGGGTCCAAAAGAACATGGGCGTGGGCGTAAGAATGGGGCTCCTGAAGATTTTTAATTCCCAGCAAAAAGGTAATCAATAAATGGTAATTGCATCCTACTCCAGAGACAGTGGCCATGATGAAAAAATCAAATAACAAATACTGGCCAGCCATGGTGTCACACGCTTGTATTCCCAGCACTCGGGAGGCTGAGGCAGGAGGATGGCTAGGAGCTCAAGGCCTCAAGGCCAGCTTGAGCTACACAGTTCAAAACCAGTCTGAATTACTTAGTGAGACCCTGTCTCAAAAGAAAAAAAAATACTGCCCAGGCTGTGGGGGACAAAGGAGCCCTTCTACACTGTTCATTTGTTTGTTTTTGGTACCGGGTATTGAACTCAGGACCTTATGCTTATGAGGCAGACATGGCACCACTGAGCTAACTCCCCAATCCCTAAACTGAAATTCTTTTTTTTTTGGTACCAGGGATTGAACTTGGAACCTTGCGCTTGCGAGGCAGGCAGTGGCAATCTTAAAGTTTAGAGGTTTTTTTGGTACCAGGGATTGAACTAGGGACCTTACACTTTCAAGGCAGGCGCCAGACCTTCTGCATTGTTGGTGTGTTGATGGGAATGTAAACCTCTATGGAAATCAGTATGGAGAGTTCTCAAAAACTAAAAGTAGAAATTCCATTCTATCCCTCTGTTCCCCTTCTAGGTATCTTCCTGAGTTAAAGTCATCATATTACAGTGATACATGCATATCTGTACTTGGAGCTAAATAATAGCTAATAATAGCTAAATTCATAATAGCTAAATCTTGGAAGCAACCTAAATGTTCATCAACGGATGGAGAAAATGTGGTATTTACACACAATAGAGTACTACAATGCCATAAATAAGCATAAGTTTGAGTCATTTGTAGGAATATGGATGCACCTTGAGACCATAACATTAAGTGAAATAAATCAGCAACATAGTTTAAAGGGCCAGGGATTTAGCTCAGTAGCACCATGCCTGCCTCGAAAGTACAAGATTCTGAGTTCGATCCCTGGTACCCAAAATAAAAAAGAAACATAGCTTAAATATTAAATATGGTTTCTCTTATATGAGGAACCCAAATTATAAATAAATTAAAGAGCAAAATAAAAAACAGATAATATGAAACAAGGGGATTGTTCCTTTGTAAAAGGGAAAGGACCAAGGGATGGAGGAAGGGAAGGGCAGGGGAAGGAGACGTAAAAAGAATCAAGATGTGTTATGTACTTGCACCAACTTCCCTCAAGGAATGTAATCTTTTTTTTTTTTTTAATGGTAGCAAAATTTTATTAAAGGTAGTTCTGCAGAGTGAGTTTGGGCCAAGTAAAAGTAGGAAAAAAAGTACACCCTTCAGCACAAGGGCAGCCACCATGCAAGAGCAAACACAGTAGCCGAGGAATGTAATCACTAGGGATTGCAAACATTGCTAGTAAAAATAAATCTTAGGCCGGGTATGGTGGCTCATGCCTGTAATCCCAACACTCAGGAGGCTGAGGCAGGAGGACAGCCATGAGTTCAAGGCCAGCTTGGGCTACATAGTGAGTTCAAGACCAGCCCGAACTACATAGTGAGACCTTGTCTCAAAAAATAAAATAAAATAAAAAATTTTAAATAGCAATTCCTTTTGTTTTTTGTGGGGTTTTTTTGAGACAGGGTCTCATTACGTATCCCAGGCTGTCCTCAAACTCACAGGGATCCTCCTGCCTCAGCCTCACTAGTGCTGGGATTACAGGCATGCACCACCATGTGGGCAGATGTTCCTTTGGGGCGATGGGCCCTATAGCAGTTACTATTCATACAGAACTCTGGTGTTTACCGGCGTGTGGGCTGCCCTAACTCACTTGGTAATGGCAGCTGACATTCTCTTGTTTCTAGCAACTCTTGCTGTTTGGATTCACAAGAGAAACAGAACCCTGGAATCCAGAGCTGAGTCAGTCATCCACATACGGCTTGAAGATGATGGCAAGGTCCTGGAGCAATACTCACACCCAATACATCTGTGTGTTTTGAACCCCAAACACAGGGCCCTGTGAAGAAATGGACCGAGGCTGGGGTCTCCATCGGTTCAGCCAAGTCAACTCTTGGGCCACATATTCATTCCATCCTGAGCTCAGACAGCAGCCTGTCCTGGTCTGCCATCTATGCAGCCACTCGGGTTTTTCATTAACAGGGGTGAGTTATTGGCTCGAGGGTCCATCCAGTAGAACAGCCTAAATTTATGCCACACTTCCGTTTCCCAGGGAGCTGAGCCTATTTCATATAAATTACCTCATTGATCTCCAAAGCCTCAGTGTGAGATTTAGAATTATTATTTCTTTCTCATCTTGACATTCCGTCTGCAGGCCGGTGATGGATGTGCTGGTGTTGAGAGGACGGACCGCAGCAGGGCCCTGCCGATCTGGCCTTCACCTCGGAGATGCGCCCTGGAGCCAGAGAGGTTTGGTCTAAGGGATGTGCGCCCTCAGCAGCCCCAGTAGGGGGCCGGGGTCCGGTGCTCAGGCCTGTGCCTGCATCTGGTGTGATATGAAGAGCTGGCCCCACGCACTCTGTTCACAGTGCTGGGGACCCACCCCAGGGCCTTGAGCCTGCTATGCAAGTGCTGTACCCCTGGGCTCCCCCAGCCCGACCCCTACAGCTCCTGGGAAAGAGCGCCCTGACTTTCCCAAGGGACACAGGCAGCTGGAAAGGATGGCACAGTGGGAGAGCCCAGAGTGAAGACCAGAGGGTTTCTGGATGGGACACGGATGTGGGGCGCACCCCTGCTTCAGGGAGCCCCGCCCTGTGCTCCGGCCTTAGCTTTCTACAAGCTTCTGGCCCCTTTGAGCTCCAAAAACAGCTGGAGTCCAGCTGTCTTCCCTGGTGGAGGGGCCAGGATCTCGATCCTTATCACAGAACAGGCAGCCCAATTCAGACCCTGCTGCAGCTGACCTTCAGTGGCCACTGTTGGGGACCCCGAGTAGCACACACACTACCCCCACTGCCCAGGGCTTTTCTGTACTTATTTGTGCATGTTTGTTGCAGCACTGGGGATTGAACCTAAGGGCTTCTCACTGAGCTACATCCTTGACCCTTTCTTGTCTTTTGAGACAGAGTCTAAGTCACTAAATTGCCCAGACTGGGCTCAAACTTGCCATTCTCCTGCCTCAGCCTCCCAGAGTGCTGGGATTACAGGTGTGCACACTATGCCTGGGGCCACTGCAGTGCTGTCTGCTTAAAAGCCAACACTTGCTGGAGGGTAGAGGGGATCATAGCAGGGGCGTCGTGGCTGGCAGCCACCCCCCCATTGTTGCTGTTTCCCCTCCCTGTCTTCTCTGTTCTGAGTCACCTCTAGCACTCAGGCTGGGAGCCGAGCCAGCCCCGGCTCCCCATCTGCTCAGTCATTCAAGGACCACCCCCTGGGACCCCAGGCAGGGGCTGAAGGAGACAGGCCCGGTCCTGCCCATCAGGGTCGAAGTCTGGAGAGAGAGACGGAAAAAGTGACCGTGCTGTAACGTGTAGTGAGTGGCCCAAGAGAGAAAACTGGGAGGAAAGGAGCTCCAGAGCAGCAAAGCCACCTTCTGAGCCAGGTGTGGTGGCCTACACCTGTCATCCCAGCACTTGGGAGGCTGAGGCAGGATGATTTCCATGCATTCCAGGCCAGCCTGGGCTACATGGTGAGCTCAAGGCCAGCCTGAATTACACAGTGAGACCCTGCTCAAAACACTAACAAATCGGGCCGGGGGTTTAGCTCAGTGGCATCACACCTGCCTCACAGGTACAAGGTCCTGAGTTTGATCCCCGGTACCAAAAAGAAAACAATAACAAATCCACTTCCTGTTTTGCAGAAGTCCTGGGGGTGCTTCCTGGAAAAAGCAGCACCCAGGCTGAGGGCCAAAGGGGTCATTTGAGGTATAGGAAGTCACAGGACTCAACAAAGGCCAGGCCAGGTCCCTGGAGCCCTCAGATGAAGGTGGAACAAGATCTGGGGGTCCTGGGACCCTCAGAACAGACCTGATGTGCCGAGGGGCACTTGTGGTAGTCGCAGGAACCTGGCTACACACAGCCCTTTCTGGCCCTGCAGCAGCAGTGCTGCACTGAATCTGTGTTAGGATTCTCTTGCATTCACAGAACCCAACCTAGGCCCGCTCAGTCAGTGTCCACTCGGGCCAGGTGCCCCTCACAGAGGAGGAAGCCAAGGCCCAAAGGGGTCCAGTTCCTCACCCGTGGTCACCAGCTCCAGGTGAGGACACTGAGGCCCTATCCTTCGATGTCCGAACAGCTAGGGCTGTGCCGCCTGAATCTCAGCGCTGCTGGGACCAGTGATCTGCACACCCAGAAATCGGGTGGAAGGCGTGATGTCCCACACCTGTAATCCCAGCACTTGAACTCACTATGTAGCCCAGGCTGGCCTCAAACTCACAGGGATCCTCCTGCCTCAGCCTCCGGAGAGCTGGGACCACAGGCGTGTGCTACCACTCCCAGCCTGGCTCCTACAGTAGTCCATGAGGGTTTATTTGTCGATCTGGTAAAAGCGAGCTGAGAGCTCTGCCTTCTCAGAGCGGGGCTTGCAGCAGGAAAACGTGGAGAATCACTTAACAGTGACAATGTGACTGGAGCAGGTACTCAGAGGCCTTTGTCCCTCTCCCCTTCCCCTCTCAAGCAGAAAACTTTGGACCTTCCCTCTTCCGCTCCCTCATCTCAAGGATAATTCCTGGTCGCTGCCAAGTACCAGGAATCTTTGATCTGGCTGGGAACCAATTTGAATCCACCTCATGTAGTAGCAAAACCATAAAACAATTACCAACAACCCTGCTATCAACTAATTACCAGGGAGTGGAAAAGTGTGCTCAGGGCCCCCCCGGTACAGGCTGGGAAAATGGGAGGAAGCCTGCAGCTATTAGAAAGCTTTGCACAAAATGAGAGGCACAACCAGAGGCCACTTCCACCTAGAGGCCTCAAGAAGTGGCCCAGGGACTGGACCTCAAACCTCGGAGGCCAAGTCAGGGGGCTGGCATCTAAGTTTTGGGCTTCTCAGCGGGAAGGGTGCTCTGCAGAGCTGGGGAGCAACTCCGGAGGGCTTCAGAAGGCTCAGGGCCACCAGGGCCGTCTGGGGTCAGCACTCGGGAGTTCCGCTCTCCCGCCCTGGGCCCCGGCTATGCGAACACGGGCGCGGCCAACGCGTGCGCGTTCCTAGAACGTTCGAGGCTTCCCCCATGCGCCGCACGAGGGGCCTGCAGTTCTGTCTTCGTGTCTCCGCCTGCCAGTTTCCCAGGTCAGTGGAGCAAGTCACCGGGCCCTCTCCTCGCTTCTCCTGGGGTGCGGGGTGCTTCGGCCAATGCTTTGGTTAAGACGATAAACCAAGAAGGACCCTTTACTTTGGATTTCCCAAGACTAAATATTTGAGTCAAACCTGAAGCGAAATCGAGACGTTCGGGAGGTTCACAGAGGACTTGAAATGTTTTGGCTCCAATTAATCCGTCCTAAGGGTTCTCTCTGGGAATGATAAAGCAAATATGTCTATGTTTTGTAATAGTCACAGAACTTCAGACTTCAATCTTTAAGGAAAAGTGCTGGAGGTAAGTTAAATGGTTTCTATTGACTATAACTCAATGATATAAAGTTTAACTAGAAAGTAACCCAGGTGACTTTTGGAATAAACACTCCAAACCCTCACAAGAGGGTGAATGTGGGTCTCAGGGCAGTGCCTTCCGGGACTCTGTCCCGTGTCAGAAAGGGTCGCTGTAGCTCACAACACACCCTGCCATTCCTCCTGCAAGGTCACTTCAAGGCCAATTTACAAGACTTAACGTGAAAATTGACTTTTGATCCCAAATGGTGTCACCTGGCTTGGGTATTTTCTGTTAGCCCCCAGATTTGACCATAAATGGTATATCTATTTCTAAATGTAAATCTACCTTTAAAAGATTAAGCCAGGCGTGGTGGCACACGGCTATAATCCTAGCACTTGGGAGGCTGAGGCAGGAGGATCTCCATGAGTTCAAGGCCATCCTGGATACATAGTGAGCTCAGGGTCAGCCTGGACTACATAACAAGACCCTGCCTCAAAAAAAAAAAAAAAAAAACAAGGTTCATATTTGCCGCCCCCAAAGATGTACCAAAAAACACACTACTGTGCTGGCCTGGGAGATGATTCTCAGGACAGTTGTCAAGTGTAAACAGTTAGAAGCACTGTGTGGAAGGGAGGCTGTCCACGGGGAGAGCTTAAAGATCACATGCCTGATCTGTGTGTGTGTTTGTGTGTATGTGTGTGTGTGGTAGTGGAGAATTGAATCCACGTGCACTCTAACACTAAACTACATTGCCAGCTCTTTTATTTATTTATTTTTGGTACCGGGGATCGAACTCGGGTCCTTGCACTTGCGAAGCAGGTGGCAAAACCACTGAGCTAAATCCCCGGCCCTCCTTGTTCTTGACAATGGTAGAAGAGCTGACAAAGCGAACCAATTTGCAGGCTTATGCTGGATTTCATGCCCCGTCCAACTGGTCAGATGCTCAGTGATGCTGACGAAACTCGGGGACTCGATGCCACACTGAGAAATCCCTGTCACTGAGAAACGCATCCTCTGTCGCTGTCCTCTCTGCCGGCCCCATGCTGCCCCCGCCACTCCTCCGCACAGGCTGAGATGGGAACTGCAAGCACCAGGCTGTTAGACCCTGTCAGATGCCTACACGTAACCTGCTGCGGGTATTGATTTGACTGAATGGGGACCTGTTATCAAAGCCTGTGAAATACCCCCCTTAGTAGGTAATCATTGAGATCCAAACCCTGCCAAGTCTCAGAGGAGAGGGGAAATGTGCTTTGCCAGAGGCTGGGAGAAGTCGGATGCAGGAAGAATTCGCAGAAGACCTTAGAAAGGGCCAAACTGGGGGATCTAGATTCATGCCAGTGTGGTGGGCTTGGGGTGGGGCGGAGGGCGGTCTCTGCCTTCAGCCCAGAGCCCCACAGGGGCCCGCGGAGGGGAGGGTCCAGGTTCCATGACATTGACTGGAAATGACACTGTCATGGTGCTGAGGGCAACACTTGGCTGAATCATTATCTCTGGGCTTTCTTTTTTTTTCTGTTTTGATAGAGCAAATTTTCTTTGACTTATCTTTTTTAATCAAAGCTCAAAAATCTAGTTGGTGGCACACTCCTGTAATCTCAGCCCTTGCAAGGCTGAGGCAGGAGGATCCTCAAGTTCGAGGCCAGCCTGGGCTACTTAGCCAGACCATATCTCAAAAACAAACAAAAAACTGAACTAAAAAGAAATATCAAAACTCCAACCCCTCTTTCTTAACAGAGTCTTTCTGGTTAGCTGAGGTGGAAGGTACTGGCTTCTTACCCAGTTCCTAAGCCTTTCAGTTCTGTGCTATGGCAGGATTGGTGAGGAAGGGAAATGGTCTCCCCTTAACTCTTTTCCAATACTGTGGTGAGCAGAACTTCGGATCCAATTTTTTTTTTTTTTTTTTTTTTTGGTACCGGGGATTGACTCAGGACCTTGTGCTTCCAAGGCAGGCACAGCGCCACCAAACTAAATCCCGGGCCCCCAGATCCACATTTTGCAAATGATGAAATAGGGTTCTGAAAAGTCAGAATACTGACAAAGGTGCAGTGAGCTTCTTTCCCCCCTAGTTCTAGGGCTCAGACCTACGGCTACTCTACCACTGAGCTACATCCCAGTCCTGGATAACTCAGTGACTTAGGGAGATCCTGTCTCAAAATAAAAAAATAAAAAGGGCTGGGGATATAGTTCAGTGAAAAGTCCCCGGGTTCAATTCCTAGAACTGAAAAACAAGAACAGGCAGCAGCTGTGGTATTATCATCGCAAGTCCCCACTGATGTTAACAGCTGGTAAAGCTAGGGGAAGAGTATGAGCATTCATTGTCCTTTTCTTGTATTTTATTTGAAAATTGGAATTTTTTTTTTTTTTAGAGGGGGAAAGATTTATTTGGCTCACAGTGTGTAGAGGTCTCAGCCCATAATCAGCTGGCTCCAAGGCAGGGATGGCAAACAGGCATCACAGAGAAGCAACATGGTGTGCGCAAGGTAGCAAAGGTAACAAGGTGGAATTTTTGTTTTTAACTCAAGGAGCGAGGATTTTTGAACAAATCTCCCCTCTGCCTAGAATTCCTTGCTGGGTTTTTCTCTCCGTGTGACTTTACTGCAGCCTTAGGTCCTCTGAGGAATAGGGGCATGGAGAGGAAGTGGGGGTGATGAAGACGTTCCATGCCTTAATGGTGCTGGCAGGCACCACCCTCTGTGTTCGGTAGCTCGTCTCTCCCCTTTCTGGGCTGTGGTGGGCTCAGGCCCTGCCTGGGAAAAGTACCCTTACTGCAGGCTCTCCGCTGAGAACCACCATCGATGAAGAAAACGTGACATTTCTGCACAGTGGAGTACTACTGTGCCATAAGCACAGATACATGTGAGTCATTTGTAGGAAAATGGATGCACCTTGAGACTGGTGTTAGGTGAGTGAATCCGATACACAAGCACAAATATTGCATGGTTTCTCTTATATGAGAAACCCAAAATATAAATAACGCAAAGAGCAAAATAAAAGATAGATAGTAGGAAACAGGGAGAGAGCACTTTTACAAATGGGAAGGGGATATGACCCAGAGGGAAGGGAGAAGGAGGGAAGTGAAAAAACTAAGGTGTGTTATGTACATGACCCCATGATGAATGCAATCATTATGCACTGCAAACGTACTCAATTTTTAAAAACAGTCACGCAAAAAGAACCAGGATGGACCGTGGGCAGCCCCTCACAGCCACTGTGGAGCTGGGGCTGCTTCCGTTACCAAATGTGCACACACACGTGCAGGGAGGGCACCTATTATCTGAATGCTCAGGGCCAGGATCGTTTCAGGTTTGAGATTTCTTTTCTCAGATTTTGTGTAATTCCATATTCCACATAATGGTATCTCTTGAGGATGGGACCCCAACTGAGCAAGGAATTCTGTTTCATGTACATCTTACACACATAGACTGAAGACGAGTCTTTTAGTTTTGTGAGACAGGGTCTTGCTACGTAGTTCAGGCTACCTTGATTTCACATTGATCCTCCTGCCTCGCCCCCCTCCCAAGTGCTGGGGTGACAGGCATGCACCACCATGCCTGGCTGGAAGACAATTTTATACAGTATCTTTATTGTTGCTGCTTTCTAACTGCGACCCATCATGTGAGGCAAGGCTTGGCATTTTGTCACCTTGGCATTGCTCAAAAAGTCTGCCCGTTTTGCCTTTCCAGATTAGTGATACCTATGAGAACCCCTGGAGTGCTCAGAAAGGTCATCTGCTGATCAAAAACTTCATTGGCCACCTTTTTCAGCTCAACACTTCAGGGCTGGGCTGGGTTCAGGAGGCTTGTCACCCCGCCTGCAGAGGGGCAGCTGAACACTCCAGGGAGCAGCTCATTGTCTCACCTTTGCGTGAGGCTGGCACAGCCAGGCCGCACTGCAGGCACAGCGGGGAGCTGGGTTCTCTCTCCTGTGTCAGGATGGAGATGGCTCCTCCTTGGGGGAGATGCACCCCGGCGGGGGCACCCTGGCCCCTCCTTATCCAGTCCTGGCCACCCAGGCCTGGGAAGCTGGTGCCCTGTCCCTTCGTGTGCACCAGAAGACACCGGCCAGCACCTCTTCCAGTGGGTGGACGGGGACATAGCCCCGAGGCAGTGTTTCCAGACGCACCTGAGGGGACAGCATGGTGGTCAGAGGCAGCACAGGTTGGAGGAAACCGTACATAACCATGCGTCATTTAAGGACTAGGTCGTATTCTGAGAAGTGCATTCGCAGGTGATTTCGTTGTGTGAACATCATGCAGTTCACTGGCACAGGCCTAGGTGGAGCAGCCGACCAGCACCCAGGCTGGAAGGGCTGCGTGGAGGACCATGTACAAGATGCTGCCAGCCTAACCGTGTACTGGTTGTTTTCTTTCTTTCTGTTTCTTTTTTTGTCATTGTTTTGTTTTTGATTTCTGAGACATTTTGAGACATTGGGTCATTTTATGTAGTTCAGTCAGGCTGGTCTTGAACTTGTAGGGATCTTCCTGCCTCAGCCTCCTGAGCATTGAGGTCACAAGTATGCACCACCCCACCAGTCTTCCAGACTTCTTAAGTGATGCATGCTTGTCAGCCAGGCATGGTGGTGCACATCTTAATCCCAGGACTAGGGAGGCTGAAGCAGAAGGATTGCTGCAAGTTTGAGGCCAGCCTGAGGTATACAGTGAGTTCAAGGCCAGCCTGGACTGCATGGCAAGATCCTGTCTCAACCCCCCACCCCGACATATATATCATACCCATCAAGGGTATGAATAATACAAACATGCAAGATGCATCTGGGAGCACTATAAAATCTTACTGAAAGTCTCAGAAGATTTGCACTTGGGTCCCTACCCAGCCCTCACCACAGTGCTTCGGGGTGGCTGTTATTTATCCTGACACCCAGTCAGATTCGAGAGGTCGCTTGCGTCCACCAAGAAGCAGAGCAAGCCAAACTGGATTCACTCGTGTATGCCCCTATGCAAGCTCATGCACGTCCTGGCAAACTGACAGAGTTCACAAAATAACCAGGACTGTGTACACCTTCGTGCCCATTCTGGCACACAAATTATAGTAGGTTTCTCTGGTTGTAAAAAGCAGCACAAATCTTTTATGTATGTCAAGAGGCATCTAACAGGGAAAGGAGATTTAGAGATTTTGGGAGGAGCTGCCCATCAGATTCCAAAGTGCAGGTTGACAAGAATGAGCCCCAGGGCCTTTGCACCTGCTGCTCTCCCACACCTGGGAAGTTGTCTTCAGACAAGGGCACAACACGCCAGTCTTTGCTCACAGAATCTTCTCACCAAGGGTGCTTTCCTGACCACCCCACTGAGAATTGCAACCTCTCCTTTATCTTTCCCCACAGCACTTTCCTTCTCTACTACATAACCCACATATTTCCTGTCTTCTCCTCAAGTCCCAAAATGCTGGCTCCAGGAAGGAAACAGAATTTTCTGTTTTTCAGCAGATTCTGGGGTTTCTCCATCCTCCCTATGCAGCTGTGAAGTATGAATGTGTCCACTTCCACGATGGAGAGAGGCACATTTCTTTATCCACCCCACTGTTTGGAGCATTTGGCTGATTTCCAGCAGCGGCTGCTTTAAGCCTGCTCTCATGACCACTGGTTCCGGTCTCACGTGTATCTAAGTGAGAATTTCTCTAACAGACAGACCCTTCTGGCTTGCCCTCTCATTCTGAAATGCTACCCAAAGTCCTGGAGTGAATGAACACTCCCGGCTGCAGTGGGTAGCTGTCATGTGATTCCACATCTGCACCAGCACTTGGTATTAGCAGACTCTTTCCTTTTTGTGTCTCTGGTAAGAATAAAATGCAATCTCCCAGTGGTGTTATTTTTAATTTCCCTGATTATGAATGAGATCGACAGCCTCTTTGTAAGATACATTTGCAGCTACTGCCTACTTTCCTTCATTCCTGGTTATCATAGCTTTCCTGGGTTCAGCAATCTTGATTTTTTAATAAAGTACGTTTACTATTTTATTTTGAATTAACATGTATTAATGGGGTTTGGTATTTTATTTCAACATATGTATACAACAGGCACTAACTGTTATAAAGAATCCACTTGTCAAAACAGGCTTTTTGGTTGTGAGAAAAAGAAAAGTTTATTCCAGTAAACAGGGACCAAAGTCAGAAAATTCTAGCCACTACCAGGGAAAGATTTCATCCAGGCGTGGATGGGCTAACATTGGGAGAGAGAGTAGCAGCCAGCGGGGAAGAAGACTATACTTATGTAGACTTGGGGAAGGGAATATACTCATAAGGAATGCTTATGACTTGATGCCCAGGGACGGCCTGCTCAGGTGTGTGGCAGTTACTGGACTTCTCCACACCAGGGAGGTTGTATACTTCGTTTTGAGTCCATTTGGCCTATTTACTGAGAAGCTGTTGTTACTTGCTGAAAGCAGCCTGTTTGCTTTGTCCTGTTGGTTTAGGCCAGGCCTGATATTCCTGTCTTTTTGTTGTTATATACAGGAAAGGGAGGGGGTGGGAAAGCAGGCGGAGCTTCTCAGGGCTGCTTTGTGTGTGACAAATGAGCAGCAGGGACAGCCTACATGGAGGGAAAATCTTGGAGGAAGGGAGCATATCAAGGACCCAGCAGGGCTCTCATCTGCCAATTGGTGATTGTTTGTATACAATCCTGTAAGAATAGTGAAAGAAGTCTGAGAAGACATGCCCCAAATAAGAGAAGGAGAATAATACAAACAAGAGGTCCAGTAAATGGAAGAAGCCATGTAGCCCAGCCCCAAACATCAGTCCATGAGTTAGGCAATGTTTAATTTCTGAGTCCTTGTCTGTCAGCTTTTTAGCTGCCTCCTGTACTATGCCTTACTGATTGGAATGAAAGCAACATTCTTCTAGAAACATGCATAATCCACCTCTCTCAGCAGTCAAAAGATCTAAGCCCCATCTATTTTGCAGAATTGCTGCTGCCAGGGAATCAATCTGGCTTTGTAAGGTGAGAATGGAATTGGCTATTTTTTGAGGCTGTCAGAAAGGTCTTTGGAGAGAGTGTGATATGGGGTTAGGGGAGCAGTTAAACCTGCTATGACAGTCCTCGCAGCAGCAGTGATGCCTAGAGCACCCAGCAGTGGAATTAAGTGTATGGCTCCATGGCATCAAACTTGGGCTGTAACAGCAACAGGCAGGCCCTGGTTTCCTGAAGCAATATCTATATTTGGGCTAAGATATGTTAGCTTACAGGTGCCGATCCAGTTAGTGGGAAGGCACAAGTAAGTGAAAGTCCCACAAAGGAAAAAAAAAATACCTTGACTGGGTAAACAGAATTGGTTGTGGATGTTAAAGAGGCGGGTGACTATTGCTTTTTCTTTCCCAGACACTTAGGGTACCTGCCAGAGCACCACTTGTCAGGGGCTGGAAGGGTCCTTGGTGGGGAAATTTGTCTTTTGCCTATTGTCCTTTTTTCCCATTGCAATAAAATCTTTTAGTGTCTCTTAGCACCCATTGTGAGGAATGGTTAAAGGTAGATAAGAAGAGGCAGTCCAAGCAAGTGGGAGGTTTATAACAAGGAACCCACAGGTATGGGGTCATGCATGGGAAGTGTTGCACATCACAGAACCCTGACTGTTTATTTAACAGTGTTGTTGCTATAACTTTGAGAGGGCCAGAAAAATGGACAAGCTGAGTGAATGGAGCATCCTGAATAACCCGGTAACTGGCATGGTCATGTGAGGCCAGTGACAGTAATGTATAGTTACATTGGTGGGGAGTAGATGTCCTAATGATATATGAGAGGATAGATTGTGCTGAATGCAACTGGGGGCTGGAAGGTCAGAGTAGTATCAGTCGTTATAGGGCCATGTATGGGCCTAGTTGAACTTTCATATTTAGTATTATTAGCAAAATGGGATTGAAGGAGTTGGGCTGCACATCTTAATTGCGGGTCTTTTGTTCTGTAAGTGACAGGGAAAGTAGCCACTGATGTTTTGTTGAGGAGTTGGAGTGGGCCCTTCATCTCGTACTGGGGATGATATGTAAGACTGGTAAGGGCCCAGACCTGGGGAGGAGCTGGAACAGCTGTATAACTGGCTGTGGACATGGAAATACAGAGCCAGCAGTCTTTGGCTAAGGAGGGATTGTGTCTGTTCAGCAGGGAAGGAGTTAACTGCAAGGATTTGTAAAGGTAGTTGGGAACAGCAGGCCGGAACGACTGGGGTGCTATAGCAGGGCTTGAAGAAAGAAGAGGAGGGCTAACTGGGTCAAAGGGCATAGGAAGGAGAAAGGAAGAGATTTACTTAGGACAACGAAGAACCAGAATGAGTGTGAGAAGTGGTCCTATCAGTGAGGCAGAAGACAATTGGGTCGGAGCTTTAAAGAGATCTTCTGTCCACGCAAGGTATGACTCTAGAGTGGAAGTTTGGGAGTGAAACCAAGTAAGGTCAGAGCAGACTGAATGTAACTACAATGACAAGACACACAAAACCAAGTCATTTATGTCTCCTCTGGAACTCGAGTCAGCCTGATGGAAGCAAGAGCGATTACTTGCGGTTTCCACAAAGACCGGTCAGGCAGGCCGTCAGCTGGGCACAGCCTCACTCAAGACCAGTGAACCCACTGCAGAGGACCCTGGAGACACACGGCCATGGGAGTCCTATAAATGGCCAAAAAGAGCCCTTTCCATTTAGGCTGGAGGGACGGAGGATTTAAGTGTTTTATTAGAATCCATTTATTAGCCAGGTCATCTTCATGAGGCTGGGCATTGGGAAAAGGCAAGGGAAGGTTAGCAGCATGTCTTATGTCTTTTCAGACTTGTAGGACAGGGCAACAGTCTCCAGTGGGGTTAGGTTCCCCACTGAGGTGTGGCCCAAGTAGAGAAGGTTTGGCCGTATAAAAGCTCCAATGAACTGTACCCCGTGGGTTCTCTGGGCGTGGCTCTGACGTGGAGAGCAGTAGAAAGCAGGGAAACCCAATCTTTATGGAGGTGAGCTTGGTAAGGTGGGCCTTAAGGAGGCCAGTAGCCCGTTCTACCTTCCTGGAAGGCTGAAGCCACTTAGGGGTGTGAAGGTTCCATGGTATACCGAGTGACTTGGATACTCCTGGGTAATCTGGCTAATGAAAGCTAGGCCACTGTCTGATTGAATGGAGGTGGGAAGGCCAAACAGGGAGATGATATCAGTTAAGAGGGAGTTAAAAACTGCCAAGGCTTTTTCTGAGCCTGTGGGCAAAGCCTCTATCCACCCTGTGAAAGTGTCAGCCCAGACCAGGAGATATTTTAACCTTCACACTCCTGGCGTGTGAGGGAAATCAATCTGCCAGTCCTGAGTTGGGGAAAAACCTCTCACTTGATATCTGGGGAAAGGAGGGGCCTCGGAGAGCCCTGAGGTGTGGTTACCTGGCAAATGGAACACTGAGGGGTGATAGTTTTGAGGAGGGTCTTCCAGGAGGAAAAGCAGATAAGACGCTCAAGCAGTGGGTCAGGCCTTTGTAACTAGCATGAAAATTGTCAAGAAGGGAGGAAAGAATGGCATGGGCCTGGGAGGTGGGGAGGAGGAATTTTCCCTTATTTAGAAACCTTCCATCTTTGGTGGGGCGGTCCTACTGTTGTTGGCAGTTGGGGAATAGGCCAGACTGAAGCTAGAAAGGGAAAAATATTGACCCTTGGGGCCTAGAAGGAGAGGCTAGCGGCTTCCTTGTGGTCTTATCTGCAAAGGCATTCCGGGCAGCTGTGAGGTCTGGAAGTTTCAGGTGTCCCTGGCAGTGAAGCACAGCAGTCCGTGTAGGTAGAAAAGTGGCCTGAAAAAGGGCTTTAATGCGTGGGGCATTAATGATTGAAGACCCTCAGGAGGTGAGGACCCCCCCTTTTGGCCCAGAGGGGGATGTGATTGTGTGATATATGAAATGAATACTTTGAGTCAGTATAGATGTTAACTCGTAGGCTCCTAGCTATTATAAGAGCACGAGTCCGAGCAGTTAGATCAGCCTGTTAAGAGGTAGTGGATGGGGGGAGAGCTGCAGTGTCTATGATAGAGTCTTGGGAGACAACAGAGTGTGTGTCCTGCTCTGGCAGGGGAGTTGGGGCTGGGCTTGGGTGAACTCCGGTCGATAAACCAGGTGCGGTTAGGATTGGGAGAGGGAAGGTGGAAATGTGAGGAAAGGGGGAGGTTGCTAGGTGTATCAGAGACATACAGTTGTGTGATTCAGGCTTTTTGGAAGGGGTAGTGGGTTGATAAAGTGAGTGGCTGGATTAAAATTAGGGTGCAGGGTGATTGAAATCATGGGAGTCTCCATGAAAAGCACGTAGAGTTGAATAAGGCGCGGAGCAGAGAGAAAGTACACGAGGTGGGATGAAGACTTGAGTCCCTGAAGGTTGTGGGAAGAGTAAAGGGTGAGTGGGGGATGCCCAGTGCTTTTGAATGTCTCTAGGAGTAGCAGGGCTGCAGTGGCAGCCACTTGTAGGCATGTGGCCAGCCTGTGACAGTGGGGCCAAGCTGTTTGGACCGAAATGTGATCAGCCATGGACTGGGACCTTGTGTCAGAACCCCTAGGGCACACCCCTGGCTCTACTGTGTAGAGGCTGAAAGCTTGGGTGAGGTCTGGGAGGGCCAAAGTGGGGGCTGCTTTTAGGGCCTCTTTTAGGGTGTGAAAGGATGAGGGAGGGAAGGCTTTGTGAGCTGAGGGCTCTGCAGGGTGTCCCTCTATAAGTTTGTAGAGGGCTTTGGTGAGGAGAGCAAAGCTGGGTACCCAGAAGCAGAAACATCCCAGCACGCAGAGAAGAGAAGGGAGCTGCTGTTTGGCGGTAGGAACTGGAATCTGGGAAATTAAATGGACTCAATCTGGGGGTAGGGCTCGGGTATGTTTGTGGAGAATGATGCCCAGAGAGGTGACAGATGGGAAAGAGATCTGAGTCTTAGAGGGGGAGACACGCTATCCCTTGATGTCCAGATGCTGTAATAGTAAGAGGGTGTCTTTATGGGACGACTCACAGGAGGGGCTGCCAAGGAGGAGGCCACCTGCATACTGTATGAGATGGGAAGCAGAAGGGTGAAAGCAGAGTAAATCTTGTGCAAGGAAGGACCTGACAAAAATAGTGGGGAGTATCCCAGAAGCCCTGGGGCAAGACAGTCCAGGTCAGCTGTTGGGACTGAGGGCGTCGGGATCTGTCCAGGTGAAGGCAGAGAGAGGCTGTGAGGAGGAGTGTAGCAGAATGGTGAAAAAAGCATCTTTCAGATCGAAAACAGTAATGAGTAGTGGATGATGGGGTAGAAGATAAAAGTGTATAAGGATTTGGTACCACCGCTAATGGCATGGAGATCTTTATCAGCCAGTAAGAGCCATTTGCCTTTTTTTACTGGGAGCATGGGGGTATTGTACAGGGAATTGACAGGAATTAATAAACCATGCCACCGTAAGTGAGAGATAATAGGTTGTAAGCCCTTTAAAACTGGGTCAGTGATGGGGCATTGTCGTTGGGCAGGGTAAGGGCGGTCCGGCTTGAGAGGGATGCTAAGGGGTTATTGGGAGGAGGCCAGAGATGAGGTGGAAATGTCCCAGACTCTGGGGTTCAGGGGAGGGGAGGAGATAGGAGCCGGGGCGGGGGGGATGGGTAGGGAAGGAGAAATTAGAGCAGCTATAAGCCCTGACTGTGTCCCAGGGATGCTTAGAGTAGCTGACAGCTTAGCTAAGACATCTTGTCCCTAAAGGGGAACAGAATAGGTGGGGATGACTGAAAATGAGTGTGGGAAAAGGTGTTGCCCCATTGACACAAAATTGGGGGTGTTTAAAAGGTCTGGAGATTCTGCCATCAATCCCCACAATACCAATTGGAGCTAAGGAGGTTGGCCCTGAAAAGGAAGGCAAGATAGAGTGTGTAGCGCCTGTGCCCAAGAGGAATAAGGTAGACTCACCTTCCACAGTAAGAATGATTCAGGACTCAGTGTCCAAAATGGTCCAGGAGGCTGTAGTGGCCGCCAGCTGGCATCAGTCCTTGGTGGCCAGGCCAACAAGGTCTGGGAAGGAGACAGTTGGGGTCCCTGAGGTTTCCGCCCAGAAGCGGCAGGGGCGGCTGCCAGCTTTGGGCAATTGAACCTCCAATGAGGGTCACCACACAAAGGACCCGGCCTGAAGGAAGCCCTAGGCTGTGGGCATTCCTTAGCCCAGTGACCATTCTGACAGCATTTGAAACACAGCCCTGGAGGGACACCCAGAGCTTGTGGAGCCTTTGATCTTTTATTAGTCACCTTAGCAGTCAGCTCTGTAGGGTTTTTTACAGTGGAGGCCAGGATCTGTAACTCAGAAAGGTGCCGTGGTGGAGCACACTCACCTCTGTTATTAAAAATTTTGAATGCAGAACCAAACAATTCCTTCTGTGGAAGTTGAAGACCATTCTCTAGTTTTTGTAATTTTTCCATGAATATTTGGGGCAGACTGAGTAATAAAATGCATTTTTAAAAGAAGTTGGCCTTCTGGGCCCTCTGGATTGAAGGCTGTATAATACCTGAGGGCATCAGCTAACCCGGATATGAATTGAGCAGGATTTTCATCTTTTGGGTGGTTTCTTTAAGTTTATCATAATTAGCTGCCTTGTATGCTGCCCTCAAATAAACAACTAATCATATGATTTTGACTGTTGCACGCTGGGGACTGCCCCTCATCATCAAGCCTGTTTAAATCCCAACTGGGGTTGTTGGCTCAGGGAACAGCCACAATGCCCTCCTGAAGATTAGGCTCAAGGCACCTGTGGTCATTTGCATAACCCTGAGCCAGGGACCAAACTCAGTCTTGCTCTTCAGGGGAAAGAGTGGAGGAAAGAATGACATTTATGTCTTCCCACGTTAAGTCATAAGAATGAGTGAGATATTAAAACTCTTGAATATATTAAGTAGGGTCTGTGAATATATTTAGTGGGATCTGAGAGAAATCAGACAGAGAGAAGGCGCATGGACCTGAAGTATCCCTTCTGCTCCTGCCACCTCTCAAAGTGGGAATTGGGGAGCTCAGGGGTACAGAAGGGGCTGTAAATTGTAGTCCAGACCGGGTATGGGGTGGGGTTGAATTGGGCATAGCACATGAGGGAGGATCAGGTGCAGAGGGCATCATTCAGTAGATGGGGGCTTTGGCAGGGATTGCAGCAGTGACAGGAAGCTCGGAGGGCACAGGAGAGGCAGCTGAGACGACAACAGAAGGTTCTGGGGGAGAAGGAGCAGTAATTTTGTTTTTTTGGTTTTTGTTCGGTTTTTTTGACGGGAGTGTCATTTTTAATTGTTTTACTTAGTTACACTTTCCATAAAAAACTTTAAGTCAACTTTTTCCATCATCTTCCTAGCCCTAATGTTTAACAAGTGATGGTTGCTTCGAGGCAGCAGATCGTACCTGTCCTGTGCACACCTGGGCACCTCCCAGGGGCTTCGAGATCAGGTCTCCCTGAATATCTGCTGCATCCTCAGGATCCAGCCCAGACTGTGCCCTTCTGCCAGAGCCAACCCCTTGCTCCTCCAGGCTTCCAACAGCCAAGGCCACCTCCAAGGGTCCCCTTGGTCAGACTCCTGGGCCGGCCAGGTGCAGCCTCACAGCCCCACAGCCCCAGCTTTCTACCACCTTCCCGGTAATCCCTGCCGTGTCACCTGAGGCCCTTGACCAGTGCTGAAGGCTCCTGAAAAGAAGTCTTCCTCATCTCTGCCTTGGGATTTCTTCCCCCTACCTCACATTTATCAAATTCTGCCCTGACAGGTTTTTTTTCTTTTTCTTTTTCTTTTTTCAATACTGGGGATTGAACCCAAGGCCTTGTGCATGCCAGGCAAGCACTCTATCACTGAGCTACATCCTCAACCTCTGCCCATGACATCTAGTTATGTTGCTGGCCACCTATTTGATCTCAAACTTTCAAATTAAATGGATCAACACAGACAATCTGCAGATAATTCAGGAGTGAATGCCCTGATCTTTTGGGGCAAGGCCTCCGCACTGGGAGTCTCAGCATGAGCTGCCCTTTGGGACCCACTGGCCCAGGTCAGGAGCAGTAGTTTTTCTAGTTACAGTAGGAAGCTTGGAGAGGTTCGGAGACGGAGAGGTGGCTAAGACAGTGGGAGGCTCTGGGGAAAGACGGGCAAGGTAGGAGACCCTATTTCAGCAGGAGGTTCTGGAGAGGGAGGGGTGCAGCACTTGCAGCTGCAGGAGGAGGTGCTGGAAACCGGAAACTGGGAACCGAACCACAGGGGAGCAGCAAGGTCAATTGCATCTGTTGTTAGGGAGGAGTCCTTGTTAGGTGGAGGTGGTTTAGATGGAAAAAAGAGGACAGCGAGGTCAATTGCATCTGTTGTTAGGGAGGAGTCCTTGTTAGGTGGAGGTGGTTTAGATGGAAGGAGAGAAGGAAGACCTGAGAAGGTTCACAGGAAGCACACAAAGTGGAAATGTCACGAAATGTAAAGAATGCCTGAACATAGGGAACTTCAGGCTATTTTTTTGGTCTCCAGCAATAGCTGTCTGTTTCGTTGGATGGAAAAATCAAAAGTGCCATTTTTTGGCTATTGAGAGTCACTTTTCTAGTTTATATTGAGGCCATACAGTATTAGAGAAGAATATCAGATGTTTAGGCTTCAGATCAGTGTTTACAGACAGAGAGTTTTTAGATTGTTTATTAAGCATTGTAATGGAGAAGAGGAAGGAATGGAAGAGCGACTCCCTATTAGGACAAAAAACAGGGCCGGGGATTTAGCTCAGTGGTTCCAGCACCTGCCTGGAAAGCACAAGGACCAGAGTTCAATCCCCAGTACCAAAAAACAAACAAACAAGGGCTGGGGATTTAGCTCAGTGGTTCCAGCACCTGCCTGGAAAGCACAAGGACCAGAGATTCCCGGTACCAAAAAAACCCCCCAGGTTTTGTCACATCTAACATGACAGGACAGCAATGGTCAACAAAGGACATCTCCCAAGTGACTGAGGCTTGTATCATAGGTAGAGGCCAATCTGGTTGTCACCAAGATTGACTTACTACCAAAGGGAAAAGACGGTTCTTTGCCTAGGGTTTCTGTGACCAGCACTGGATTTAAAATGACACAGAAACGCAGGCAGACCTGTTTCTGTCCTAGTGGGTGAGGGGAGTAAGAGGAGTTAAGGAAAATGGAGGGAATTTTATCTGGAGCTGCAGCACACCTGTTGGCAGTGGGCCCGAGAGGGTCTTAAAGTTACAGTGGTGTGGAGGAGAGAAAGAGAGCCGGAGGGTGAGATCTTAAAGTCACAGAGACCATAAAAGGCCCGGGGAGTGGAAACACAGGGCTGGGGTGGCTAGGGGATAGAAAGAAAAAAAGCCTTACCTGTCTGAAGTCTGTGGAATGGAGCTGAGCAGCTTGCCTGGAGTGCTGAAGCAAAATCCAGAGACCTATGCTGACAATCGGTTTAGTGAATCTTTAGGGTGTAAAATTTTCCAAGGAGAGTACCCTACCATCCAGGTCACAGCACCAAAATGTCATAAAGAATCCCCTTGTCAAACTAAGCCTTTTGGTTGTGAGAAAAAGAAAAGCTTATTCCAGTGAACAGGGACTAAAATCAGGAGATTCTAGCCACTAGCGGGGAAAGACTTCATCCATGCGTGGATGGGCTAACATTGGGAGAGAGAGAAGCAGCCAGCGGGGAAGAAGGCTGTACTCATGTAGACTGGGGAAGGGGCTACACTCATAAGGAATGCTTATGACTTGATGCCCAGGGACGGCCTGCTCAGGTGTGTGGCAGTCACTGGACTTCTCGGCACCAGGGAGGTTGTATACTTCGTTTTGAGTCCATTTGCCCTGTTTACTGAGAAGCTGTTGTTACTTACTGAAAGCAACCTGTTGCTTTGTCCTGTTGGTTTAGGCCAGGCTTGATACTAACGAAATCTAACTTTATTTTCTCCACTCCTCTCTACCAACCACTGCTCTATTTACCAAGAATTTCTTTTTAAAAATTTTGAGTCAGGTCTCATATGTAGTGTGGACTGGCCTTACCTTTGCTGTGTCGTGACCTCACAATCCTCCTGCCTCAGCCTCCCAAGTGTTGGGATGACAAGCATGCACCACCTTGCCCACCTTCACATAGACATGTTTGGGCTTCCACATATGAGATAGAACATGCAGTACTTGTCTTTCTGTTTGTTTGTTTGTTTGTTTTTGGTACCGGGGATCAAACTTGGGTCCTTGCCCTTGCACAGCAGGCAGCGAAACCACTGAGCTAAATCCCCAGCGAGTACTTGTCTTTCTGTGTCTGGCCTATTTCTCTTAACATGATGACCTTCAGTTTCATCCATCTTGCTACAAATGACATGATTTCATTCTTGTTTATGGACGAATACTATTCAATTGTGTGTATATGCCACGTTTCCTTTGATCATTCATCTGTTGATGGACAGTGTCTTAGTTACTTTTCTTGTTGCTGAAACAAAATACCCAACACCCAAAGTGAAGGAGGAAAGGTTTATTTCAGCTCACAGTTTGTAGAGGTTTCAGTCCACAGTCAGCTGGCTCCAAGGTAGGGCGGTGTGGCAGAGGGGCATCGCAGAGGAGAAACAAGGCAATGCAAGAAGAAGCAGCACCAGGAGCAGCCCTGCCTACCTTCTGTCCCTTTAGGTTCCGTCCAGGCTACCAGCCCATTGATTGGTGCCACCCACGCCCAGGGAGAGTCTTCCATTATTCACACCCTTAATCCCAGCATCACACCCTTAATCCACACCCAGCCACCTTTGAAACTCCCCATCTATGACCCTGTGAACCTTTGGGGGGACATCTCGACACAGACAGCGAGGTTGCTTGAGTATCTTCGCTACCGTGAGCACCACTGCAATAACCCTTGGCACCCAGCTGTCTCTCTGCTATGCTAACTTTAGTTCCACCCAGGAGTGTGGCTGCTGGATCATACAGTGGGGTCTATTTTCACTTCTCCAGAATGGTTGTGCTAATTTACATTCCCACCAGCAGTGTAAATGTGTTCCTTTTCTCCACACTCTCACCAGCATTTGTCAGTTTTTGTTTTTTGACCAGGGTGAGGTAACATTTCATAGTTCTACTTTGCATTTCCCTGATGCTGGCCATCTGTATTTTATTCAACCACTGTTGAACCATTTGTTCTCAGCAAAGAATAAACACATGGATAATTTTTTAAATAACTTTAATTGAACTCTGGAATGAGCAGTATCTTGTCTCCACACTTCCCTTAAGTCAGTTCTGCTTGGTCAGCTGTGATACCTGACATCGAATCAGACTTTAGAAGCGGAACCAGCGACTGAGAGCAAGCAGCTGCTGATTATTATGTGCCGGTCTTGGTGCTTTTCATTGACATCAACAGAGGAATGAAAACTGGATGCTGAAAATAGCAGCTTTCTTGTAAGGTGACTGTCATCTCTCACCTGAGAGCCCAGGGCATCATGCACACCAGGCAAGTGTGCCAGCACTGAGCAGCACCGTGGCTGAGCTAACCATGAACCGGAAGGAATTTCCCACATGCAGGACTCAGAGGCAGAGAACGGAAGCACCTCTGCCTTGTCACTCACCCCGGAGGAAAGGGGTCAGGACTTTTCATCTAAACCTAAGCGTGCAGCAAGACCTTGATGCTACCCAGGTGACACTCCCAGTGTCTCCTCGCTCGAGTCTCCACACAGTTCTGATCAGAAGGTACCAGAATCAATTCCAGACATAGTCAAGGATGTCAAGGCTCAAAGGGGCCGGTAACATCCTGTGGATAAAGGTGGAAAGCTCATAACTGGATTTCTCACTCATTTTGTAGACTCAAAGAAGACTCCCCTGCTCCCCCAGTTTTGTAACTATGTGGCTCAGCTTATGTGACAATAAGGAAAGAATATTCCCGGCTTCCAGGATACGGTGTTGTAAATAAAAGGAGCCAACCAGCTAAATACTGCAGAGATTGGTGATTAATCAAATAAATACCCAAGGTCTCAACTCAAGAGAGGCGGGTGCTGGAACTGAGTGCCTCCTCCTCCTCCTCCTCAGAAAGAAGCTGGGAGACATGAAGCAGAAGTCCTTGCAGGGGCCAGGCATGCAACAAGGAGTTGGCCGTGGCCCAAGGTCATGGAGAGTCAGAGAAGCACTCCAAAGACAGTGTACTGACTGTCCACTGGCATCAGACACACACATGAGGTCTCAGTTCACACACCAAGAGGCACCAGAAGCCATTCTAAGAAATGAACCTAAAATAGATTCTGTAGGGTCCCAAGTAAGTACGGGCATTTCACACAGCGCCACTCACATCAAAGCTAAGATCACAATAAAAACATTACTAAACTCATGAAGTAAGTAACTGCTGCAAGAAAAAGTTGGCAAACACAACCAAAGTGACAAAACTCAGAACCAAGAACTACAGAAGTAAAGCAATTGCAGAGACCTTACAATTTGATCATTCAAACATATGAAGATATAAAAGAATAAAATACATCAAAGTAAGAAAAAAATAAAATGAAAGAAGACAACATTAAGGAGGAGACTGGGAAATGTTAGTAAGAATTCAGCAGAAGTTCTAGAAATAAAATAATAGTTATTAAAATTAAAACCTCAGTGGCCACATTACATAATGCACTGGTCTGAAGAGAGAACTAACAGACTAACTAGTAGATCTGAGGAAATCATCCAGATTGCAGCTCATAGAGATAAGAGACAGAAGTGTGAAAGGAAGTCAGAGAGGCGAAATGTGCTCTGTACACTGACCAGGAGTCCCAAGAGGAACAGAGAGGAGGACATGGAGACTAACAGAGTCCAGGCCAAATCCCTACACTGTGAGGAGAAAACATGTTAGACGTAAAAATCCACCAAATCTTCCTGCTAGCATTCTCTTACTAATAGAAATAAGATCTCAGCCAGAAACCAAACCAAGGAGGAAGGTCGAGTGACAAAAGGCAAACACTGAGCCAAGAAACTGATGAAAAAGTTGGGAAATCTAAACAATATTGACTTGAAAATTATAACTAGAACAGTCATGATGACCTGCGGGAAGGTTTTTAAAGGTGGATTAAATTATTGCCCAATAACAATGGAGAAGATGGAGGAGGAGTTTAAGAATTAAATCATTCTAAGTTCCATGTGTTGTGTAAGAAAATAATAGAGATATTGATTAGATTGAGGCCTTTATTCATCATGCTTGCTAATAATTAACCACCAAATGAATAGAAATTGAATGTTTAACATCTGAATAGGGGAAAGAAAAAGAAGAGGATGGAGAAAGAAATGAAAATCATAGCAAATAGAAGCAAGACAATAAATAAGCTAATGAAAGTCAAAACAATCTTAGATGTGTCAGTAATTATAAGAAATATGAATGACCATACAGAAATTTTCTTACTAAGCCCAAGAAAAAATATACCAGGAAGTTCATCGCAGCATTCTTTTTTTTTAGATAAGGTCTAGCTATGCAGTTCAGGCTGGCCTTGAACTCACTATGTTGCCCAGGCTGGCCTCCAACTCATGGCCATCCTACTGCCTCAGCCTTCCAAGTAATGGGATTACAGGCATGCACCACTACACCTGGCTGGCATTCTTTTTAATACAAAACAATTAGAAATGACCCAAATTTGTCATTCTCGAGGGGCTAGATAAATACATCGTGGCATATTATAATTTGGAAGTCTCTAGAGGGGCTCAAAGTGAAAGAAATTGATTCTTATATGTCAACATGGATGGGGTCCAAAATTTTAAGCAGCAAAAATACATTGCAGAAAGATATACATATATAGGACCAAGTCATTTGTTTAAAACGTTTATGTTTAAACAAATAATGCTTCAGAGTGTTTATAAAGCATTAAATTATAAAATTTGGGTAGGAGGGACATACATGCTTCTGGGTCTGAAAAGAGAAACTTGAACTGTATCTTTTTATTTATTTGTTTGTTTGTTGATTGTGCTGGGGATTGAAACTGCAGGGCATTAGTGAGAAGCACCCACTCTACCACTGACCCATATTCCCAGCCTCTCACCTGGATTTTTAATGTTTGATTTCCCTATTTAAATGTTTGATTCCTTTTTAAACCCCTGAAGCAAATACAACAAAAAATTAACCATGCATTCATTCCAGTTGGTGGTTTATAATACTCTCTGTATGTCTCTGTTTAAAATATTTCATAATAAAAATATATTATTAGCTGCATGCGGTAGCAAAGATCTTGGGAGGCTGAGGCAGGAGGATCTCAAATTCTAGGTCAGCCTGGGATATTTAGTGACTTTCAGGCCAGTCTAGGCTACATAGGAATATCCAATTTCAAATAATCAAAATTAAATAACACATTAAAAAAAAATATATATATATATATATATATATATATATTACTGATTTAAAATACTATAGCGATGCCAGGGATTTGGCTCAGTGGCGCCTGCGCCTTCCTCGAAAGTACAAGGTCCTGAGTTCGATCCCTGGTAGCAAAAACAAAAATAAACAAAAATACTGTTGAGCTGGGATGTCCCACAATTAAATTAAACCCAAATGTAAAATCCAGTTCCTAGTGTCTCTTGCCACATTCTAAGTGCATAAGAGCTTCACGTGGCTCCTGCAGTAGGCAGTGCAGTTCTAGAACATCATGCAAAGTTCTGCTGGGCAGCCTAGACCCTCAAGACGGTCTCAGTTCACATCACATCTCATTTTTTCTCTTTTTGTCCTGGGGCCATATGCATGCGAGGCCCTGAGCCAGACCTCAGGCTCCACTCCTCGTTTTTTAATTCCATAAATAGGTATTAATTATAGTAATATGCAAAGTGCTGACCAAATGTGCTCTGAGCATAGGACATAGCTACACAGTCCCATGGGAATTTGGAGAAGTGCTGTTCTTGTCTTGTGTTTTGTCAAATTACCTAAAGTTCTTGGAAGGCTGATGTGTAGTTAATTGAGATTTTCCTATAATATTTCCCTTGACAACAGCTGCAGTAATTTAGAGCTGGTGGTAATGATTGGGTTGTTCTAGTCACTATATATTTGATTCCCCAACAATTCCAATTCTACCCAGTTCCTTCCCAAGGTGTAAATCCAGTAAAATTAACACAAAGAGACATTTCTCAGATTTTCTCATTTACTAAAGTAAGTGCTGCAATTATTGGAGTGGCCAGTATTTTATCACAATAAAAACCCATTTCCAAAGCACTGAGAAGGTTAGAAAAACAAGCATTGGCATCAGGAAGAGCGAGGCTTGGGCCTCTGCCCTTAGAATAGAGAAGTACGGCAGGCCTTTAAATTCTTTCCACTTGGGCTTTTAATTGGCTTTCTCCATGGTGCCAATTTTCTTGAATCCCCTCTAACTGTCTAACCAAGGGTGAGCACTGAAATATACCACAGCAGAAGTGAACTGGCTCCAGATATAGATGGCTACCCACATGCAGCAGCTTTTTCAGCTGGCATCTGGTTAACATTTGGAAAAGTCTTTGGGCTACAGAAATCCTTGGGGCAGGGGGAGGGGGTAATAAAATCATGGGTCAGGTACTTCCAAGCAGCAAGCCAGTTTCAATGTTGTACCAATTCCATGACTGAATGAGATGTATTCATTCATTCATTCATTCATTCAAGGGCTATGATATGAGGACCTACCAGGTATCAGGCAGTCCTAGGAGATAGAGCAACACAGAGATAGTCATTTCCCTGTCCTGTTGCTGATAATCCTGATGGAACAGCCATCATCCTGGTCTATTGTACAGGATCATGTCTGAGTGAATTTGAGGAAGCTCAAAATATTAACAGAATGTTTTGTGGCTTAGCGAATTGTGATCATGTCTTTGCAAATGGAATTGGGGTCTCTGTAAAAGGTGAAGCTGAATTTATTCTAAAATTCTAAAGTCACTGGAAATCTCAGTGAAGAAAACCTTGCTCTGCCCTATCACCCTTTGAGTACTACCCATCATTTTATCTTTTCCTTTTTTTTGGTACCGGGGATTGAACTCGGGACCTTGCTCTTGTGAGGCAGGCAGCAGAACCACTGAGCTAAATCCCCGGCCTATCCATCATTTTATGCAACACGTAAATCTTAATGCTGCTGGGATAAATTACAGTTATCACCTTAGAGACTTTCCGAGGAAGACCCTGACTCTAACGAAGGATCTAAGAGCAGGAGAAAGGAGAACTCCCTCTCTCCTATCTGGGTGAGGGTGATGCTAGAGGAGAGGAGAGGAGAAAACACTCTGAGTTGCATCTCCTTGGAGAGGGAGCCGGCCTGCACCAGGAATCTCCCGGATTCCAGCGGCCATTCGTCCATCGCTCATTCAGTTCCCCACCCGCTCATTGAGGTGCGCAGCCTCTCCCCTAATTTACCATGGAAGACATGGAAGACAGCAAGGTCCTGAGAGGTTGCCTCACCAAGGACACGAACCAAGGAGTGGAGGTCGGGACCTTCACGAGCTTTAAGCCACCTGGTCTGGCGTGAGGTACACGTGACCTCTAGGGCTCCTCTCAGCGCCTCTGGGCCACGCTGTGCACCTCTGTCTTTCAGAGTGAAGCCAATGGGGTCGAGAGAGGCAGCTGAGCTGCTGATGATTAAAGATTAACCCCAAATGAGCATTATTCATGTGTCTCTTTTTATTACCGTCAAGTTTTATTCGCTTGGTAAGATGATGAGAGAATAAAAACAATCAAGAAGGCCTTTGATTCTCTCAGTACCCAGGTAGCAGCAACGTCTTTTTCATCATTGCATTGTGAGGATAGATTAAGTATTAAATTATAAAACTAATCTATTCTGATATCAGGAAAAATGTCAACCTTGATAAAGCTTCACTCACTATGAAGATTGCATTCAGAATGACCTGATCTGACTGTGTGAATAATTTAATAATTGATTTTCTGACAGAGACATTAAAGAATAAAAGACATGACCTTCCATGATAATCTTGGAGGAAACATTTCCTTCTACCTGAGATTTTTATTTCACCTTAGGTTGGTTCTGACTGGCTTGATGGAGTGATTCAGCCATTTGTCCCCATTAGTTCCTAATGGACTTGAGCTTTATCGCTTTCTGATAAATGCTATTTATTTTGAAGTGAAAGAACATACCCAAATCCCTGTCCAGGGTGTTAAGGGGAGGAAGCAGGGCCCAGCACCAGGAATGCAGAGGTAAACATCCTGCCGTCCTTACCCTGGTAAAATTTAAGGTCTCCCAGCGGAGGCAGCAGATGGAGCATGAGAAATGTTCTGGAAACCTTGAGGAGGGAAACTTCACACCGGGCTGTCAAGGACAGATGAGGGAAGTAAGGAGAGCAAGGAAGTACAAAATCCAGGGGGAAAGAGAGCATAGCACCTTCAGGGAATCCAAGCAACATTCGGGAACAAGTCTACCAGAAGCAGACAGACATTTGCACCTCCACTTGGAAACACCGTGAAGACCACAGCCACAGATGCTGCCCAGTACAGGTGTGCTCTATTGTACTAGTGGCAAAAATACTGTGGGAAACGCTCTCATCAGAAAACGTTATACTATCTCAAATACTGAACAGGCCCCAGGAAAATTCTCAGTGCACCAAAGTGTACTCAACACTCAATTCATGTGGCCTTTCTAGAAAATTTGGTGTATGGTGTTAATTAAAATTGTGCAAGAACTATTTTCATTATGTAAAAACAGGTTATGTACTAGGTACAGATCATTGTAGCCTTGCTCACCCAGGTACAATGCCAGGCAGGACATTCAAAGATCATGTGGGAGTAGGGAGAAATTTTTCATGGGCAGAATTGCTCTATGTATGGAGGAAGTCTACAGTCACTGTCCCTGGTGAACTGCTTCTGGTAGAGGTTAGTGTCCCTGGTCACGGAGCTGGTCCATTCTTGCCTCTTCCCATGGAAGAAACAGTTTCTTCAGTGCAGGGGATAGAGCTCAGAGCCTTGTGTACGTGAGGCAAGTGCTTTACCTCTGAGCTGCACCTCCAGCTCCCAACAGTGACGTTTCAGTGGGTCTGGGAGATCTTTGCTCCTTCCCCTGGAATAAGCATGCTGCAGCACACATGCATCCTAAATTCTCTCCCATTGGGAGACCACATTTTCAAACACCCAGGCCTGCCTAGGACTGGCAGCTGAGTTGACTTCAGGAAGGATATGAGACCCCTTTTGCTGAAGATTAAAAGCTTTGCTCACTAATCAGCCTTGTAATAATAAAGATGACTTTGTTTTCCTTTTGGTCTCCATCTGTCTACTAAGTTTCATGTTTCAATTGCTTGAGCGGAGTCAGGAGACGGCATTATTTATTGTCCTGCTTTGCACACACTTGGAGAAAGGGGTGGTGTTACTGTGGTGTGGGAGGTGGGACTATCCAGGATGAGGGAGTGGAGTGGGACCTACATAGCCCCGGAGAACCTCCACACTCAAGACTCTGGTTTGCAAATTGTGTTTCTGAGCCCTGGGATTGTGGGAGCTAGGGTGAATTCTGGGAAAGAACACAAGGGAAGGGAAGTGCCAGCCCCGCACCCTTACCACATTACCACCACCCACTGTTTCAGCTAGACAAACTGGTTGTTTTGCTTTTCAAATAGGGCTTGGGTGCACATAACATTTTATTTGTTAAAAAAAAAAAAAGATGGATAGATAGAGGCTCACAAAGGAGAGTGATAAAGATATGCCAAAAATGTAAGAGGAGGGAAGGGCATTGGTGGGCCAGGAAGTACAAGGAATGAGACTTTAAGGTAGCAGACAATAAAGGGAGGTGGGGTAAGAAGAGAGGAGGAGAGACCATTGTGTCTGTTGACATTGGGCTTGGCAGGAACAAGCCCAGAGCTGTGCCAGGATCAACATGACAACATTACCTTAATTAAGGTAAGTAGGGAAAAGAGCAGTTAAAGCTGTCTGACTGCATTGTAAAGGTGACAGAGAGTGGAGGGTATAGGTTTCCCCAAAGCCTGTCGTTGTCGAAAGGATGGTGCACAAAGGAGACTCAATCACTGTAGCACACTGGATAATTGAGTATTATTAAAAACTGAGAAGTCTTTTTGCGAATTAAGTGACAGAAATGGGAGGAGGAGCACAATGGCAAACCCTTGGCTTGGTTCCTCGCAGGGCTGGTGTCTGGGTACAGTATGTTTTCATGTGGATGCGAGCATTAATCTTCTGGTAACTCCATATATCCACCAGGAGCTGCAGCTAACACAGCCTCCTCTGTCTCTACCACATTAATGAATGTCACATCAACAGGAGAGAAGTGGTTCCTCCTCCTCCATACTTTGCATCCTGGTGGTAGTGAGGACATAAGGGCTGGTCACTGGCTGCCTAATGACCCGTAGAAGTCACTGAGGTGACTGAAGTGACATCGATAGTGTTGGAGGCCTCAAAGGGCTTCTTCCTTCATTCCAAGACCCTTAGATTCTTAATTTTCAAAGAAAAATTATAAAAAGGTAACCAGAAAGAATGGAAACTCCTTATGAAACACTGGAAAAGTTGCAAGGAGAAATTAAAACTCATAATTATCATTTTACTGAGTGCAGCTCTGAAATTCAAATTACATTTGGCTCTTCCCACACAGGGACATGGCAAGGAGTTGGGAATCCTTGCAAGACCTTCTGATCACTGCCAAATAAAAGACCCACAAGGGGGTACATTGGTCCACTGAGTGGAATGAAGACCTGTTCTTCTGGCTCTGACTCTGATCTTTTTTTTTTTTTTTTTGGTATCAGGGATCGGACGTGTACCAGGGATGGAACGTGGGACCTTGCACTTGTGAGGCAGGCAGTGGAACCCCTGAGCTAAATCCTCTCTGATCTTTTGAACATCCCTTTTTCTGTATACCACTCATCAACAAACTGATTTATAGGCTATAGTGTAATAATTCATTAGCATCTGCCATGGTGCATGACTAACAGAAAAGAGATTCGGCTTCAGGTGGAAAAAAGTGCTCTGTATATTTTATGAGGTAAAATCCTCATAACAACCTTGAGAGACATTATTATCTTCTCATTTTATATGTGGGAAACCAAAGGTCAAGAGAAAACAAATCACTAGCATATAGTCCCTCAGGGATAAATGACAGAACTCAGATAGATCTGTTTCTAAAAAATATTGAATAATGAATTAATGAGGAACAAATGAATGAATGAAGGGACAATAAGTGAACCTTATTGTATATTTTAGAAATGCTAAGTCCCATTATAGACTTTTTTCTTTCCCTGTTTATTTTAACAGTCACTTCTTTGTCCCTAAATAACTGTTAGTCAGACAGTCCTGCTGGTGGTTGGAGATTTAGCGCTCAAAAAGTGATAACTAGGCAAGTTCTGGCCCTTACTTCCTGTAGTACATTAAACTGTGCAAGATTTGTAAATCTTAAAATACCCATAAAATGTGGGGAAAAAAACAAGAACACTATTTTATAGTTAAATAAATTTTCATATATCTTACAAAATGAAATGTAATACAACCATTAAAGAAATACTATTAAAGAGTTACTGTATTAACCCTGAGAAAAAATGGGACATTTAACACCATGTACATAAAATGACCCCTTTGTCTTCCCAAGGAGACACTATAAGTGTTCCCAGACTAAACTGTCCAGGGAAGTGTTATTTAAAGGACACTGGGAATAGAAAACTAGTGTTTATCAAAGGGAACTGCCTTTCTGCCCATATACTAAGTCAGCTGTTCCATAAAATGCTGGTTATACAACAGAACAAAGCAAGCTAATAATGTCACTGCTTGTAGCTTATCTATAGGACCCTTCCCTACTAGAGCAGAGCACTGTGGAGTGCTGTAGTCCAGCCTGCTGCCCCTGGATGCTTCAAGTACTATTTGGTGATTTCCCTGTTCAGCCTGCTGCCCCCAGACCTTCTGGTATTTTCCTGTCCAGCCCACTGCCACTGGACTCTGTTCTCCCAAGCTAGTCTCAATTAACCTTATACTTTCCTGTTAATGCCTTACTAAACCTTATTTCTCATAAGTCATCTTGAGATGTTTTGTTTTGTTTTGTTTCTCAGCAACCTACTGCACAGCTCCAAGACACCTAGACTGTGGATGAGACAATTGGCGAGCCAGCCAGGAGGCTGGAGGAACTCCCATGAGCATCAAAACTATAGTTTACCAGAAGAAAAAATTTGGAGAAATCCTGGGATGGTCATCTATCTCTGGGTGAGATGGGTGACAGCTATTATGGATGCCTGAGAACCACCACATGACAGAGGAATATGCTTAAAATGTCCCCCAAATTAGGAAAAATATTGTCACTTGTTAACGAGCAATATGATTTTAAGAAAAATGAAGAGCTGTGTATGATTGCAGCAGCAGTGAGGTGCACCCTCCTTACAGCAGCAGCAGCGAAGGCTCTGCTCCATGCTTAAGGCAGTGCCAGACAACTACAGGAGGGAAAGAACAAGGATAAACCTCTTAAGGTAACAGCACTGAGGGTGGAAATCACCAGGACGGTGGAGATAGTAGCAGGTCTAGGCCACCAGACTAAGCTCAACCTGGAGCTCAAACCCATACCAGCATGGGGAATACCTCCAGCTACAAAGCTGCCTCTTGGGCAGTGTGCAGCCTGTACCACATCCTGGTGCTGACTCATGCCAAGAAGTGGGAACAAGCTTTCCTGACAAACTGTAAGGAATTAACAGTACCCCATCATGGGACATCTTCAATGACTGGTAAATTTACTTTTGCATTCTATGGTTTAAGCCAATATTTTTGTTTATTTGGAATGCTTAAAATATTTTCTTTGAATAGTTTTGGGATGCTCTTAAACTGGAATTACAGGATTACCTTGCTCTTCTCCTGCTTTCTGCTACAATAATTTTGTCATCGAGGCCAATTTATTCTGGCCAGCTCTGGTTGAAATATAACATGTATAAGACAAAAGGAAAAAATATGACAGAGATCTTTTAAAAATCCAGGTGACTGCAATATGCAACAGAAAGGAACCAGTAAGTGGGAAAGAGAGACAATACATTTTTTTTAAAAAGGGTATAGGTATGAGGATTTTTTTCTGGTAAGGAAGATTTTATATGATAAAATAAGATTTTGTCCTCAAGTAAAATGACTGTTACAATACAGGAAAATAAAAAGGGAAAATCACGTTAATTAAGTACAGGACTTTCTATGAAGAATGAAACAGTTATAATTAAAAAATTAAAGCTGGATGTGGTGGTGCACATCTGTCATCCCAGTACTCGGGAAACTGAGGCAGGAGGATTGTTGTGAGTTCAAGGCCAGCATTGGGTTACTTGAATTACATAGTGAGACCCTATCTCAAAAAAATTTTTAAAAGACTATTTGTTTCTTTCAAGACAGGGTCTTGCTATGCAATTCAGGCTGACCTTGAACTCACTGTGTAGGCCAGGCTGGCTTTGAACTCACAGCAATTCTTCTGCCACAGCCTCCTGTACACTGGGATCACAGATGTACACCAACAAGCCTGGCTAGAAAAGAGATTATTTACAGAATTTTCTAAAAATCAAAACTTGATACAGTGATATGAAACCAGAATCAAATTCTCTGTTTAATTTTTTGGGAGAAGGGGTACCAGGGATCGAACTCAGCACCTTGTGCTTTTGAAGCAGGCAGCGGAACCACTGAGCTAAATCCCTGGCCTTCTATGTTTAATATTGATCTTCTCAATAAAATGTATAAAAGTGGCATAGGAAACAAAGATTTATTAATTTGTTCTGTTCTCTGCTGTCTTTATTAGGTTTTTATTACAGTATTTGAGGGAAAACCTTGCTATTTGGAGAGCCCTGTCATTTAAAACCTGGTCGATGCCTGTTTGCTTTGATTAGATACACATTCACTATACATCAGGTAATCTTTTTGTGGTCATTGGAACAATTTCCTAAACTTATAAAAGATCTGAAATTATTCTTTGATTTTGTTTTGTCCATCCTGTTAACCAATACAGACCTATGCAAGTCAGTGCCATTCTGATATTTAAAAGTAGTGGCTGTCAGTCACCTAGGAAATCCATCTGTAATCAAAGGAGAGCTTGATGGGCCTGATTAATGATTGTCCACTTAAAATGCTATATAAAATAAACAGTGAAATTGTCTTGTCAATTGCTAAACTTATCAGTATTCTAACCATCGTTGTTCTAAGTCTTTTGTTATCCACAGTTTTGACTCTTGTCTAAAGCTTTAGCAATCAAATTCATGGAAGACTCTAAGAAGTAATGCAGACAAATTGATTCATCCTTTGATTATCTTTGGTAAAAATTGATATGACCAAAAGTACATTTTTGGGTTATATAAACTGAATGTCTTTTACTCTTATTATTTTATTTTGTATTTTCCTTGTAAAATTTATAATTGGGCACTGTAGAAATTCTACAAAAGTATAATTCCTAAGAAATTATCTGAGTCAGTGTTTTGACATCTTGGTCATTGCCTACAAAAACAGATGAGATTAAATTTAACAACGCACTCCAGGTAAGCTTAGCCTCAGAGCTGCTCCTTCTATACCTCTTTGTTGTTCAGATGGCATTGTCAACTGCCAATCACTTCCCCTCCAATGTGAGGCCAGATAAGACTAACAAATGGAATAGCCTTCTGGGGACAAGGGACAAATAAAAATATTACTACTGAATGATTTATCAGTGATGTCCTTGAGGAGACTCTCACAAAGACAAGAAGGGATGTAAGATGTAAGGAAAGCCCAAAAGCTGTCAAAATCAAGATGGAGTCACTTGTGCCAACCTGACCCAAAACTAGAGCCAAGAGGTTGGGAAGGAAGGATTCATACAGGAGTGCCTAATGATAACTATCACAATGGACTCTGCCAAAATTACAAGTTTATTTTGAATCAGTTTGAGTCTAATCTAACAGAACTACCACTGGAGATGAGAAGTTGCTGCCTATTTGGCCTGGCCCCTGGTTCTTTGGCACTGCCCTAGAGTAATGTTTCTGACCCTTAGGCAGTCTCAGTCTTGGTGTACCAAGAAGAACAACTGATCAGAACACTTTTGTCATCTTGGCTAAAGTAGTACAATGAGCAATAACAATAACATCAAACACAGCCTAGAAATTTTTGGTAACTATTGATTTGCCACCTTTAACCTTATGAATTAGATTTGTCATTATATAACAAAATCTAAAACCAGAAAACTATACAGTAAATAAGCCTTCAGTATGGGAATTTAACGCTCAGGAGAGAAAAATTAAAAGGGGTTAATGGGGGGAAATAGAGAAATAGAAGAAGAGGAAGAGATTAGAAGCAAGGCTGGAAGACAAAGGAAGATTATGCAAACTTTGGAGAACTAGTGAAGAAGATGAGAAGGAGAGAAGGAAGAAATAAAAACAGTAACAGAACAACAAAAAACTAGAAACAATGTTCACATTTACATAAAACAAGAACAAACAATCCAGAAAAAAGAAAACAAAACAAAACAAAAAACAAGCAAAGGAAAAAGAAATAAGAAAAATACATACCCAGGCCAGGTATTTAGTTCAATGACACTGCACCTGTCTCTCAAGTGCAAGGTCCTGAGTTCAGTTCCCAGGACCACAAAACAAAATGACAACAACAGAAAAACATGTTTACTACAAGGCATGTCTCTGCTGTCACTGATAGACAAATTGGAGACACAGAATCCAGATCCATGTTAATTAATCCCAACAAGCCAGCCATAGATTTTTGGCAGAGTAGTGAATAATCCCAGCAAGCCTACACCTTTAATTCTGAAGCTCAGGCTGGTTTCTGGTTGTGAGGCTAGAAGCTCATTTGTTCAGTTTCCAACACTCCATATGTCTCCTGCTGGCTTGAACTTGGCTCCTTGACCTCTTGCCAACTTGAACTTGGTACCACCTCACTCTGATGGAGCCAGCCCATGGCTGCTCTGAGTTCTGAGCTCAATTGGCCCCTCTCCAAGATGGCTACTGGCCAATCGCTCTCTTCTGGGGGACATCTGAACCCGAATAACTCACCAGCCACTGCACTCCACTGCGTCCACTGGTGCATCTCTCCATAGAGGCCTCTGAGGTCAGCTGTAGTCACTGTGCATCCACAGGTTTGAGCTGCCCTTCCCACACCAAGAGCTGGGGCTCAGGGAGAAGGTGCTGCTTGCTGCATCCTTCTTCTTTGTTGAAGTCTCTCTCCTCACTCTCCCTGTGGGCTTCAATTCTCATTTCATATCCTTGCTGGGTTCCCGGGACCCACTTCCCTCTTTCTTCTCTTCCTTATATTGCTATATTCCAGTGTCTGGACACCAAATCTTGGAGAGGCTGTTTCTCTGCTGTTCACCACTCCATCATCTTCCCAGAATCCCAGAACTACCATTGGAGAATCCAGATCTTGAGATGGTCAAACTGGGAGCAAATGAACATAACAAAGCCTTTGTTGGGATACATTGTTCTGATCATGTACTATGTCTGAGGGCAACATAGGAAGCCATCTGTGGCCTCATGGAACAAAATGCTATCTATATTTATATCTAGCTCCATCAGCTCCGTCTTTATCAGCTCTATTTCTATCAGCTGTCTCTATCTCTATCTCTAACATCTCTATCTCTCTTTCTGTATCTATCTATCCCTGATAATTCTCCTATGTATCTTTAGCACTGTATGCACTACAAACTCATGTTAGTTATAGGTAAACTTAATGTTAACCCTGTTCCAATTTGGTTACAATCTTTTCCTGCCACCTGAAAAAAATTCAGCCTGCTTGCCTTTATAAGAGGGCTCATTATGATTCATTGTTCTTTATAGGGTTGTTATAGGATTTGATTGCACTGTGCATCTTGGTGTGCTGCCTGTGGGACATTATCCTTCCTCACTGATGCCGTAATAATCCTATCTCTCAGTGGCCACCTCCAGGTCTTTTTTTGGTCGGTCACTTGGCAACTATTCTGCTGCCCCAGCACACCCGGGCTTGGAAGAGACAGTTATGAAAGGCACATTATAATGCTAAGTGAGAAAATGTGTATGTGGACATTGTTAACAGTAATTGACTTTGGGAAATGGCAGTTTGGATTTGTTTTCTTCTTTTTTATATATTTGTGCTTGCCAAATTTCCTTCAGTGAGCATTCATGGTTTTTAGAATTTAAAAATGGGTCAAATTTCCATTGTTATTAGAGGTTTATGGAAATCTCTCCATAGCAGCTCATCTTGCCATAGGCACTGTGAATTCAGAAAGTCCACGCCATCTTCTCCTCCCTTTCTCCATGGACACTGGCCTTTTTGAGGCATGGATTCACATCCTACAACATCACGCCATTGTGCTCATCCCTTACATGGACCTGGCTAGAGATCTGAAGCTTCCAGGCAGCAGTAGTGAGGTCTCCTTTGTCTTAGTCCATTCTGTGGGCTAGAACAGAATATTGCAATGTGGATAATTTATAATAAACAAATTTACTGGGGAGCCCAGGGTTGAGAAATCAGCATCTGGTGATAGTCTTCTTGATGTGTCATCTGATTGCAGAAGGGCAAAGAGAAGGTGAGAGAGGCTGGGTGTGATGGCACATGTCTGAGATGCTAGCACTTGGGAAGCTGAGGCAGAAGGATCACCGTTAGTTCAGGCCAGTGTGAGCTACATAGTGAGCTCAAGGCCAGCCTGGACTATACAGTGAGATCCTGTCTCAACCCTCCCCCCCCAAAAAACCCCATTAGGAACCCACTCCTGCCAGATAAGGTGATGTATACCTATAATTCCAGTACAGGAGGCTGAAGCAGGAGAATCAACTCAAGTTTGAGGTCAGCTTGGGCTACATAGTGAGCTCAAGTTCAGCCTGAACTACCCAGCAAGACCCTATCTCAACAAAGCAAAACAGCTGGGGGATTTAGCTCAGTGGTTCTGCTGCCTGCCTCACAAGCCTAAGGTCCAGAGTTTGATCCCCAGTAGGAAAACAAAAACAAAGACAAAAAACAAAGCAAAACAAAATACAAAAAGGAACCAACTCCCATATTTATCTATTCACGAGGGCAGAGTCTTCGTGGCCTAATCACCTGTTTTTATTTCACTCTTTTATTGGTTATACAGATTAATGGGCTTCATTTTGGCAGAACTGTGCATGCACATAACACACTTTGATCATTTCCACTCCCAGTCAGCCCCTTGCCTGCCTCCCCTGAGCTTCACATTGGTGTTGAGGAGTTCAATGTATATAATATGTTTTGCTTGTACCTATCCCTCATTACTTACCCTCCCTCTTATTCCCTTTTTGTCCTTCCTCTTATCTAATAATAGTCTCCCTTCTGCTTTCTTGTCATCCTTTTAGATTCCACATATTAGGGATATTATGTAATATTTGTCTTTCTGAGTCTGGCTTACTTTGCTCAACATGATGGTCTCCAGATCTATCCACTTTCTCACAAATGACAAAATTTCTTTTTATTTTTTGAGACGGGGTCTCGCTATGCAGTGCAGGCTGGCCTTGAACTCACTATGTAGCCCAGGCTGGTCTTAAACTCATGGTGATTCACCTTCCTCAGCTCCCTGAGTGCTGGAATTGCAGGTGTGTGCCACTATACCCAGCTGCACATGACAAAATTTCATTCTTCCTTTAGCTAAATGGTACCCCATTGGCCTAATCACGTCTTAAAACCCATCACTTAATACTGTTACAATGCCAGTTAAATTTCAACATGAGTTTAGGAGGGAGAAACATTCAAACCATAGCCGCTTTCTTCCTGCCTTGGTATTTTCCACTGGGAAAGATTAGAACAAGGGCAGAGAAGTCATTATGCAGAATCTAGGGAAGGATCTGGGAATTAGCTGGTTCCCTGAGGAAGCCCAGAGGGTCTACTCCAGCATCCCCAGGGACATCTCTGTCTCCTCCCACAATCCCATGGGGCCTCCCACAATCCTATGGGACCTGCCCACCATTTTATTGACCTCCATGCCTCTCTGGATCCCCTCAACAACTTTTATCCTTTCTGGTTTTTTTGTTTTGTTTTTGTTTTTTCTTATCAGGGATCGAACTCGGGTCCTTGCATTTGCAAGGCAAGCTGCAGAACCACTGAGCTAAATCCCTGGCCCCTTTTATCCTTTCTAACATGAACAACCTGAGGATCCAGAGGCTCTGTTACTCTTCAAGTTCCCACCACTAAAAAGAGGGAATAGAACTGAACCTCAAGTCTCTGTCCCCAATTCCCTAGACCCTTCCAGTGCCACACTCTGCTGCCTGGGCTCCTTTCAGAGATAGGTTCTCAAGAGCATCATAAGCCACCAGGAGCCACCCAAGACTGGCCTTAAGTGTCATCAATGCTGGTCACAAATCGTCCCTTTAGGCCGAGTGTGTGGTGCATACCTGTAATCTCAGCACTTGGGAGGCTGAGGCAGGAGGATTGGTGCAAGTTTGGGGCCAGTGTGGGCTACCACAGTGAGTTCAAGGCCAGCTTAAACCACACAGGAGGACCCTGTCTCAAAAAAAGAAAAAGCCCTTCAATGCTAACAAATGTTCAATACTCACTGTCCTTGGAAGGAACCTGAGTCAAAGAATAGCAGCCAGTGCCAAGCAAAGCTGAATAGCACCAGCCATAAGCCACAGTAACATTTTCTAAAAATGAGTTTACACCCTTGTTACAGAGGGAGAAATGGCAACCCAAATTCAATAAAAGCTCAACATCATTACATGTCAGGAAAATGCCAATTAAAATCACCCTGAGATAATTCACAGGATGACTAAAACTGCAAAGACTGCCATTTCCAGTGTTAGCAAGGATGTGGGGCAATAGAACATTCAGACACTGAAGATGGAGGAAAACACTGGTTACTCTTGGGATAACCACTTGGCACTGCCCACTAAAAACAAACAAATGCCTACCTAAAACCTAGTGTTTTAGTCAGTTTTCTCATTGCTGAACACAATACCCAACACTCACAACTTAAAGGAGGAAAGATTGAATTTAGCCCACAGTTTGGGAGGTTCAGTCCATGGTCAGATGGCTCCAAGGCAGGGTCATCACGCAGGAAGGGTATGGTGGACAAAGCTATTTAGGGAATAGTGTGAGATGAATGGTGAGGGACTACATATAGTAGCCAAGGTCTCGCCTCCATAACCCACCTAGACACATCCAGGAAGAGCTCTACTAATCTTCTGGGCACTTCTTAATCAATGAATTGAACATATCAGGATTAATGGCTACACTTGGCAAAAGCACTCCTAGATATAAATTCAATGGGCTACTTAAGTGTCTCTACAATGTATGTATATGAGTGATCATACTGCTTTATAATTAAAACTAATTAGCAGCCCAAACCTGGGAAGAACCCAATGGCCATCAAGAGAAGACTGAATAAATGGTAGTATGTCTTACAATGGAGTACTACATAGCAATAAAAAAGAAAATGACCATACAGAATGGCAGGGATGATGCCCACATGTTGTGACAGTATATTAAGTGAATGAAACTCACACAGAAGAGCAGTACCTGATATGCATGATTCACCAGTGTGCTGAAGACCGCTCTTGGGCCCTGAGAATAGAGTATTATCTTTTTTTTATGTTTTACAAGCCAATTGCTAAATACCTTGGTTATTTTCTCCTGGCTGAGATATAGTACCTCACACCCAAATTTTTTATTTTGGCTCACAGTTTGTAGTGGTTCCAGTCTATAGTTTGCTGACTCCATGGCAGGGTGGCATGGCGGAGAGGCATCACAGAGGAAAAACAGCTTATGGCAGGGCAGCAGGAAGCAGGGTGATCAAGGGAGGAGGAGGGAGATGGATTGTTCCAGCCATGACCCCAGTGACCACCTCCTTCAACCAGGCTCTAGCTCCCAACATCATACTTTGCTAGGAACTCATCAGTGGACTGATAAGTGTTGCCCTTATGATCAAGTTACCTTGCAAAAGCCCCACCTATGAGTGCATGAGGCTTGTAATCTATTTCCAGTGCCATGTTCAATGGCCATGATTTGATAGCTTTAAATCAGTAGTGGTGATGGCCAGGGAAACTGGCAGATATAAATCAGGGCTTGGGCCTGGGATTTAGTTCAGTGGTTTTGCCACCTGCTGTGCAAGTGCAAGGACCTGAGTTCAATCCCTGGTACAAAAAAAAAAATCAGGGCTTTACAAGAAAATAGGAGAGGGTGTCGTCAGACACTCACCAGCACACCACTGCCAGATTTCGTCTATACAGAGCTCAGAGTAGACAAAGCTACAAAATGAGGGTTGAAATCAGAAAGTAGATTTCCTGGTGCTGAAGCTCCTACCTGGGATGAAGCATGCGTGAACCTTAAAAGGTGACAATGAGGTTCTTCTTAAAAACATTTTATTAATACATGTTGTGACACATACTAAATACATTACACATGGGGAATTGGGACATATACACATGATGGCAATGTTCTGTTTCTTTTTTTTCTTACCACTTTCTTTTTTTCATTGGTACATGTTTGTAGTAATATAATGATTATATTCATCGTGGGGAGTTGGTACTTGTGGTATTTAAAAGTAAATTTTTAAAAATTTGTAAAACAGCTACTCTGAAAAGAGCTACCTCTGTGGGAAGGGGAGGAGGTTAGGCGCCCCATAAAATCTACTTCATGTTCATAGACAACCCCAGCTATGAGATATGGGAGGAGAAAGAAGGCCTAGTAATGATTTCCAGCGGCTGACCATGAACTTCAAGAGCAGGACTGCTCTGGATTAAATTTTATAATTGTCCTACATCCCCATGCAGTGCGGACAATAAGAACAGCTAATGTGCATTGGGGCAGGTGTGGAGCCACTGAGCTAAATCCCTGGCCCACGCTAATGTTCATCGGGCACCGTTCTGGGTGCTTTCTCTGGGTTCACTCATTTGATCCCCTCAAAATCTGAAGGGGTTTTTATGGTTCCTGTTTTTCAGATAAGGTGGATGAGGCGTAGGACGCAACTGTGGCTCACCCAGCAGAATTAGGGTTTCAACCAGGTGAACCTTCTTGGGGTGTGTGCATTAATCACTACACCTCCTGACCATAAATTATCAAAAGAGGCTATTAAGTTGTTAAATGATTGGCACTCAGTAACACAGCCTGACCCTCCTTCCCTGTCTCAATTGCCCGTACCTGTGAAAATAGACAGGCAGGTGAAGGTCCAAACCCATGGCCTCAGTGACCCCCTATGTCCCTGCCCTTTCCCACATGGCACAGCAGGCCCACCAGTGTGTAGGTAAACCGAAGGGCCATAATATTACTGATTGCACATTATCTGGAAGGGGAAACTCCTGGAGGATCATTGGGTGCAATGCTGTTGGCTGTGTCCCAGGAGGAAAATGGAAGTCAAAGATAACGCACTCCCACTGAACTCCCTGACTTCAGCTCAATCCTGGAGGGAAATGCCAAGTCCCAATGTGGCCACCGTCCCGGAAGCTCATCGCCCAGACTCCACTCTCCCTGAGCATGAGACTTTTCTCACCCACAGATACACCTGCAGCAGGACCAGCACAGTGAATCCCTGGCCCTGGCTTGGTCTGGGTGCAATGGATGAAGGAGCCGAGCAGCCGACCTGGGAGATCCATACAAATCCTAGAGTCCTTGTTGTCGTGGGTGAGCGGACAGACATGCAGACCGGGTTGTCTCAGGGACCCAGGAAACAGGAGGCCAGAGAACTTGGTCCCCAGCCCTGCCCATGGGGCTGCTCTGCGCTGAGCTGTGCCTCTGGGCCTCGCAGACCCTTTGCTAGGACCAGGGCTGCCCCAGCGCGACTGCTTGGGCTGAGGGATGACATTTGTTCATTGCCTACAAGTCTGAGAAACCCGGCCAGAGATGGCAGCCTCAGGGTGCGGGTGGCAGGGTTTCACTGCCATCGAGTGAGGATTGAATGGACCCAGCTAGCGAAGAGGCTGGGGCGCAAGGGCCCACAGGGCAGCAGGGGGGCCTCTCATCTCCCTGCACCCTGCCGCGCCTCTCCCTCTTTTCTTCCCCTCTCCACAATACGGTGTCAGAGACTTGGGCCCTGGGGTTACCTAACCTTCGGAACCCTGATCCTCCTCCTCCTCCTCAGGGTGCAAAGGTCCTGCTCTATAAAACCTGGGGCCTCTTGGGGCTCTTCCAGACCCTCTCCACATGGAAGTGTCTGTATATACCCTGGCAAGAGAGAGCAGGCTTACATTCTGGGATTTTGCCCCAGACCCAATTTAAGAATCTTTTGAGCTTTCAGGGCCAGAAAGTCTTTTTTATTTTTTCATACCTGGGATTGAACTTGGGACCTTGTGCTTTCGAGGCAGACATGGGAAACACTAAGCTAAATCCCTGGCCCCAGGGCCAGAAAGTCTTGACATGAGATGGTCTGTAGGCCTGGGCCTACTCTCTCCTTCCCACCTCCCTGGCTGTATCACTACTGACACCTTACGACTCAGCCCAAGTCTCTTCTTCCTCCTGAAAGTCATCTTTTGTCATGGAGCCTTCTCCCTTCCGGGATCTCTGAGCTGAGCTCTTTCTAATCACACTCCTAAGCGCGCTCTGAGGCCCTAGGACGCATGCAGACAGGATCCGGCGTCCCTGCTTCACGGTAGCTTTCCGACTGTGCCCCTGGAGGGTGGAGACTGCCCCCATCACTGTGCTTGGGTCTAGCAGGCACAGGACAATGCTCATGGAAGAGTCCCCTTGAGGACAAACGGCGGCTATAGAATCCAGATTTACGCTAAAGTGCTGGTGACTTGCCTAGAGGAAGATGCAGAGGGACATAGAAAGATCGATGCTAGAGGAGAAATTTCAGGGCTAGCAGGAGATACGAGCGCAAGGTTGGGTCTCACTGAAGCTCTTGGGATAAGAAATGCAGGTTTTCCACCAGGAAGGTGCCTAAGAGGCCCTCAGGTATCAGTTGTGTTTCAGTTGTCCTTGGAGGACTCCTAAGATGCCTGGAAATCACGGGAGGGGAGGCTGTGGGGTGGGGTTAGACATGAGACTGTGGGTTCCTCTCCCCAGTGGCAAGGGGCAGCCCTGCTACTGTCTGTTTTCCATTTGGAGATTGTGCGCAAGAGTTTGTTTATGGAAAGAGTTCATGTGCCAACAAGTTATCTAGTCCAACTCACCCATTTTCCAGATGCGGACAATGAGGCTGAGAGAGCTCATAGAGCAGGTGACTTTTCCATGTTCCCATCAGGGCTCATTTCACTGCTGGCCCCCACCCCTGAAGCTTGCCTCTCTCAGCCCTTGGACTGTGCTCCCCTGGGGCAGAGTCCTTGGGCCACAGCCTGCTCCACCCCGCCCGTTCCCCGGGTCACCATCCCTCTGAGGAAAGCCACACCAATGGGGAGAAGCCAGCTGATCTCGTGCCAGCTCCTTTTCACATGGAAATCATGCAGAGTCAGTGACAGGCTTGTCATTCAGTGGAAACCAGCTGTTCCTGACTCCAACATTATGCATGGCTATGGCAGACACAAATGTCACCTCTGCCCTTAGCCCTTGGATCGCCTGGACACGGGGACTGTGTCCCCTCTTAGTCTCTCGTCCCCATTTCCATGTGTTAGCCCCCAATTCCTCTCAATATTGCTTCCCCCAAGAGGCCCATCAGCAAAACTCCCCTGTCCCTCCCTCTGTGTCAGAGAACATAGAGAGAGGGTTCTCGAGGGAGTCCCTTCACCCCATGGGCAGACACCCTCGCTGTGCAGGGCAGAAACAGGCACACAGTGTGTCCTCTGGGGTATGAAAATCAAAAAAGGTTGTGGGTACGAGGAAAAGAATGAGGCTCCGTAGGGAGATGGTAATGAAAAGAGATTGAACAACACTGGTCCGGAGGCTGAAGGTCCCCTGAAAATCACCCGGAGCTGCTAACCCCATCAGTGGGACAGGCTTCCCCTACAGGAAGGCCCATCCACCTGGCCATTCTCACATAACTCGGACCCAGAAATGTTTTCACAGACCTTAAGGCACTGCGCTACGATACGTTCAACAGCAAACCAAGAGATTGACAGGCAGTGGCAATTCACCAGTGCTCTTTGTTAAATCGCTCACCCTTTCACTCACCCAGCCAAGAGGTATCGTGCACCAGCCATCTGGTGGGCGGCTGAACTGGTTTGAATGTGTCCCCGCAAAGTTCCCAAATTCCTATGTTCATGGGATTTGGAGGTGGAGAGGAACTAGGATTAGGTGAGGTCGCAAGGGTGCGTCCCCACGGTGGCAGGAGAGGAAGGGGACCCACGCCACCACACTTACTCGGCCTCACCCTGCCCTGTGCTGGAGCAGCAAGGGGGCCTGGCCCTCCCAATCATTTCTGCTCTGGTGAATTGCCATTCTCAGGTGCTTTTCACCCGAACAACAGAAAGCGGATTAAGACAGCAGTCTTCTAGGAGCTGTGTGTACAACAGCAAGCAAAAGAGATTTTTAAAGAAATCTCCACCTTTAAATCTAGCAAGGGTTGGGATCACAGCTCAAAAAGCTGTGACTGGAGGGGATTTAGGAGGTGAAACTATTCTGTAGGACACTGTAGAGCTGAGTACCAGTCCCACACGGCTGCACAACACGGAGTGAACCCTAATCTAAACTGGGGCCTCGGCTTAGTAATTATCAGTCCTGGCTCATTAATTGCAACAATCACAACACGCCACATGCAAGTTGTTAATAATAGGGGAAAGCACCACAGGAACAGGAGGTGCGTCGGGACGTGTTATTCTGAACTCTATGTACTATCAGCCCAATTATTCTGTAAATCAAAAACTATGCTAAATAAAATCCGTTTTTCTTTTTTAAGCTATGGTCTCCACCCATGCAAAAATATAGAGACAGAAAAGAGGGCACTGCTAGTGGGTTTAGAGTCAGGAAGCTCTGCAGAAGAGAGTTGAAAGGGATGCAGGTGGAAGGGAGGCTCACAACACTTTGGCAAAGAGCTTCAGTCATAAACTGTAAAAGCCCCCGATGCACAGGAGAGGAAGGAGAGGAAGCCGAATAGAGATCAAGTTTCGAAGGAGGCTCAGGGGTGGCACCGGGAGATGGGCATCAACGCATGCCACAGAATTTAGGAATGAGGAGCGGAGAGAGCCGATGTGCAATGTGTCCTAGCCTTCTCTCAGACATGGCTTTCAGCTCATTAGCATGTTTTATGAGCTTTCCCAGCTCTACTGAACTATGAGAAATAATAATGGAGAAAAGGAACATTTCATTATACCTAGATTGATTCACCACAACAGTTCAAACAGCTGTCAAGTTTCCCGTTTCAGGGACTTTAAAAGCCACAAGCTGGCACTAAGGTAGACTCGTAAGAAGAATCAGCACTCGAGTGTAGCGCTTGTGTGTTCAGAGCAGCGCTGGGACACACAGAGGGGCCAGCCTTGCCCTGCCCTGCCCTGCCCTGCCCTGCAGGACTGCAGTGTGCGGGAAAGACCTGACTCACTGGCTGGGGGGAAAGAGAATGGAGGTGAACGGGACAGAGTCCACTGAACAGAATGGGGAGAGGAGCCGTGTGCGTGCGTGTGCGTGTGTGCGTGTGTGTGCGTGTGTGTGTGTACCCTTTCCTCTCCTGTACCACCCGGTCCCCCTGTAGCTCTTCTTAGTTCAGGTCTCTCTGTGATCTGGTCATCTCTGTAGGTCATTTGTTACCCCAAGCCCTGATTTCTGCCCCCGCTCCTGCCTGGCCTCTAGGTTTTCCCTGTTCCCCCCACACACAGTGCCTTTCGCCTTTCCCATTGAGGAAACTTCTGGCCCCTCTGCTGAAATTCATGAGCACATCCCGCCCCAGGCTTAGGTCAAGATCCTGAGCCCGACCTTCCCAGCCTGCATAGCCTGGGCTCACAATCTGCTGTTGTGGGAGCCATGGGCACAGGTGGCTACTGAACCTTGGAAATGAAGAAACTGAATTTTAAATTTTTGCTAACTTTAATTTTAACTTAAGAACTGAGCAGGGCATGGTGATACATGCCTGTAATCCCAGCACTTGGGAGGCTGAGGCAGGAAGATCACCTCTAGTTTAAGGCCAGCCAGTGCCATACAGTGAGTTCAAGGTTAGCCTAAACTACATAGTGAGATCCTGTCTCAAAAAACCAAAAAATAAAAAATAAAACTGAAGCACATAAAATATTTTTCCACTGGTCCAATCATATTGTTTTGCTAAAACTACATGTCACTGAAACCATTCCTGCCTGAGTTACTTTTACCATTGCTGAGACAAAATACCCGACACCTAACGTTGAAGGAGGCTCACAGTTTGTAGAGGTTTCAGTTCATAGTTGGCTCGCTCCAAGGCAGGGAGGCAGTGGAGAGGGGCAATAGTCCACAGAGGCAGAAGACAGCAAGCACCGAAGTATCAAGCAACAAGCGACAAGCAGCAACCCTCTCTCTGTCCCTTATATTTTCTCCAGGCTGCCAGCCTTCAGAACAGGGAACCCTCACATCCTTAACCCTAGCATTGCACATGCTCTAGATCCAGCCACCTCTGAAAAACCCCACCTTGACCACATGAGGCTTTGGGGCGACATCTAGATAAATTCCATTATATAAAATATGATTATGTACTGTACATATGGGGCACAAAAAATTATTTTGACTGTTGTGCATAAACCCATCAATGAATTTCTTCATTTCAAATTTTCCTATGCACCTATACAATATTGTCATATATTTATTTGAATATTTTCTGCAGACTGTAAGAAGTACATACATTCTTAGGTAAATTGTCACTGATATCTTGAAATACATATTTTAAATATAACACAAGTAAATTCTCCTAGCTTTAAAAAGTGTGAGCAAATTTTAAATTTTTAAACAAAGGCACAGTAGCAAGGTAGAGCTGAGATTCACCAGCTACTGCTGCAGTCAAAAGAGGAAAGCAAAAGAGAGAGCAGCAATAGCCTTTGCTGGAGCAAAACATTTGCTGTGTAAAACGTTTTTAAGGCAAGGGAGGGTAATGTTTTATTCTGAGTCGTTGTCAGAATATCCATAGTGGATTTGATAAACAATAGATGGAAGGAGAAGGAAAGGGAAGTATAGAGAATTGAGATGTGTCATGTATATCCACCGACTCGCTGTGACAGATTATTATGTGCTGCAAAGATGTACTCATAAAAATGAAATTTTAGAAAATAAGTTTGCTTTTAACAGTCAAAAAAGAGCCAGGTGTGGTTTCACTTGCCTATAATCCTAGTACTCAGGAGGCTGAGGCAGGAGGATTACCATGAGTTCAAGGCCAGCCTGGACTACTTAGCAAAAGCCTGTCTCGAAAGCAAACAATCAAAAAAAGTAAAAAAGAATCAACAAATTGAATTGCCTAAAATCAGAATGAAGTGTTCAATGATTTTTAATTTTTCTATTACATTTTTAAATACATTTAAATATACAAATCTACACTTATAAATTTGACTGTCTAAGCCAGATGTGACAGCCCACACTTGTAATCCCAGTGCTCTGGGAGGCTGAGGCAACTGATAGAAAGTTCAAGCCCAGCCTGGGCAATTTAGTAACTTAGCAAGAGACCTTGTCTCAAAATAAAAAATAAAAAATAAGCGCTCAGTGCTTGGTGCAAAGCCTTCAATTCCCAATATTGTGAAATGAAGAAATAAAAATGACTGCTTGCCAGCTATAAAGAGCTGGGGTTTTTGCACAAAAGAAAAACACTCTTAGATGAAAAAGTGGCTAAAAAAAAGTTATTTTTTGGAGATGGAATATTGTTAGAAAATTCTGAGGACAAGACTAAAAAAGCCATCTCACAAAACCTGAAAGCTCTCCCATTCAGCTGCTGCATAATTGTCCATAAAAGAAAGACTTTTCTAACAATAGCAGAAGGCCGATCAATAAAAGTGAAAAATTGCACGTACTTTTCCTTCGCTTTAGATGAGCCAAGCGATATAATAGATGCTGCCTACTTCGGGTACATTTTGCCTCAAAGGACTTCCAATTGAAGAAGAAATGCTGTCAATTCATGGCCTAAAAAGAATCTAACACGTGACATAGATCGTTTTTAATCTTTTGCATCCGCCACGGAAGATTCTAGCCAGATAAGAAAAAAAGAAATAGTTCCCCAAAATGTTAGTTCTATTATGCTAGGTCAAAAATTTGGACTCATTGTAATTTTCAAACACAGTGGTATTTCCCTTACTGCTTTTTTCCATTGTAGCGTACATTTTGAAAATATTTATGTTTAGCTCTCCACGGCAGACTTTAGGGGAAGCATCGTCTTGTAGCTGTTACAACCGTTCATTACACACGTTCAGATACTGCGAGTCATCTCCGATTTACGGAACCGTGGAAAGAAACAGAAGACGCCTCCAGTGACCTCTTTTCTTTGCCACTGTTGTCTGAGTCACAGAGGGCTATACAAAGACTTACTGTATTTAAAGCTCCAAGATTTTCTCCAAACAAAGGGAACGCTTGCCAAATACTCAAAACCAAAGACAGAAAATGGCGTTTGTCTTCTCATCGCAATCCTACTGTGGATGAGTGAGCTACATTGGATTTTTAATTTTTATTTTCATGAGTGCGTGTTGTGCAGCGCACAATGATGACAGTCCTCATGGGGAGCTGTACGCACACCCACCCTGTCTGTAGCTCGTCCCCTCCCTCCTTGTTCTCTCCATGTCTTGATCCCCTTCCTTTTGCATAAGGTCTATCTCCCTATTTTCTATTACCTATCTTTTATTTGAAACTCCAAGGTGAGGAAAAAATTATTTATGACAGAGCTAGACAGGCACTAGAATTTATTGCAACTGAATTATTGCAGCTGAAACTTTAATTTTTACTTCTACTATGCAAGGATACATCCCCAGCCCTTGTTTTTATTTTTTATTTTGAGACAGGGACTACCTAAATTGCTGAGTTGCCCAGGCTGGGCTCGAACTTTTACTCTTCCCATCTCCGCCTCGTCAAGTGCTGCCATGACAGGCATGTGCTACCACGTCCAGCTATGACACTTTTAAAATGCAAATACTGATGAATTCACACTATTTTCCTAACAGAAATTAATATGCAAATTATTGTAGCTGCAATTCACAGGTGAGACGTAAAAGACATCAAAAACAGAACAAAGTAAAGGAGTCTTTTTTGCCACTGGTCATTCTGACCTGCTTTTCAGTTGTGCAGTTTGCTTCTTTGCCAGCACAAGGGTCAGTGAATTTCTTCAACTTGGACAGGGGTAGTTTTGAAATCAACTCTAGGCAAGATAAACAGGTTTTGCCAATATTGATACAAATATTAAGGGAAACAAATTTTGGTCCTTTTTTTGGCTAGCAGAAAATATTTATGTATATTTGGGACATCTTCAGAATGCAAATCTACTTTTTCAACAACACTGAGATTCCACCTCACCCCACAAAGAATGGCTGCTATCAAGAAATCAACCAATAACAAATGCTGGCGGGGCTGTGGAGAGAAAGGAACCCTTCTCCATTGCTGATGGGAATGCAGACTGGTGCAACCACTGTGGAAATCAGTATGGAGATACCTCAAAGAACTAGGGCTAGAGGCCCCATTTGACCCAGCTATTGCCCTGCTGTGGATCTTCCCAAAAGAATTAAAAGAATCATACCACAGTGATATATGTGCACTCATGTTTATAGCGGCACAGTTTGTAATAGCTAAAGCTTGGAAACAGCCCAATTGCCCATCAACTAGAAACTGGATAAAGAAGATGTGGGATTTTTTAATAAAATGGAATACTACTCAGCCATAAAGAATGAGAAACTAGAGACATTTATAGCTAAATGGATGGATTTTGAGGCCGTATTCTTTTTTTTTTTTTTGAGGCCATATTCTTAAATGAAATAAATAGGACACACATGTGTAAATACCAAATAGTTTCTCTAGTGTGAGAAACTGAAAGTGTAAATAAAGATGAAAATGATTAAAATGAATAATTGATAGTTTGAAATAGGAAAAGGTCCAAAGGTGTAGGGGTGGCAGGAGGGGAAGGGGAAAGGGAAGAAGGGAAAGGAAAAATTATGAGAAAAGAAAAAAAATGGAAATGAAATCTATGTAAATAGGGAAGGGTGGAGCGGGTGAAGGGTGCACAGGTAATGGGGAAAAAATAAGAACCAAGATACATCATGTACAGGTACAAACACCCAATGATAAATGTAAACATAACGTATACCTAAAATGTACCAATAAATATATACTTTTTTAAATCTACTTTTTCAACTGTAAGTTTCATAAAATGTAATACAGATGAAGTCTTTCAATGAAAATCTTTCATTTCAATTAAGATATGCTGATAAGTTAAAACTACTGGGTTTCCCAGACTTAATATGAAAAATGTATATAGAATATTGCATTAATTATTTATATTAATCACATGTTGAAATGATATTTGGGATATTATATTTTATATACATATATATGTATATTTACAGTATTAGGGATTGAAGCCAGGATCATTGCACTGATCTACACCTCCAGCCTGTTTTGAAAAATTTTTTTATTGAAACAGGTTTTTTCTAAATCATTAAGTTGCCCAGACTAGATGTGAGACTAGGCAGTCTTCCTGCCTCAGCCTCCCAGAGTACTGGGATTACAGGCATGGGCCTAAAGATAAAGATAATTATTAAAATTATTTTCATCTTTTAAAAATATAGATAGTAGAAAATTTTAAAGTACACCTTGGATTGCTCAGATGGAGAATGTACCTGCCATGATAACACAACAAACGTGATATGAGCTTTGTCTTATTTATTTTTGTATTCCCAGAGCCTAAAACCAGTGCCAGGCACATAAGGGGTGCTTGGAATATAGTGACTAAATAAGTCGACCTAGCTGTACCTCAGTAGCACCATAGTGCACTCAATAGCAACATGACTGACTGAATATCCAATTTGGATCCTGAACAGCCTGTTGCCTAGGGCTGGGGTTGTAGCTCAGTGGTGGTGAAAAATGTACACGGTCCTGGGTTTAACACTATGCTGAAAGGAAGGAAGAAGAGAAAGAAAGAAGGAAAGAAAGAAAGAAAGAAGGGGAGGGTGGGAGAGAGGGAGAGAAAGAGAAAGAGGAAGGAAGGAAGAAGGAAAGAAAGAGACAGAGAAAGAGAGAAACAGAGACAGAGAGACAGAGAGAGAGAATGGAAGGGGAGGAGGAGGGGAGGGGAGGAGGGAGCCGAGATCAGCTCTCCCTGTGCGCGTTGTGGAAGCGCATACTATGGTGTTCACACAGTGACTTGTCACCTTTCTCAGAACATGTCCCTTCGTTAAGCGGCCCATGACTATATCCACGAGGGTGTGCTAGCAGGAGATGGAAGCTGCTCCGACTATTTTAAGCAGAAAGAGATTTAATCCCAGGAATGAAGAATTTGCAAGAGGGCCTGGGGCAGCAGGCTCTAGACCAGGGGGCCTGGTGCCTGCCACCCAGCTCTGGAGCAGCCTCTCCGGAGCTACTTCTGGAAGCCACTTCTACAGCCCAGTGGCTACGGCTTCAAGTGCTCTCGGCAGAGCCTCCCATACCTGAGAGTGGCTGTCCAGGGAAGGACAGGCCTTGTTCTGGCCTGGACTGTAAGCCACTTACACTGCACAACACCATGTCCTGGAAAGCCAGCAACCATAGGTGGCACGCGACTCCCTGCAGTTGCCTTCCGGTCCCCATGCAACCCCAAAGCATTCCCAGAGCACCTCCCTGGCCCCCACCTGCTAAACCCTCAGCTAAACTGGCTCAGACGAAGCATCCTTCCTCCTGAAGCCTTCCTTGACTTCCCCCTGGATGCCTCTAGTCCGCATTCTGTGTATTTTATCTACATTCTTGGCTTGCTCCTTTCCCTCAATTTGTTCTTGAGTGTCGTTCCTCTCTGATAAGTCACTGGCACCAAGAGATGGGGCCAGGTCGGCTTAGTCACCATCGAGTCCTCCTCGCCCAGTGGCAGATGCTCAGCTCTCCTGGGAAAGGGTGAATGGACACACACAAAGCCTCGAACCCACCTCGCCCCAGCCTCAACCCCTCTCCGAGCCCACCCAGCTGCTGCCCACCAAGATCTGGCCCCTGCCAGCGGGAAGGCTGTGGCTGGCACCCTATCACCAGGATGTCCTCTCAGGAAAGTGGCCTGGGGTCATTGCACAGGTACAGGGAGGAACTTCTGAGCAAGGGCTGCAGGATGCTGGGCTCAGGCCAGGGAGGTAGCGTCGAAGGCTGGCCAGAGAGCGGAGCCAGGCTCCCGTCATCAAGGAAGACTTTCTTGCTCATAAGTGAGGGGCCCAGCAGAGGATCAGATCGTGCAATGTCACTGGACACAGGGGCATTCTCACAGCTTGTGAAACTACTTCAAAAGCATGGACTCATTTATCATCGCCCCCTCCTTCATTTTGTAGATGTGGAAACGCAAGCATAGAAAAATGAGCACCTTGACCAAAGCAAATGTGGAGTCCAGGTGATGAACACAAGCAAAATGGTGCTGAGCTCACCGAACAGACTATAGGGTCTCGAAGAGCTAAGTTCAAAGCCACACAGGAGGCAGGTGTCCTTGGGCCTGTCCCCCTCTGAGACTCCATCCTCTCAAGCATAAAATGAAGAGGTCACCATCTAACTCACAGGCTTGTGGAATTAAACGTATGTAAATGTATGTAAAGAATCTAACTCATCGCCTTGTTAGAGAGTAAGGAGGCAGTAAATTGTATCCATTACTATTACTATTCTGCGTTTAGGACTTTTTCTACCATCTCAGATTGCCTTCTAGGTGTACAGAGGTGAGTATGCTCTGAATAATGTATTCTAAAATACTGTAGGAAGCCGAAGTGATGCAGAGGAAGGACAGAGGTTATGAGCAGTAACAGGGGTGCTCAGGCCCCTGATTAGAGGTGCACATTCCAGCTGGGCCAGTGAGCTGCCACTGAACCACAGCGCCCAGTGGAGACGGAACTGTAAGCACTTTCTCTATTGTATATCCGATCAATACCCAGTGGCTCTGCGCAAGCACATGAAGAATGTCAGAGACAGGCTTCTACTTCCACTGGAAGGCTTGTTAGTCAGCACAGTGGATATAAGGGATAGGTTCCCTGTTGATAAAAGATAAAATTCATGGTATTTGATATGTAAGTGAAATTCAAGATAAAATAGGGATATTTGCTGCCCTTATTTGACCCTTCACTTTTGACCTTCAAGAATGTCATGAAAGGTTTGATCCCTAAAAGCCCCAGTGTCCCAGACACTGTGGCCTCTTCAAGTGACTTTTTCATGTGTTTTGAGATCTCCAAAAGGGACAGAGGGCTAGGACTTCACAGAGCTTCCAGAACCACCATCAGGTAGTTCGTAGGGGAGCCCTGAGCCTATGCACTGCTAAGTGCCTGATATTTCATTTATCTCCTGGAGAGAAGTTCTAGAGGAGTAATCGACCTTCTCCTCTAACCCTGGAGAGCTCCAAAACTTACCAAAAAGGACCTAAACCTAACACCTGCACATGACCGTAATGGCTTAGGCCAGCCTGCAGCGACAGCTCTCTATAAGTATCTCACAGAATTGTAGTGGGGCCCAAATGAGAAAATGCATGATAGGCAGGCATGGTGGTGCATCCCTGTAATCCCAGCACTCAAGAGACTGAGGCAGGAGAGTCTCTGTGAGTTCAAGGCCAACCTAAGCTACATCATGAGACCTTGTCTCAAAAAAATCAAAGGGGGCGGGGGGAAATGAATGTATGAAGCAGTCCCTTTCAGGTTTTAAAGAACAGTAGAGATCCTAACGATAACAAGACTCTTAGTATCTGTCTGCTTGGTGTCTTTAAGCACTTTCTCCCTCTAGACAATCCTTTGCTGTGCCACAGCCCTAAACACCCATCATATGTTGTGGACTTGGCATGGTTTCATCTCTAGCCATGGCCTGACCCCCAGGTGCCAGATGAAGTACATCCACCTGCCCCCTCGGTGCCACCACCAAAAGATGTCTAACATGCAACCTCAACTTGCCATGGCCTAAACACAGTGCCTGAGCCCTCTCTCCCACTCCCCCATGCCTCCACACCATGCCCTGAGTCGCCTGGCTTACAAGATGGCGCTGCTCAGGCCAAGACCTGGGTATCACCCTAGCTGCGACTCTCTCACCACCACCCACCAGCTCAGCCGACTCATCAGGCTCCTCTCTCCACCCCAGGTGAGGCTGCCCGGATCTCCCCTGTCTCTCATACCCTCCCTCTGGAATCCCCTAGCCAGTGTCCTTGCTTCCCCACCACAACAGAATGGCCTTTCCTTCTCCTTGGTGGCACCAGGGATTGGACCAGGGCTTTCACACCGACCTACATCTCCAGTCCTTTTTTATTTTATATTTTGGGACGGGGTCTTGCTAAATCTTTAAGTTCCCCAAGCTGGGCTTGAATCTGTGATCCTCCTGCCTCAATGTCCAGAGTGCTAGGATTACAGGGGTGCACCACCAAGTCCAGCCAGTTCACTTTTTAAAAAATAAAAAACACAGGAAGAAGAAGGAAGCTGGCTTTGTGCTCCCCTCCCTAGCAGGAGCCTTTTCTGCTGCCATCACTGTGGACATCAGACCAGAGGTTCTTCAGCCTTTGGGTACGGGCGTCACAAGAGACTCCCCAGGCCACTCTGGGCCTTCAGCCTCACACTGGGGCTATAGCGTTGGCCTCGCTTTCATGCTGAGGCTTCCCGCTTTCTGGACTGAGCAACTTCCAGATCCCCAGCTCTGCAGCCTGCAGACCCCATCATGAGACTTTCCACTCTCTGTGAGCATCGAGCCAATCTGTCTCCCATTAAAATCATTGTGCGCCACTTGTCCCCTCTCTCAGGTCACTGTTCTTCTGGGTCTTCACCTATTTGGCATCTGTGTGTCATCTCAAGTCACTCACGTCACCTGCTCAGAAAGGCTGACATGTTGAGCAAGGGGCTGGGGTGTAGCTCAGTTGTGGAGAGCTTTCGAGGCCCTGGGTTCAATCCCTGGAACTGCCACCACGAAAGCAACAATTGGATAAAAGAAGTCAGAAACTAAAGAGCACACACCATGATTCTCTTCAGGAAAAATGCCAAGGACACAATTAATCTATGGTGTCAGAAGTGTGGTAGACATCAGGATAGCAGTTAGTCATCTCTGATGTTGGGGCTGACCAGAAGGGGAGTGAGGGACCTTTGTTCGGTGATGAAGTCATTCTGTCTTGATTGGAATTTAGGATACACAGATTTCTGTGTTTGCCAAAACTTACCACATTGTATACTCTGCATCTGCCTGATTCCCTGTATGTGATCAGAATGGAAAACACTGTTCTTGAAAGTCGAATGGCCAACTTCTTAGCATTGGTTGCTTCAGAAGGAAATCTGTTTGAACTGGCTCCAGTTGAGATAATATTTTGGAATTCCAGATATCCTGTCATTTTAGAATATCTACCAAAGCTTCTTTAGGCTTCTTGGGTTGTTTGGCCCTGTTTATCATTCTATAAAAATAATATTCAGTGTGAATCTGTTGAGGGAAGGGTCTTTCTGGTTTGGTTGTTTTGGACTGGTTTGTTTCTTTGTTGCAAAGTAAACTTGCCCTTACATTCTTGCTCCTGGAGTTTTTTCAGCAGACTAAATTTCAACCAAGTAATCAGTGATGCCCCAGGTATAATGATCACATCAGATTTCTAACCAGCATTCCCCAACGTGAGTCTCCAAGAGGTGATTGTCTTCAAAGTGCCTCTTTGTTGGAGCCAAAGAAATGAATCTGTGTTACCTGGTGGTGACCACACTGCATCTCTTTACCCAGGTCATCTGAATCCAAGATGGCAGAACACTCCAGTGGTTCCCTCACCTCTGCCCACTGGAAGTAAATGCCATTGGCACAGTAGCCTGGCTCAAGGGAGTTGGGTGACTGATATGAATGAGTCAGCCCTGGAAGGCTCTGTACCTCCCTCCTGGGGGTGGGGGTGGGGGTTCTGTTTTTCCAGCCCCAGAAGGGTAGGCTAAGTTATGGAGGCCAAGAACATTCTCTGACAAGGACTGCACCCTACAGGTGGAGGAGAAGATGCTTGTTAGGACTTCCCTGTGTGTGACATTAAGCCCCGAGTTTCAAACCACCTTTTTCTCTTCATTGGGTTAAAAAGAACCCATTTCTGACTTCCCTCAGCTTCCCCTGGAAGATGAGTTATCTCAGACTCTTGGAGCCTGGCTGCTGGGTGGGCATAAGCTTATGGGTGAGCTTATGGGTGACAGCTTCCTGTCTCTCTCTCTCTCTCTCTCTCTCTCTCTCTCTCTCTGGCATAAAACCAAGGGCCTTCACCCTGAGCTCCATCCCCAGCCTTTGTTTTTATTTTTTGAGACAGGGTCTTGCTGTCATTACATTGCCCAGGCTGGGGTTCAATTTATGAACCTCCTGCCTCAGCCTCGCTGAGTGCTGGGATTGCAGGCATTAGTACAGACCACCAGCCAGCTGTGTGCCTTTCAGAAATGAGACTCCTAGGCCAGGGATTTAGGTCAGTGGTTCCAGTGCCTGCTACACAAGCACAAGGTCGGAGTTCAATCCCCGGTACCAAAAAAAAGAAACCCAAACAAAAATGAGACTCCTTTCTCTGGTCAGGTGAGCAAGGCACAGAGAAGGCATCTCTGCCTGAGAAGTCACACGGGGGTACCCAGGATGGAAAAATTCTGGCCCTGGTGGCCAAAACTCCACTCCTAACCCAGGTGGCTCTTGTCTCACACCCACCTCCACGCAGGGAAGTGAGTGGGAGGGGACCCCAGTTTGTGTGAGAGAAGAGGAAGAGCAGGGAGAGGGGTTCTGCACCAGCAGCCCTGCTCGCCCACAGGCAGGCTGCGCTCTGAGCCTTCTGAGGGAGAGAAGGAGCCAGGCAGGGCTGGGAAGGCGGGGCGCACAGGGCCTGTGTCGCCTCCTGAGGTCTGGACCATTTCCAAGGCCTCTGCCCATTCAGAGCACTCCGCTCCTGCTTGAACAGCAAAACTCCAAAGGCAATGAGCAGTAAATAATGGGAAGCAGCCCAGGTGCTCACTGCCTCCTCTTTTTTTTTTTCTAGGCAGCCTTGGGGTGATTTCTGTGGCCCACCTTCTCAGGGCTGAGCCCTGGTGCCCAGCAGTTTAGGGGATGCAGCTGTGAACGCAGCGACTAGGGCCTTGCCCCAGCTGAGTCCAAGGTTTCACTGCTGCTCCCATGTGCCCGCCAATGGGCCAGCACGGAGGAAGCCGCTGTTCCCCAGTCCCCAGGGTCACCAGCTTCGTGGTGGACCCAGGGTCTCCAGGACACAGCTGCTGGCTGCAGGGGCCCCCCCAATGTGAGCAGACCCAACCTGCCCTCAGGCAGCTGAAGTGATGACTGGTACCTCTGTCCCTCCGGCCACTGTCTCCCTGGCTCTAGGCTCCATGGGCCTGCTGAGGCTCAGGGAGGGAGCTGCAACGCCAGAGCAGGCGGAGCCTGGTGCCTTCAGCTGAGCAGTGACCAGGCAGGGCCGGCCAGGAGGCCCGGGTTCCCCTGGCCCAATTACTGCGGAGAGCCCAGGGGTGGGAGGGCCACCCTCAGGCTTTGGGTATCTCCAACACCTAGCCGGCTGGGTTCCTATCGAAGCCTAAACCACAGTCTCAAAGCGGGCCGAAAGTACCTCAGATTCCCCAGACAGCCCACCAGTGGAAGGGGACCTCTTAGAACCCCCATTTCTATTTATTTATGTTTCCATGCTTTTTAATTTCTATTTTCTTTATGTTTTATAATGTACCTACTTTCTTGCCTAGTAGTCACGATTCTAGGTAACATTAATGAGCACTTATTCCATGCCAGGCAATGTTGCATATAACGCTTCACTTCACTTCTACAATAACCCTGAGGCAGGGTTATTATTTCTACTTTACAGGCACAGAAGTGTCAAGTAATCTCTCCAGTATCACACAGCAGACAAGGGGAAAGGGTGGGATTTGAACCTCCTAATCTAGCTACAGAGTACATTCATAACTATACAATATTCTGTCTGTTGCAGATAACTCTAGCTTATTATTATTGTCAGATAGTGACTTTGTCTACTCCTTTGTTAGTTATGTTTTTCTGGTTTTATTACAGCGGCAAGAACCTACCTTCCTGTGGCTACATTTCAGAATAGCAAAAATCTGCGCTACAAGTGGCTATTCTCGTCTCATTCCTGACTTAAATGAGAATGCTTCCATTGTTTCACCACAGATGGGATATTTGGTGTAGGCTTCTGCAAGATATCTGCTACCAAGTTTACATAGGTTCTTTCTTCTCAGGATTTGCTGGGTTTTGTTTATTTTTCTGGTACCGGGGATCGAACTCCAGACCTTGCTCGTGTGAGGCAGGCACAGCGCCACTAAGCTAAATCCCCAGCCCTAGGACTTGCTGGGTTTTATCAGATATTGGTTTAAATTTAAATCAATATCCTCACAGTATTTATTCAGATGATCATAAATTTTGTTTTCCATAAATTTATAACTGCACATGATTTCATTAAAAGATATTTTAATGTTAAGCATCCTAGAAGCTTTGGAATCAGCTCTACTTTGTTTTTTTATTCCACTACATTGAGGATTCAGTTTATTATGTTTTATCTAGGATATTTGCATCACTGCTAATAAATATATTAGCTTGTAGTTTTCTCTCTCATTTTTCTTTGTGCTTTCAACATCCTATTTTAGCACATTATCAAGTCTTGCTGGCCAATTGAAATGAGCCGAAAAGTCATTTATTTTTCTCTGTGCGCTGAATACAATTTATAAAACATATGGGGATTAAGTAATACTGGCCTGGTAAATGAGTTGGGAAGAGGCCGGGATTACTCTACATTTCAGCCACTGTCTCTACACCAGTACCTCATGGGTTCTCTGGCACTTAACAAACAGAAATAAATGTTTACAGAATAAATGAATTGACTATATATTAGATATTGGATATCCTCTTGCTATATGGAGTTTTTACAAAGCAAAAACACTAAAAAAATTTTTAAAACATTTTCAGACTGTCTGTGGTGATGGATGCCTATAATCCTAGCACTGGGGAGTCTGAGGCAGGAGGATCATTGTGAGTTTGAGGCCAGCCTGGGCTACATAATGAGTTCAAGGTCAGTCTGGAGTACATAGTGAGACCCTATCTCAAAAAGAAAAAAATTTAAATGCATGAGTGAGATAGAAAATAAGGGAGATATACAGAAACCAAAGATGAAATGAGAACCAGAAGCCAAGTAAATCAGTGTGAGCTGGAGTGAAGTGTCCTCTGCTGCTTATGACAGAGCAGGAGTTGGAATTCTTGCTGGACAGAGAGGGGAGGCAGAGTGCAAGTCTGGCAAGGTCAAGGGTCAGACTGGCAATCACTGCACCAAGGGGGATCTCCGATGTCTACATCCTCAGCAAGATAATGCAGTATCTATAAAACCACAAAGCAGGAGACACAATATATTTGTCTTTCGTGGCTTGACTTACCAGAGGAGGAAATTGTCCTCCAATAATGAGTAACAACAGCCTAGCTTTTATCCACATTTTTCAGGGCAATTTGTACTAATTCTGTAGGGTTTTTTTTTTTAAGTCATCTTGCAAATTAAAGGTCAATTCTCTTAAGAGGGACTCAGGCTTCAAAAAAATCCCAATAGACAATGTTCTATCAAAACCAAGGTGCCATGAGCAGCACCTACACAGGTGAAGAGAAAATTACTGAGTTAGAAGAGCAACCTGAGCTGGCATGGTGCCTCACGCCTCTAATCCTAGCTCTCCAGTAGGCTGAGGCAAGGGGACCACAGTTCTCAGCCTGGGCAACTTAGTGAGAGTCTGTCTCTAAAAAATAAAAATGCTGGTGCTGCAGCTCAGTGGTAGAGCACTTCGCCATCGTGCAGGGGGCCCTGGGTTCAATCCCTAGTATGAAACAAAAAGTTAAGTCTAGGACAGAGCAGAGACATTAAGGGTGGAAAATGCAAAAGATTAAAAAGTCTCTATAGGATGGGCTGATAAGGTTTAAAATATTAATTTGGAATTCTATAAGAAAAGAATAGAAAGAGGGCCGGGGATTTAGCTCAGTGGTTCCGGCGCCTGCCTTGCAAGTGCAAGGTCCCGAGTTCAATCCCAAGTACCAAAAAAAAAAAAAAAGAATGGAAAGAGTCACATTATTCAAAGAGATAACATCTGAGATTATTTTTTCTGGAAAAAATTTGAAATAGTTAAATGAGGCTGGGGATTTAGCTCAGTGGTTAAGCCGCCTGTCTCGCAAGTGCAAGGACCTGAGTTTGATACCCAGTACCAAAAAAAAAAAAATAGTTAAATGAAAGAAAATACATGTACAGTAGTAAAGTGAAAAAGCACTACAAATAAATACAATAAAAGCAATTAGAGGGGCAGACATAATGGTGTTGGCTTGTAATCCCACCACTCAGGAGGATGAGACAGGAGGATCATGAGTTCAAGGCCAGGCTAGACTACATAATTTCACCACAAGAGTTGGAATATTAAAAAGGAAGCAAATCCAAATGCTAGGACAAAAAATACAATAAATGAATATTCTTAGAATTTGATAGATGAATTTAAGAGCAGGTGTACCCAGAAAGAATGGATTAGTGTATGGGATTTCAAAAGGAAACATCCAGACTAGTGGGGCAGAAAGAAAAAAGGATGCAAACACAGAGCAGAGAGTAAGAGACAAATGTGACACAGTGAAAAGAAACAATACATGTGTAATTGGAGACACAGACAGAATAGAATATTTTAAAAGATAATCGGCAAGAGCTGGGAATGTAGCTCAGGGGTGGACCTGCCAAGCACAAGATCCTGAGTTTGATTCCTGGTTCACAAAAAAAAAAGATTCTCATCTTAAAAGATAATTGACAAGAAACTTCTGAAACTTATGAATTACAGTATAAACTAGATTCAAGAAATTCACAAACCCAAGTATAATGAAAGCACAGAGAAAATCACAGACAGTTCATAGGTTGATGAAAATCAAAGGTTAAGAGAAAAGCTTAAAAACAGACAGAAACTTCAATGGAAAAACATTAAAACTAAGAGGTAGAAAGCCGGGTTGTAGCTCAGTGGTGCTACCTGGCAAGCACAAGATTCTGAGTTCAATTCCTGGTACAAAAACAAAAAAACAACTGAGAGGTGGTTTTCAATGAAAGCAGTAAAACTCAGAAGAAAAGAAGCTGAAAGAAAATAATTGCCGCCAGGTGCGATGGCAGACACCTGTGTTCCCAGCACTCTGGAAACTGAGGCAGGAGGATCACCATGATTTTGAGGCCAGCCTGGGCTACACAGTGAGTTCAAGGCCAGTCTGAATTACATAGTGAGATCCTGTCTCCAAACAAACAACAAAATGCCAACCTAGGACTGTGTGCTCAATGAAACTCTCCTTCAAAATTAAAAGTCAGCACACAAGCAAACCCAAGAGAATGATTAGCCAGTGGAACTGCACTAAGAAGAATACAAAAGCGAGTTCTTTAGACCAAGAGAGAATGTTCCCAAGAGAAATATGGAAATGCAGAGAAGAAGAGAGAACCCACAGAAAGGGCCCATAGAAACAATAACGAAGGCTCCTCTTGGCCAGCAATCCCCAGGTAGAAAGCCGCAGATAAACCGAGCACTTGCTGCCCCGCTCTCCGGGTCCATTCCATCTTCCGTGGGCCGCTCCGGGCCAGGAGGCTGGCTGCTCCGGACTGGCTCGCTGGTCCCCTGCCCATCACCTCTGGGGTTGAGTCTGCCTGACGGACAATCTTCAAGTCAGCTTGAGATGACTTACAGAACCTAGTGCTGTGGAAACCCTATGGAAATACCGGTTACACTCTATTGTTTTTAGAAATGGTGACAAAGCAAAAGCCTGCGCATGTTCAGACTTTCTAAAAACTATTTTGGGCCTGGGGGGCCAACCGTGCACAGCTGCCAGTCAGTGGTCCTTTCTGGGCTCCAGGGTCTCATTGTCCCTTCAGACCCAGAAGGCTCACAGCTGCATGTGTAGTCAGTGCCCGAGGCCTTGGCATCCTTAGCCCTGCCCACCCTTCTGTCAAAGTGGTTCCCTGGGAAGGACCTCTCAGCTGAAATCTCTGAGTCTCAGAGCTGTTTGCTTCCAGACCCTGGCTGATACAGAGTCAATGCACACAGGGATTTTCACTGAAAAGTTGTTTTAAAAGCAGAATGCTGGAATCGCCCTCATGATCCCCAAGCAGGCAGTGGAGGCGTACACTTGGCCACACTCTATTGATGCATGCAATTCCACTGTTAATAAAGAATAAGGCAGCTTAATAAGGACTGATTGAGAATGCCCTCCAAGGCTTATTATTAAGTGAAAAAACAAGAAGAGTTTTTATCATAAATTCTCATTTATGGGACAAAAATGCATATTTGTATGTATAAACATAAATGTCTCTGCAAGAGTGTATAAAAATGGGCAACTTTTGTTGATTCTTTTGGTTTTGTTTGAATTTTGTTTTCTCAGGCAGACACATTGCTTTTTTAAAAATTCTCTTAAACATCTTTTAAAGAAGGAAATCCTTTGCTAGAGGCAGAACCACCTTTTAGTCATTTCTCCCATCAGCTTCCTCTCCCCGTTTCACCCATTTCACTCTTAAAAATACCGTCAGCCAAACCTAACCCCTCCCGTAGTGAATCTGGGCTTCAAAGGAAGAGACAAAGCAAGGTCCAGGCATTGTGACCTTTGCCAGATAGACATAAAGCTCACTCTGTACCACAGGGATCAGTCCTTTCAGGTCTGCTGAGATACTGCTCACACCCTCTCCCCACCCAACCCTGCCCTGAGCGGGTGTCAACTTGACCTGCACCTTCTGGGTCCAATAAATTCTGGTCACCAGCAGTTGATGACTGAGGCCAAGCTCTCTCCGAAACAGTTACAGGGTCACCAAATGATCACCCCACCAAATAGCGGGGGAGCTAAGGGTTCAGCGTCACCTTCACCCATGCTAAAGACGTAGGGATTTTTATGCATGTCTTTGTTTACTGAAGACTGTCCACCTCATTCCTGGACATGTTGCCATTTTTGCTTTGGCTGACAGGAAGCTCATTTATGAATTTAGTTCCTGAGCTGAAAATCTGTAGCACTCACATTATCATCCTATTCACCATTCAGTTTTCTTTCTCCTTCAGACCTAGTTTATTTTTGTTCTTTTTTGTTGGGGGTGGGTCATGCCAGGGTCTTGCTACATAACCTAGGCTGGCCTCAAACTAATGGAGATCCTCCGGCCTCAGTCTCCTAAGTACTGGAATTATAGGTATATAGTACCACTCCAGCTCTACTTTTTTTTTGAGACAGGGCCTCACTCTGCAGTCCAGGCTGGCCTTGAACTTGCAGTCCTCCTGCCTCAGCCTCCCAAAGGTTGGAATTACAGGCATACATCACCATGCCTAGCTTATTCACACTCTTCTAAAAGTCATTCTATAGTAGCTCAGTGCTGGAGCACATTCTTAGCATGCGACAACAAACAGATGAATAAATAAACAAATACAATTATTCTGCAGTGCCCGTATTTCTGGAGCCTCCTCAGAGGCTTTTTGTAATGAAGTAGGTTTTACCCATAAATGAAAACAGAAGCTGGCCAACCATACTGCCCAGCTGATTTACATAGTCAGAGGGAAACACTATGGATCTTATTTATCTTTAAATCATGTCAACTACATATGAGATCCTCTGCACCCTACTGCACACCAGGCACTGCTCTGGCTCCAGGGGGTCAGCAAAGAAAGAAGGAAAAGCCTGCCCTCACAGAATGGCCATTTGAGGGAGGAGATACATGAGGAACACATACAAATAGACATGGAATCGGCAACTGGAGACACCGTAGGCACAGTGGTCAAGCCAGGCTGCTTGACTTGGGGCCACTGCGATGAGGGCATTGGAGTCTCTCTCCTCCTCAGCCGTGTGCCACTGCTGTCCTCATTGCTACTGCCCAGGGCTCCCTGGATAAGCACGGGAAGCCCTGTAACTGTATCCCCAAGTCCTGCTTCTGAAGTTAGCTCCACTCGCCGCCTGCACTGCAGGGATCTGATCAGATTAGACCCCTGCTAAAGGGCACAGTTTTCAGGTTGGCGCTTGAGTTCCTTCAAGAATTCCTGTCCCCTTCCTGCTCACTTGGAAGGCAGTGGCATTAGCACTGTCCTCAGCCCAAGCCACCCCAGTCTTCCTGTCTCTGTGTCTCTAGTAGTGCCATTTCCTCCGTCGTCCTTCAGGAGCCAAATCAAACATCACCTCCTCCAGGAAGCCTTCCAGAGCGCACCAAGAGGGTTAATCAGGCTCGCCTTTGAGGTCTGGAGCCTTGTCAGGTAAGTAGTGCAGCACAGAAGACACAGCCAGGGGGCGTTATGGAGCTGCGTGTGGGTCTGTTTTCCCTCTAGGATTCTGAGTTCAATAACTTGTGACCACATTAGCTAATTGTTAAAGTTAGCAACTTTATAGCTCATGCATATCACCTCTTCTCTTCCTCATATTAGTCCTCTAAAGTAGCACCAGTACTTAATTTTGCCATTGGAGAAGTTAGGAGCTTGAGTGTCAGACATATGGCCGAGCATAGGGTAGAAATCCTAATCCATTTGCCAGGGCACAAATGTTGGCTCAGTTTAAGCAAAAACTGTACAAAGAGGCAGAAACTGGAAAGTATAAGACAATTCCAGACCTTGCTCCAGTGAAAAAAAGAAAAGTGCTGAGCGTGTGGCACACGACTGTAATCCCAACATTTGGAAGGCTGAGGCAAGAGGATCACTGAGTTCGAGGTCAGCCTGGGTTACATAGTGAGTTGAAGACCAGACTGAACTACATTGCAAGGCCTTGTCGCAGAGAGAGAGAGAGAATTAGCGTGGTTCAAGAAGTCACATCTTACACAGGAACCCACAAACAGAGGTTACAGGACTAAGCTCGCAGGCACAGAGCCAGCTTCCAAGCTAATCTAGGAGCCTGTAATCAGGACAAGGGAGCTGGACAAAAGCCTGGGCCACTATGTCACAGGAGCAGGGGCAAAGTCCCATCAACTGGAGGAACATGGCTGTCTTGTAACAGGACACTGACTGTCCTGGCTTGCTCAGGATCTCCGGGCCTCTAGCGTCTGGCCGTTTTCGTGGTCAGAGTAAGTCCTGGGTACACTGGACTGACCCACGTAGAAGACTTTTTGCTGTTTCTGGACAAGATTAACATCACCTTGGGAAGTGTGTCCCAAAATTCCTCTCTGATGTTTGCTTTCCAAGCCAATGTCTGATTGAGGCAAGAAAAATAGCCTTATTATTTTCATAACATTTTTGTTTTTGAACCAAATTGGCATTATCTCAATGAAATCTGAAAGAACTTCACGTCTGTTAAAAAACACATCCACTCTTCAAAGGGAAAAGATTTTTTTTTTCACCAGTATGGAAAGCTCCACAAATGTGCTAAGAACTAGGAAAGCAATTCCCAAAAAGATATTCCCAAGTGTTGGGCAAATCCCCGAGGATGTCAAAGTGGCTGTTCTGAGTGGATCATTTGTTTCAATGCCCATCTCTGGAATCTTTTTTCATTAAAAAATATATATATATTAGCTTTATTACCTTATAAATATGTAATAGGCCTGAAAAGGCCTTCGAGTTACATTGTCAATAAAGGAATAAACATTGATGGCAGGCGGCCAGAGGCCTAGCCACTCTATAGCTGTCCAGCGAACTCTGATGTTTTAATACACATACATATTTCAGCTTCTATTAAGACAGAGAAAGATCAGAGCTCCTTCCTAAAGCAGCCACAGGAAGCAAGCGCTCTGGCTAAATTCATTAATTATGACTGGTTATCTGAACACAGACAAAGCCAATTATTGGGGTATTTTTACAAGCGAGGCAATAGATCTTGATGAAAGCAATGAGTCACAGGTATATGAAAACCCTTGGGCATTTGCATTTCCTCCAGCCCGGCGGAAATGCAAATACCCAAGGGTTTTCACAGATCTTGCATCTCAAAGCAGGGACTTAGACTTGAGCAGCCCTTTCTTGTCCTGAAGCCTGTAATTAATGCCAGAGCGCTGAAGTCAGGGCACGGCTGTTTCTCATTATGGGCGCACAAAGAGGACTTCGCGCCTTTGAATACTAATTTGCCTTCCTTGGTACCACGGAAGCCCATTTGGTGTCAGCTGTAAACAATGCATGGAGTAATAAAGAAAGCACGTGAGGAAAGCTACCATGAGGAGCCGCAACCAGGCAATCCTCCTGGTTCACCTTCCAATCCTAAAGATTAGCTGCTTATTGAGTGTTTGCTGTGTGCCAAGGCCAATTCCAAGAGCTTCACTTTCGTTGCTTCATTTACTCTCCATTAAAATCCACTGAAGTAGATTCTGGTTTTTTAACCTCATTTCTACAGAGGAGGAAACTGAGGCACAGAGAAAGTAGGCAGCCCCGGTTGCTTTAGGGCTGACTTTGTGGTGATTCATCATGGTACCCATCGTACACGATAGAACCCACGCAATGGTTAAATTATACATAAAGGTTTGTAATGAAAATCTGGTTAGCTCCATCTACCTGGAACTCAGCCCTCTGGCTCCTCTACTCCTAGAAACTAATATTTTTCTGTTTTGTTTTGTTTCAGTTAGGTTGGGTTTGGTTTGCAGTACTGGGGATTGAACCCAAGGACTTCACATCAGGCTACATCCCCAGCCTTTTTCTTATTTTTTTAAGACAGGCTTTTGCTAAATTTCTAAGTTTCTCAGGCTGGGCTTAAGTTTGCAATCCTCCTGCCTCAGCCTTCCAGAGTGCTGGAATTACAGGCATTCACCACCATACCCAGCAACTAGGAAATGAATGCTATTGTATTCTCATGTATTCTTCCAGAAACATGCACACACACAATAAAATGTGAATATATATTTTTATTCTTCCCATTTCCTTACCCAAAAGGCAGCATTTTTTCCAAAATACCCTTCTGTACCTTATTTTTCCCCTTTTCTAACATACTTCAGAATATTTTCAGTCTGCAGTGAGTGCTCTCATTCTTTTCTTCTGCCAGATAACATTCGATTCTATGAATGAACCAGAATTTATGTAACCGATTGTAACTGACAGTTGTGTTATTTCCAGAGGCCTGGAGCTTGATCAGCGCTTCCTGGAGTGAGCTTGATGCTGAAACTCTGCACACACACGGGTGCCCGCAGGTGGATTCCTGCAGGTAGCAGGGAAGAGCACCAGATCCGAAGTCTCTCTGGCCTCCCACAGTGCACGGAGCCCACTGTCTTCCCTCATCCTCAACACCCCAGCAAGTCCCCCGAGGTTCGACTTCTTGCCAATTGACAGATGAAAACAGCAGCTCAGTGTATCATTTATTTTTCTTGTTATAAGGTTGAACATCTTTGAATGGATTCAAAAACCATCTGTAGTTCCTTTGCTCTAAACTACCTGCTCATTTATCTACTTTCTTACTTGCTTTTGACTATTTTTTCTAATGAATTTGTTCTTTTCTTATGCATCTCTTGAGGTTTTCCAGCCATGAGAAAGATCAGTCATTCATCGATGCTGACTTTCACCCAGTTTACCTATTTGCCTTTATGAATGATGCTAATAACTTTTTTAAAGTGGAAAAAAATCCATACTTTCTTTTCTTTTATAGAATATTTTCTTCTATCATGGCTTTGTTTTGTACAATAAAATCTTTGATCTTCTTGGAATTTATCCTGACACACGGTTTTCTAGTAGGTGCTCTTTGACTATTAATAAACCTTGCTCCTCCTTTCCATAGTTTTTCTTTTACTTTTTTTTCAGAGTATAAATGCTGTACTAGTTCCTGTTTTTATTTATTTTTTTAGTTGTTTTTTTTCTTAAATTTTTTAAGACAGGGTCTTACTATATGTAGTTCACTATGTTGAGCTCACTATGTAACCTGGGCTGGAAACTCATAAATCCTCCTCCCTCAGCCTCCTGAGTGCTGGGATTATATATGGCACTGCCACACCACAATTAGCTCCTATTTTTAAATACTAATAATTCAATAGGTTGAGATTTCCTGGACCATCCATTGGGGAGGGCTGGGGAAGGGATAGGATAGCTTCTCATGTTTCAAAATCCACATAGTCTCATTTCTGCTGCCACATAGACAGACTGCTTCCTGCCAAAATGGTTGTGTGGTGCCTCTCTGCTTTCCTGCATTTCACTGGGCAGGGGAGAGGCTCCACTCACAGCTTGCCTATCTCAGCTCCCCTGTCCTTTGGAGTGAGCCCTTCTATCTGGAAGTATATCTTGCAGACACTTTCTGAGACCTGTCGGGCCACCCTGGGCCACCCTGGAACTCTGGTGCTCCTCTGTGTGTCTTTCCATGTAACTTCTCACTCTGGATATTTTGAGCTACTCATAATATTTTAATAATTATTTCTGCCTATGAGCTTCTTTGGAAATGTAAATTTACTCTCTGGGCTTGTTGCTGTTGTATGATTTCCAGGAGAAAGGGAAAGGACCTGGCCTGTGTAGCCATGGCCACACTGGAAGATTCCACATCATTTTTCCTTTTTCACTGCTGCCGTGGCCTTCTCCCTTTGCACTGCTGTAATGAAGGCTGGTCCTGCACTGCTGGAACCTAAGAGAGGAGCTCCATGGATCAGACAAGGAAGAGAAGGTGAAGTGAGAACATTTGGGTTCCAGCTTCTGTGCCTCGGTTCCAGTCCTTCCTCTTCCCCCCCCGCCCCGCAAGGTGTGGCCTTGTGAGCTGTGTTCACCTTTCTGAGCCTCAGATTTCTCACACGTCAAACGGGAATGAGAATGTCCACCTCATCTGGCAAGGGCTAAGTCAAATGATGGATCTCAGGCAGCGATGATCCAATGGACATCAGTGCCCTGGCACTCAGCAGGTCAGCACTGCCACGTGCCTGTCTAAAGGGAAGAAGGTGAACAGAGCTGGCAGAGTCTCAGCACCGTGTCCCGTGGTTCCATTACTCACCAGATGCTGCAGGCAGTATTGGACACACTTTGCCTCGTCCTAAGGGCATGTCACTCATTCAAGGCCCAAATCGACAGGAAAGGAAGTTGGGATAATGTGATCCTAAGATGGTCAGAACACTAAAAGTCCCGGAGCCCACCCTGTCTCCCCGAGCCCTGTGTTGCCCAGGATCTGCCTTTACGGCTTATGAAACACTGTGAGGACAAAGTGACACAGACCCTTGCTAGGCCCTGCCTGCCAGGAAAAGTGCCACCCTCGGCTGGTGCATGCTCAGTGAACGCATGGGGAAGGAAGGCAGACAGAAAGCAAGAGCTGCCTCGCCACAGCACAGGCTGGTCCTGGATGGGGGAAACTTTTCCCGCACAGGTAGAGGAAGCTAGAGGGGAAGGTCCCCCAGCCTCATGCTGCTGCAGGACAAGGTGCCCAAGACAGGACAGTGCGGGACCCGCCCCAGGGCCCATGCTCACAGCTCTTGCTGAAGTGTTCGTCCCTGCCCAAATTCATATGTTGGACTCCTACCCCCAGATACCAACAATGCAGCCATACTGGAGGAAAGGTCTGTAAAGAAGTAACTACATTTTTGTTTTTGTTTTTTTACTTTTATTAGTACATGCTTGTGGTACATAATGTTTACATTCTGTGTCTGGAATGGGTGCATGTATGCAACCATCTCAATTCTTTATCTCTTTTCTTCTCCCCTCCCTTCTTCTTTCTCCATTTCTTGACCTCCTTTCCATTTGAAGAAGATCTATTTCCCTATTTCTTAATACAGTGATAGCTCTGTTCACAAACTTAATTCTTCCCATGATTCTTGTCACAAACCAACTTGGACAAGAGCCAAATCAAATTCAATGGTTAGATTCAATGTTGACCTTATTTGGAAATTTGATTTGTTCTCATCCAGTTCCATTTGTGACAAAAACCATGGAAAGAATTAAGTTCTCTATTTTTTTATTTTGGTATTTATTTATTGTTTGGATTTATCATATAAGAGAAACCATTCAGGGCTGGGCATTCAGCTCAGTGGTTCTGCCACCTGCCTTGCAAGCACAAGGACCTGAGTTCAATCCCCAGTACAAAAAAAAAAGAGAGAGAGAAACCATGCAATATTTAAGCTTGTGTATCTGATTTATTTCACTTAACATTATGGTCTGAAGGGGCAACCATTTTCCTAAAAATGAGTCAAGTTTATCTTTATAGCAGAGTCGTACTCCATTGTGCATAAATACCACATTTTCTTTATCCATTCATCTGTTGATGGACATATAGGCTGCTTCCAAGATGTAGCTATTGTGAATTGTGCTGCTATAAACATGGGTATGCATGGATCATTATAATATGACGTCTTTAACTCTTTCAGGAAGATACCTAGAAGGAGAATAACTGGGCCAAATGGAATTTTTAGTTTTAGGTTTTTGAAGAATCTCCATCCTGATTTCCATAATGATTGCATTAGTTTACATTCTCCCCAACAAATGTAAAAGGATTCCTCCCCTCCTACACAACCTCACCAGTACTTATTATTTGATTTCTTGATGACAGCCATTCTTTCTGGGGTAGGATGGAATCTGTGTTGTTTTAATTTGCATTTTAAAGAGATAACTAAGTTAAAGGGGGTCATTAAGATGGGCCCTAATCCAATACGACTGGTATCCTTATAGAAGAAGAGGACAGTTGGGTCTAGATAGGTACAGGGGGAGACAATGTGAAGTCACAGTGAGAGGAAGGCAGCCTGGGCTAGATCCTCTCTCACAGCCCAGAGAAGGACCAACCCTGCTGACACCGACACCTCAGACTCCCAGCCTCCAGAACCAGGAGATAGTGCATGCCTATTGGTGCAGCTCCCTGGCACGTGGTGCCTTTTTACGGCGCCCCAGCAAACCAAGCATCATTCTGGAGGAGGCTCCAGAGCAGGTGACTTCCAAGCAAGATCACAGAAGACTGGCGATTGTGTTTGTACAGCCCTAGGGATCTGTGACCACCAACTCAGGCATCCCCCCACCAACAAAGTGACACATCCCTACCTAGCCCTACCAGACCCACCATCCCCTGTGCCCTCTCTGGCCCCTCTAGACTCCACTAGGCTGCACCCAGGTTTACAGCCCAGGCACGAAGTCACGCCTGGTCAGCACAGCCCGCCAGGATCCCCACCTCTGAGCACCTGCAGCCACTTCTTGAGCAGCACCTGTGTGCTGCAGTGCATTAACTGTGATACATACTGTTGTAGTCCGCAGGATTCGGTGAGAGAATACATTAAATACAGGACACATAACTTATAAGGATATTTTATGATAATTACCCAAAGAGTCAAATGCAAAGGATTGCAAGAGATTAACCGCACACTAGAAGCCCAAAGGATTCAGCTGAGGGCCTGGATCCCAGCAGTTTCCCACACAACTCCAGTTGAAGGTCTAGAGTCCAAGGCAACGTCCTCCTTGAGTCCAGCCAGTGCCCTAGAGCCCTCAGCAACATCTCATGCTTGTCCATATGGAGGATCAGCACCTGGAAGGCCCAAAGGCCAGAGGTGGAAGCCAGAAAATCTAAGCTGGTGAGATGAAGGATTTCTGCCACCAAGCTGAGGGATCCACATTGGGGCCAGGAAGTGATGCTCATGGTGAAGATTAGAGCTCCTCTGATGAAAACAGCAGCCATTCCCAGCAACAGCGGGGCCCCGAGCTCCTCCTCCGATGAGAACAGCCTAGTTTACATCAGGAAAACCATCCACAGCAAGCTTCTCTTAGCAAATCAACAGACCAAGAGCTTCCCCTACAGTTCTTTTTATGGATGTTGGTAAGAGTCTTCAGGTGGATCCTCCATGCCCAGACCATGCTGATTCAGTTCAGCTGGGCAATATAAGTTGACCATTAGTCGATCCACCACACATACGGTGCCCTAAACCCTTTCCACCACCCAAGATGTAGAGTTGTCCCCATTTTATTGGATGTGAAGTCCAGCACCCCAGACTTCCCAGCCCCCAAGGAGCGTTGAGTCTTGGTGTCTGATTCAAGCCCCAATTGCATGGATCTCTGCTGCCCTTGGCCAGCTGGTCCTTGCTGTGGGGCATATCTCATCTCTAGTTCCTCAGGAAGTGTTGGTGAGGGACTCTCATCTCCTAGACTGCCAGGCCAAGGGCTCGATCCTGCTTCCCTCTGTGTGGAATGAGTACTTGGCAAAGACCTCGTCTTTAGAAGGTCTGTGATGGTTAATCTTGATTGTCAACTTGACTGGCTGGAAAGACACCTAGGAGGTACCTAAAGCATGCATCTGGGTCTATATCTAGTCCTTGGCTCTTCCTCTGGCCCTCTTTACATGTTCTCTGTTTCCTGACCACCATGAACTGAGCAGCTTTGCTCCACTATGCCCTTTAGCCATGATGTTTCTGCCTTAGAGTCAGGCAACCATGGACTGAATCCTCTGAAGCCATGTGCCATGTGTGTGTTCCTTTAAGTTGTAGATGTTGGGTATTTTGTCCCAGCAGCAAAAACGTGACTACTACAAGGCCTCAGTGAATTTTTGCTGACTCTCCTGGCTCAGGGAAGGGGAAGGGGCACCAGTCCCTTAACAAGGCATGGCCCCACTCATCAATGAACTGTCCCGGTTGGCAGTGAAACTCAGAAATCACATGATTCCAAAACATGAGCTCCTTTCAGGCTGAGGATTTGTCACCTCCTACCCAGCCACATTCCTAGCCACCAGAAAAGCACCTATGAGCATCTTAGGGCAGACAGCACCCAGCCATCAGTCAGCAGGTGTCTCAGACCTACTGGGAACCTTCTTGTTTTAGGGCACCTGTCTCTATCACCTGTCTGCTCCACTCAGGACAAAGTCTAACATTCACTCCTTTGATTCGCTGATTCATTCAATAACTGTTCCTTAGGTGCCTGTGTATGTGCCTGTTACTGTTCCAGGCACTGACGACACATCGAGAAAACAGAACAGGCCAAAATCAGCCCCAGCTCAGTAAAAGTGATCTGTGTGCCAGAACCTATGGCAGGGCCTGGGTGTGTGATGAGGGACAAGGCAGGAGGGCCCCGCTCCCAGGACCGCTGTCTTCCTAAAGGGCTGAGAGTGAGCAAACCACTCAGTAAATGAAGCGCGTGTCATGGTGATCACAAGCCCAGTGTACAACGGCTGAGAGATGTAGGGGTTTCACAACTGTAGGATAAGTACGTGTCCCCCAAATTCATGTTAAACGCTGACCCCTGGTGTGATGGTCTCTGAGAGGTGGGTGTTGGGAGAAGAGTAGGAAATAAGGATGGAGCCCTTGTGAATGGATTACTGAGGAGACCCAAGAGAGCTCCTTTGTCCCGTCCACTCTGGGAGGAGACGGCAAGGGGATGGGTGTCTGTGACCCAGGAAGTGGGCCTCCCTTAGCACGGACTGCTGCCTTGATCTCAGACCCCTCAGCTCCAGAATTGTGAGTAACAAATTTCTGTGGTTTGTAAGCTGCATGGTCTACAGTCTTTTGTTACAGCATTGTAATCAGATTGATTTGCTATAACAGACTCTGGAAAGGAAAGTGGCCAGGCTTGCACCCGGCTGTGTCTACCAGGTTTCCTTGCCTGCTGTCCTCAGTTCACGGTGCTGTGGTGACACAGAGGAGATGGCTCAGGAGGAGGTCAGGCTGATGGTGACTGCGTGTGACCTCCACTGGCATCCCCGGCACAACCTGACCCAGCCACAGGCAGCAGCTCTGCAGGGCTCTGCCCAGATCACTCCACCCACCCCAGCTGCATGAGACACGAGGGACCAGATTTTCAGGAATCTGCCTCCAATGTCCAGATGTCTATCGACATTAACGCTCCCCTGAGGGAGCAGGGCTGAGGCCTTTCCACCCCAGACCCAAGTGGGCCCAGCCAAGCCCACACACTGCCCACTCCACATAAATGCACAACTCCAGGCCCAGGGAAGATCTCACCTGGGACGCCAGGCTTCACATCAAATCAGAGTTGTGTTTGGTCATTCATCCTTTCAACAGATACTGACCCATGCCCCTAGGTAGGGAGTGGTGCTGGGCCAGGGTACCAAGGTGCAGCATGTCGCTGTGCTTTTGCTCACCCTAGTTCCTTTATCTAAGATGTGCTTATGGGGACCACCACCACCCCCATTCCCCATCTGCTGGCCCCTTCCTAGCCAGATAATTTCAGCCCTCAAGGCCACAGTCAGGGCCATCTCCTTGTGCCCACCACCCCCAATCTTGACACCCCTCTGTCGTGCGCTTGGCCTGCTGTGTGGTAACCATGAGCCTCCCTGCCTTCCGCCTTCACAGGACTGATCTTCTTATGGTAGGGATTGGCCTTTCCTCTCGTGTATGCGTTGCTAGCTAAAGCTTGATAAATAGGTGTGGCATAGTTATTTTCAATGCAGCTTCCCAATTACAGAGTCAAGAAAAAAAGCTGAGTCTCAAAAACTGTGTCCACAATGTATAAGCAAGAGGCCTCAATACCTGTTTTGAAAATATTCTGCCAAAATTGTTGGAAGACTGTGAGTATAAAATACCTCACAATGCAAAGCAGCAGGGTTGCTATTATAACTTTGACGTTAATGACGACGACGACAAAAAGATATTTAAATTTGCTGAAAAGAGGGTACAGGAGGTCAAAAGACTTGGATTTGACTTTCAGCTGTGACTTTTGAACTAGTGCTTTGGTCTGGAGCAAGCTCTGTGGACTCCAGCAGTGCGCTGATCTGTAAATTGGACGTGGCCTCTGCCAGTCACTCTGGGTCTGTGACAGGTGACTCCTCTAGAGACACAGCGCAAGCCCAGAGCCTCCGTTACACCTCCCTTCCTCATTCACGCAGTAGTTGAATTCAATTTTTTTTTGGTGGGGGTGGTCGTACTGGGGATCGAACTCGGGACCTTGCACTTGCGAGACAGGCAGTGGAGACACTGAGCTAAATCCCTGGCCCTGTTGAATTCAATTTTGAGCCAAGTCAATAGTAGGCCCCCACTCTTGGGCACTGAGAAAGTATCTATGCAAACACTCTGTTCCTCTTCTATCTCTGATTCTCTACCCTGACCTTTGCAAGGCACATGGCAGGGCAGATCCCACCATGACACTAAAGCAGCCAAAAAAGGTCACTACCATCGCCAGTATTCAGTCATTGCACATCCTTTGACTCATCCAAACCTGGGTCATCATGAGGGCTACATGGCAGTGACCTGGTCAGCAGGCACGATGCACAGAGGACTATAAAGCATGGGCTCTTAGCAGGCTGCAGGGACCACAGCCCTGGCCATGCCCCGGTGAGCTGGGCTCCTCCCTGTGATGCTCTGGAGGAGGTAGTGACACAGTACCATCACCCCACAGACCAAACTTTCTGGGGCACTCAGCAATGGGAGTCTGGCTTCACCCTACTCTTCCACTCCCTCCACCCAAAAGCTGGGTGGAAGTGAAAAGTCTGAGACACCTGGGGACGAACTCCCTTGGTGGACATGTGCACCAACCTGGCTCCATTGTGGGGGCACTGTGACTGACTCTGACCCCTGGCTCCACCCTGCCAGCCCTTGAGAGAGCTCTGAGCTGCTAGCCCTGCGTTGTGCCTGAAGAGGGAGGAGAAGCGGAGAAGGAACTAGCGGGGTTTGAAGACCCAGAGTCCCCACAGCTGGCTTCAGGATAAGCAGACTTCCCCATCCTCCCTCCACGCCTGCAGCCAACCTCCTCTCGGAAGTGTAGCTGACCTCTCCAGGCACTTCCTGCAGGGCCACATGTCCCTCTTGCAGGGGGCCCTCCCTAGCAGGCTGCAGAAGCACGGCCGGCTTCACCTGTGCTTGTCACTGCCTTCGAACCACTGCAGCATAAGGACACATCCCTGCACCCATGCCCTGCAACAGTCATGCACTCTGGGGGTAAGAACTCTGCTTTAATCATATACCACAAATCCAGATGGGGAAATTAAGAAATCAAGTCAAGGCAGAAAGATGCCTTTGCTTGGACAGAGCAGGCAGAGCTGAAATGTGATACACGGCTGAAAATAAAGGTGCCCCATGGAGATCAACTTAGTGAATGGCTCTCTCTCATGACCCACACTTGTGTCCTCAGCTTCTAGATCGTCAGCCACAGGGCTAACACTGGCCAGGCTGGGACCTGCAGGAGCCTTTGCTGGAGAAACTTAGCAGACAGGGAAAAAGAACACAGGTGCTGATTCTGAGGCTTCACGGAAAAAACCTTGGCCACTGCCTGGTTCTCTACCAACACCACTGTGCAGCAAGACCTAGGCATCAGCTTTTCAGGGCCCTCTTCTTAAAGGTGGATGGGCACCAAGGACACGAGACACTTGGGAAAGACCTTCCACAAGAAAGACAGGGCCAAACACATTCACAGAGAAGCTCAGGAAGCAGAGGCAATGCAAGGAGCAGAAGAAAACGTTTGACAGCCCACAAGAAGTAAGGTAAATCAGAGATGAAAAGGATAGTGTGCACCCATGGAATAAGACAAAATGTTTGAAAAAGGAACACGCAGAATACAGGACAAAAAAACTTCTTAGAAATAAATTTTTTTGGAAACAAAACATTTATTGATACATTTTAGATACACATACTGATCACATTCATTACAGAGAATTTGTATCTGTACATGATATATCTTACTTCTTTTTTTTCCGTTTCCCTCCCCTCCCTTTGACCCCTCTTCCCCTCCTTATTTACAAAAGCTTTGTTTCCATTTTTTCTTCTATTCTCTTTTCTTGTCCCTTCTTTCCTTTCTCCCTCCCCCTCCCATTGTTTCCCTTCTCACTTGAGTATTTTCTTTCCATTTCCCAACATCTATTATACATTTTGGTCCTTATTTCCAAGAAATAAATATTATAGTAACTTCAATTTTTTTAAAAAATCAGTAGAAGCTAAGCATGATGTTACACACGTGTAATCCTAACACTTGGGAGGCTAAGATAGGAGGATCACCACAAGTTCAAGGCCAGCCAGGGCTACGTAGTGAGTTAAAGGTCAGCCTAAACCACAAAGTGAGACCCTATCTCAAAAATAAATAAAATAGTAAATCAAAAATTAATAGAACAGAGTGCATAAAAAGTGGAGAGGAGAAAATTATTAAAGAAATAATATGACAAAATAATTTTCAAACTGAAGAATATTTCTCCTGTTCCAAAGGCACACCAAGTACCTAGAAAGCTGAACAAAAATGCCCATATAAATGCTCACCATCATGAAATTTCAGGGCACAAGGGCTAAAAAGGAAGCCTGCAGACATCCAAATTGAGAATCAGGCTGTTTTTCCACTGCTCACAGCCCAGAAGAAGGGGCTTCCAGACCACCATTCCACCACTCCCAACCCAGAGGAAGGGGCTTCCAGGCCGCCATTCCACCACTCCCAGCACAGAGGAGGTGAGCCGCATGGGTGCCAACAGCACCCCCCCATCCCGTTGAAATGAGAAGACACATAAATAAGTCTCAAAACCAGACTTCCAGATCACCTACAGCAACCCCAAAGGGAGATGAGATGGAACACTCTGATACTCAACCACCTGGAACCACTGAACTGGCAACAAAAGAGGATCTGGAAAAAATGAAATCAGAAATAATTTCTCAGGTAACAGCAGAGATTATGCTCGTAGTCCAAGGCATGATTAATAAATCTAGAGAGGAGCTCAGGAACATGATGGAATCCCAACATAGGAAACAAATGGAATCCATAAAACAGATACAAACGGATTTCCAGGAGATTAAAAACTCCATTGAAAGTCTACACAGCAGAATGAGCCAATGTGAGGACACAATTTCAGCTATAGAAGATAAGATTGCAATTAGTGACCAGGAAAAGAAAAATCAATTCAAAATTGTAAGGGAACACAAGAAATCAATCCAGCAGCTCCTAGATGATGCAAAGAAGAATAACATAAGACTGATCAGAGTCAAGGAAGAAACAGAAAACTTCCCAAGCAGGGGGAAAGAACTTCACATAAAGATAAGTGAGGCATATAGGACTCCAAATAGCCCTGATCAAAAAAAAATCTACACATAGGCATGTAATTGTTAAGATTCCAGAAACTTAATAGAAGAACAAAGTTCTACAAGCAGTTAGAGATAAAAAACAAATCACATACAAAGGAAAGCCCATCAGAATCACAGTAGACTTCTCAATGCAACCCTCAAGACAAGAAGAGCTTGGAGTGACATATTCCAAGCCCTAAAGGAAAACAGCCTCCAACCCAGACTGATGTACTCTGCAAAACTATCTTTCAAAATTGGTGGAGAAATAAGATACTTTCATGACAAAGAGCACCTTAGGAACTTCATGAATACCAAATCAGCACTGCAAAAAATTTTAGACAACATCCTAGGAATAGGCAATGAGGATCATAACCCCAGGAAGCATAGCAGAATGAACTCATCGGGTGTGACAAGAAATTAAATGTAAAGGGGGAGAATCCAACAAAAAGAAAAAGTCATGACAATGATAAGTCAATATGTATCAGTTACAACCATCAATGTTAATGGTCTCAATTCACCAATTAAAAGAAATAAACTGGCAGAATGGGTAAAGAAGCAAAATCCAACAATATGCTGCATAAAAGAAACACACTTAATTCAAAATGAAACTCATAGACTGAAAGTTAAAGGGTGGAAAACAATAGTCCATGCAACAGGAACCCAAAAAAAAGCAGGAGTAGCTATCCTCTTTGCAGGTCAAGTAGATTTCCAACCAACACTGATTAAGAGAGACAAAGAAGGACACTACATCCTTGTAAAGGGAACAACCCAACAGGAAGAGATGACTATCGTAAATATCTATGCACCAAACACTAGTGTCCCCAACTATATAAAACAAATACTAATGGACATGAAAAGTCATATATGCACTAATACCATTGTAGTGGGGGACCTTAATACCCCACTGTCACAAATAGATAGATCAACTAGACAAAAAATAAGTAATGAAATACTAGAATTCAATCGAAGTCTTGAACAAATGAACTTAACAGATGTTTACAGAGTCTTCCACCCCACAAAATCAGAATACACATTCTTTTCAGCTGCACACAGATTGTTCTCCAAAATAGACCACATACTTGCTCATAGAACATGTTTAAGTAAGTGCAAAGGATATCCCCTTTATATTTATATATGAAGTTATCCCCTGTATATTATCAGACCATAGTGCAATGAAATTGGAGATCCATAGCAAAAGAAACT
>NW_004624755.1:6989942-7009386 GCF_000247695.1 Heterocephalus glaber
AAAGAAGGCTGTACTCATGTAGACTGGGGAAGGGGCTACACTCATAAGGAATGCTTTTAACTTGATGCCCAGGGACGGCCTGCTCAGGTGTGTGGCAGTCACTGGACTTCTCGGCACCAGGGAAGTTGTATACTTCGTTTTGAGTCCATTTGCCCTGTTTACTGAGAAGCTGCTGTTGTTTGCTGAAAGCAGCCTGTTGCTTTGTCCTGTTGGTTTAGGCCGGGCCTGACACTTTCCTCACCCAGAAGCCACAGCATGGGGGAGCCTGCTTTCTCTACCACAAACCTGAACCAGGAGCCCGGGGTCGGCACATGGGAGGCGCCCAGTATCTGCGACTCACTGGACGGACAGACGGACAGATGATGCATGAATGAAAGAACTTGTCTCCCGCCCCAGACAGAACAAGCCTCCCCAAAATCTGTGCTTGGTACCATGCCTGTAACTCCCAGGCAACCTCGAGAGGTTCCTTTCTCCTCAAGAACCAGGATCAGGCCTGCCTCCAACCCCTGTGACTAGAGGAGCTCAGTGGCGAATCACGCTGGTAGCTGTGACTGTTTCCACAGACTTCCTGTCTGAAGCTCTCTGTGGAAAGACCCAAGGAACCAGTGTAATCACCCGTGCCCACAGCCTACCCACAGTTTTTCTAACCAGCATTCCCTCTCAATTAACTAAACAGCTGAGCCAGGATGACGGTCACAGGCAGCTCCAGAGCAGGGTTGGCCCAGGCTAGGCTGGTTCCCCAGGTGTCCCTCCCTCCCCAGTGTGCCTGAAGGAACGTGCTGCCTGGGACTCCAGCCTGACACTGCTGTCCCTGCCCTGCAGCCAGCACTGCTGCCCAAGGGCTCCCCACACTCAGCCTCCAGCTCTGGGCAGAAAGGGCTGTTCAGCATTAGCTGGGCATGAGGCCCATGCACACAACCCCAGCAGGCCAGAAGCTGAGGCAGGAGGAGCAGACGTTCAGGGCCGGCCTAGGATACATGGTGCAACTGTGTCTCAAAAAGAAAAATAAAAGAGGGCCAGGGATTTAGCTCAGTGGCTCTGTCGCCTGCCTTGAAAGCGCAAGGACCCAAGTTCGATCCCCGGTACCAAAATAAATAAGTAAATAAATAAATAAATGAACAAATAGGCTGAAAGGCCACCTGGTTGTGCTTCTGCCCCCTCCCCGAGTTTATGTACAGAGCAAGCTTGTGTTAGATCATCTTGTATTAATAACTTACTAATATTTCTCACCAATGTCACCTGGGAATTCAGAGCTCTTGACTGCCTTGAATAATCAGAACCACGAAGTTGAGAGGAAAGCCTTCAGGCAAGTACAGTACAGGGAGGCCAGTCCAGGGCCGGCCTAGGGGAACTGTCACTGCTGTCCAGCATTGGAGGCTGCAGGCCCTGCCCCTCTGGCCAGCACAACATCTCTCTCCACCACCCTCGCTGGGGACACCCTCAAGACAAGCCCTGGATCCACACCAGAATCACTCAGCCGGGAGTAGTTTCTCAAAATATGGTGCCCTGGAACCAGCACCACTTAGAAAGCTGTGTAAAACGCTCATTCCCGGGCCCAGGCTAGCAGACTCAAGGCTGAGACATCTGGGAACCTGAATGTCTCAGCTGTCAGAAACGTTCACCAAAGGGTGAACAAAGGGAAGGACAGGGTGAGGATTACAGGGAACGGGTTCAGAGGGAGCCAGGTAGAATTCTTTAGCTGCTGGACTCCCTGGAAGGAGAGTCCAGGAGTGTGGCTGAGTGCAGCGAGGGAGACCTGCCGAGGCCACGCCAGGTCAGTCACCTGTGTGTCCCCATCTGCACAAAGCAGCTGTGGCACTGTGAGTCCAGGTTGACAATGAGGGAGAGGGTGTCACCCTCCTGAGGCCAGGCAGCCACCAGCACAATGTAGGAACCAACTGGCCTCTTCTCTGCCTCCTGGCCGTGCACACAGGCAAGTTTCTAGCCTCTCTGCCTTTGTTTCCTCTCCTGCAAAAGGGGGCTGAGCACAGTTCCTACTTGCCAGGACTGTTGTGTGCATTAAACGGATGTATGTTGATAATGGACTCAGATCTGATGAGCGGCGGGTATTCAGTCTGAGGGGAAAGGGGGCCTCTGAGTCAAGGAAGCCATTGTAGGAGGTCAGGACGGACTCCCAGGAGAGGAAGAAGCCACAGTAGCCCTCGGGGAGGAAGGTGCGCTGCCCCATAGCGCTGGCCACCAGGGGGAGCTCTTGAGTATTTAGCTCTGTTTCTGTCACCCTGTCTCTTTCTGTATCTTTGTTTCTGTCTCTCTGTTTCTTTCTGTCTCTCTTATCTCTGTTTGTTCTATTTATCTCTGTTTCTATCTCTGTCTCTGTCTCTCTCTGTCTCTCTCTCTTTCTCTCTTACACACACGAGCACACACACACACACACACACCCCGCACTCATCTTTGCTCCTCACAACCCCCCGGGGCCCTGACCTTTGGAGACAGTGTTTACCGAGAAGCCGGCCATCTCCTGGGTCCCCCGAGTTCACGCCCCCCCACTCCGTTCCGAGGTCCTGACCTTCACTGTGCCTCGGGCCTGCGGAGCCAAACCCTGGCCCAGGGAGGCTGACACTTAGGCCCAGGAGGTCCTCACGTCCCCGGGAGCTCTGGCCCTTTCGCTCCATCTCTGGGGACCTTGGCCTGGCCCACCTGGAGCCGAAGTGACTGGCGGCGCTCCTGACCCCCTCTGGTCCCACTTCCTCCTCCTCTAGGGGAGGCTGGGCAGGGGACCCAACGGTCACCCCCAGAGGGCACGGGTTACAGGGGTCCTCACAGTGCCCAGACACAGCTGCCTGGTGGGGCCCTGAACCCTGCACAGCTCTGCAGGACTAGGAGCCTGAGCAGAGGAGAAAGAGGGACAAGGGAGGGAGGGAGAGAGGAGGAGGAAGCGCAGGAGGAAGGCAGGGGCAGGGGGATGGGCTGGGAGGGAGAAGGAGACGCTGAAGGCAGTGGCACCAGCAGCAGTGACCTCTGGGGTGAACACTTCCCGTGGGCGGCTGCAGCAGGGGAGTTCAGGCGGACCCCGCCAGGAGAGGTGGGGACACCCTGATCACCGGGGGGAGTAAGAGCAACTGAGCTCCGGCCTCCGGGTCAACAGCTTTCATGTGCACCTACTGTGTGCCCACACTGCGGGACGTTTCTCCCTGAAGTCTTCACGGCCACTCTCCAAAGGGGAGACTCTTTTTTTCCTTCTTTTCTTTTCTTTTTAAACTGGGAGTTAAGCCTGGGGCCTTCCCACTGAGCTACATCCCCAGCCTTTTTACAATTTGAGACAGCGTCTCACTAAGTCACTAAGTTCTCAGGCCGTGGTAGAATTTGTGACCATCCTGCCTCAGCCTCCCCAGTAGCTGGGATTACAGGTGTGCAACACCATGTCCAGCAACACAGTTCAAATCTTAAATGTCCCTCAAGGCCTGTGTGTCAAAGGCTTGGTCCCCAGCCCTCGGTGACACTGGGGTGTAGGGGTTGCTCAGGCCATGGGGCATCCCTTGATGGGCAGCTGGGATCTCGGTCCCCTTTGCATTTGTTCTTTCTTCCAGGCCATGAAGCGGCAGCTGCTCTGTCACAGTCCTGCCAGGATGAGCTGCCTCACCAGGGCTCCAAAGCAACCAGGCCACCAATCAGGGACCGACATCTCCAAACAACCAAAGTAACCCTTTCTGCTTTATGAGCTGGCAAGCTCGGGTATCTGTATAGCACCCAAAGCTGACTGATACTGCAACTTCCTTCCAAATGGAGCAAGGGTGGGGGAAACAACTCGATGGGAGAAACATGACAAACGCCCCGAGTCAGGTGGTGGACATTAACACTGACAGCGACGGGGATGCAAGGTTATCACAAGGAAGCTGCTCCTGGCCTGTCAGGTGTCAGCAGGGCTGAGTTCATGCCTCCTGATACCGAAGACTGGAAGTTTATTGAGAGAAGGCACCCAAGGGACCCGAGCGTCCCTGGAGTGGGTGGCCACGAGGCTCTTTCCGGGGTCTTTATACAGCAAAACACAACATGGGGACAGTGTGGATCAAACTGCAACCAACCCGTGGGACCTCGAGTGCGGCCACCCCACCAATCCTGACGGGAAGCAAGGTGGACAGCCAGGGCACTGGCGAGTGTCATGGGCTTTGGTGTCTCCGTGACTCCTACCAGGGCGAGGGGAGCCGCGTCAGGGTGCTGGTCCCCACCTGTGCGCCCAGTGGTGCGGATTGCAAGCACAGTCGGCTGCCGTCTCTCTCCAGGGCGCAGGCCTGGCCTCTGCGGTGGCCTGCAGCCAGTTTTGCATCTCACCCTCTGCACCAAGTCCTCTCCATCTCTCTCTGACCTCGAGGGCCGGGACACTGTGGTGCGAGGAGCTTCCTGCCGAGAGCCCAGAGCCCATCTCGTCTACAGGAAGACACCAGACTGATCACACTGGGGCCGTTCTCCGAGACACCTGCCTGGGGCTCCCCGAGACTGTCTGACACAGGGATGCCTGGGGACTGGCCAGGGATGGTGCACACGCCTGATGATCCCAACACGCTGGGAGGCTGAGGTAGGAGGGTCTCAAGTTCAAGCCCAGTCTGGGCAATTTAGCAACTTAGCAATAGCCTCTCTCAAAATTAAAAATAAATAAATAAGGCTGGGTTATAGCTCAGTGTGAAGGCGCTGGGGGGGTTCAATCCCCAGTAGCACCACAAACATAAATAAATAAAAATAAAACCTGTATATTATACATGATACAGTGAACCTTTGACTTACAAACTCGATCAGTTCCCGAGGGGTGGTTGTAACTCAAGTTGGTTGTAAGTCAATACAGCTGAGATCTGGATGTTTACCTGGGTACACGCTATAGATAACAAGAGGCAGCTGAATCTTCCATTAACCTAATTAACCCAAGTTGTTTGTATGTCAGGCTGGTTGTAACTTGAGGGTCCACTGTATATAAACTTTAAAACATTACTCAGTGGTATAATTTATGGACAAGAAAGAAGGGAATGGAATTAATATGAGAAAATGGAAAAATGGAAACAAAGTCTTTGTAAATAGGGAGGGATGGAGGGGTTGAAGGGTGGTCAGGGGAAGGGGGAGAAATAAGAACCAAGAGAGACTATGTAAAGGTGCAAATTTCCAATGATGAATGTCATTATATTGTATCCCTAAAATGTACCAATAAATAATATTTTTTAAATAATAATAATTTTTGGACATAATGTTTGCAGCAACAGTATAAAAACCTGCCTGAGAATAAGTTTATTTCCAAGAGAAGGGAGAAAAGGAAAGGATTAGGGAAGGCTACCTAAGGGACTTAAGTTGTGTCTATAATGCTTGTTTCCTTTTTTTAAAATCTGAAACATTAAATTTTCATAACCGTGGGTAGCAGGTACACAGACGCTCAGTATGTCATTCTCGGTGCTTTTCTTTTCCTGAATGATGACGCTCCTCGTGGGGAGTTGGTAAATGTACATAACACAGCTAATGCTTTTTTCCGCTAGCTGAAGTCATATTCATTTTCCAGTCTGGAATCTATGCGAATTTCCTTCCGGTCGCCCAGGGCTCCACTCCTTCCATCAGCCCTAACCAGTCAGCCCGCTCCTCCTCGAGCACCTCGAGCTGCAGCCCGGGCCGCTCTGCAGCGTGCTCGCCTCAGCCCAGCTGTGGCCCCTCGAGTTTCCCTCCTCTGTTCCAGGACTTGGGGTACACAGCCACCCAAGAGCCCTGGACTGCGCTTCTCCTGACTCCTCAGAAAGCTTCAAGCTCGGCCAAGGACCAGGGGAAACACCGTTTCCTCCCCAGGTGACTCCTGTCACTGGTACCACGAGGCCGAGCTCGCCTGTCCAGAATCAAATCTTCCTGAGCGCGGAGCGCTCTGTCCCCGCCTCTCCCTGTCCTGCAGGCCTCACCCGGTGGAAGCAGATCCCAGCCCAGGGCTCCAGCCAAGCCGAGGCAGCAGGTGGCCGGGTCTGTCCTGGTCTTGCTGCCCTTCCGCCCTGGACTCCATTTCCCGCCCACAGGGGCACCTCTGCCTAGGTATCCCCAACTGCGTCCCATGCTGAGTCCCAACAGGGGCTGCTCCTGGCCAGAAAACCACAGACCTCCTGACCTCACCCTCCAGGGGTACAGTAAACATACAACCCTGTCACCTAACTGCAGGGGAAGACTGTGCCAGGCGGAAGAGCCAGGCGGGAGAGCCGCGCATAGTGGTGCCTGGCTGTAATCAGCACTCAAGAGGCTGAGGCAGGAGGACTTTCAAATTTGAGGCCAGCCTGGGCTACATAGTGAGTTCCAGACCAGTCTGAACTGCATAGCGAGACCCTGTCTCAAACAAAACAAAACAAAAATGTCAGCTTTAAATTTCACAGGGGCTTGATGGCAGCAAAGGAAAGAGGGAAATGATATAAGCCCACACTTTCCTTGGGAAGTTGGTGACACTCATTCATCCATTCTCCAATGTTTATGCAGCAAGCCAGTGGGCGATGTCAATGAACACAACACAACGCTTATCACGCAGAGACACAAACTTGAAAGTATCAGGACACACCAAGGTGTTTTTTTGTTTGTTTGTTTTTGGTACTGGGGATCGAACTCTGGTCCTTGCGCTTGCGCAGCAGGCGGCGAAACCACTGAGCTAAATCCCCAGCCCAAGGACACACCAAGGTGACGCGTGGGATGGGGGCGCAGGGTAAGGACAGAGAGGTGCTTGGGAGGGGACCGCGACTGGGGTTTCAAGGGTCACACGGGCCATGTGGAGAAGCAGGAAGGCCACGTGGAGAAGCAGGAAGGAGGAAGCATCCTAGGAAGCTGAGGCTGGAGGTTCCGGGAGGAGGGCAGAGCTGCGGTGCAGGACCGGAAGAGATGGCGGGAGGATATGGGGCAGGAAGGTGGGGTGGGAATGACGCAGGGGCCTGCGGGCTGCAGCGAAGGACTGTCGCTCACTATGAATGGGGAAGGGGTCGTGAGAGGCTTAAGCCGAGGCCTCCACAGAGCTTCGAGGCCTCTGGAGTCGATGGTGGCTGGCGCTGCCGGTGTCTGGGGTCATCGACCTGGGAACCGGGTGGTGCTGTGAGCCTCTAGGTGAGGGCGACCACCGCCACCCTGAGCCTGGGTGTGATGTGGCGCGAGGCCCGGTGACCGGATGCTGGCGCCAGGGTCTGAGTGGGACAGGAAGTGAGTGGAATGGAGTCCAGACTGCAGCAGTGGACCAGCAGGGAAGGAGGGAAGATGAGCCCAATCCTCCTGGCCTGGGCACCTGGCTCCCACGCATACACTGTGCGCCAGTACCCAGCCAGGCCTGATGGCAAACACTGTAATCCCAGGCTCGAGAGGCCGAGGCAGCAGGATTGCAAGTTCAAGGCCAGTTTGGACTGTATAATGGGACCCTGTCTCAAAGGAAGAAAAACCCCAGAACATTAATAAATTGGCGTGAAGACAGGAAACCCATCCTTCAACCTCGGTCCACTTCACCTCTTACACATATCACATATGGGCCGGGGATTTAGCTCAGTGGTACCACACCTGCCTCGCAAGTGCAAGGTCCTGAGTTTGATCCCCCGTACTACAAAAAAAAAAAAAACAACAGGTATTCATTACACATATTACGGCGCTGAGAAGTTTAGGACCTGGGTGAATTCTGCCTGCATTTGGATTTTGGCTCTTTCCCACTGATAAAACTTTTGTTTGTTTTTTGAGACAGATGTCGGGCCGGCCTAAACCAACAGGACAAAGCAAATGGGCTGCTTTCAGCAAACAGCAGCTTCTCAGTAAACAGGACAAATGGACTCAAAATGAAGTATACAACCTCCCTGGTGCCAAGAAGCCCAGTGACTGCCACACACCTGTGCCAGCTGCCCTGGGACTCAATCATAAACATTTCACCCCAGATTCCTCCGCCCCTTCAATTCCTGTATAAGCCTAATTCCTTTCCCAGTTGGCTGCTAATGTCTCTTTCTGGTGTCAGCCCATCCACACACAGATGTAATAAACAGCTTTGCCCAGCTAGCTGCTAGACTCTCCCTGATTTTAGCCTCTGTTCACTAGAATAGCCTTTTTTTTTTTCAAAAGCCGATTTAAACAAGTGGTTTCACATATGTCATCTATAGGAATAGGGTCTTGCTATGCAGTTCAGGGTGGCCTTGAACTCACTATATAACCCAGGCTGGGCTCAGACTTGCAGTGATCCTCCTGCCTCAGCCTCTGAGTACTGAGATTACAGGCGTGTGCCACCATGCCTGGTTTGAAAAGAAAAAGTTTTAATTGTGGTCACATATGTGACATAAAAGAGGGCCCTGCGCCTCTCCCTGCCCACCCCACCCACCTGTGTGTCCAGTGCCAGTCCCCCCTGCATCCTTAGGTCCTGTGTGGCCTGGCCTGGTCCTGCCCGGCACAGTCCTGTGGCTCGGACATCCAGCTATCTTTGGTGCCCTGCCTGACAGAAGGGAGGCCACTCCTTCCTCTTCTGCCCATCTTCGGCTCAATCTGCTTTCTGTGTGTGAGCAATGGCCTCACACATGCTAGACAAACACCCTTCCACTGGGCTGCACCCCCAGCCCCTTTTATTTTATTTTGAGAAAGAGTCTTGCTAAGCTGCCCAGGCTGAGCTCGAATTTGCAATCCCCCTGCCTCAGCCTACCCAGTAGCTGGGATCACAGCTGTGAGCTACCAGGCCTGGCTGCTTTGCTTTCCATTATCTAAAATGAGCCCGCTCATGTATTTATAAACTTGACTGGCATCTGACTTCCCTGGAACTACAACATAAGACCCTACAAGCAAGGACGGGGTGTTGATCGGTGGCCCAGTGGCTGGAGTGATGAGAACACGTAGGAGGTGCTCACTAAGTGTTTGTTGAATGAGTAAGCAATGCCCTAACTTCTTAGTAGTCTTCATAAGCTGACCTCTGCCTGCCTCTTGGCCAGATTTCTTGTCCCTCTCTGCCTGAGAACACTCTAACCACTCTCGACTTGCAGGTGGCAGGAAGCGACACAAATGTCGACACTCCCAAGCTTTTGCACGAGGCACAGGGCTTATCTGGAACGTGGTTCCTTATCTCATCTGTAGGATGATTTGCCCAGACTTCCAATTCAGCTCAAGAGCCCCTTCTCAGGCTCCCACGGGACAGTGGGCTCTGGCTCCGGGTCTGAGGTGTTCCTGTACTGGCCCCCACTCTGCTCATCTCATTTACAAACTCGTTTTTCTGTGCCCTCCTCAAGCCGCTGAAGGACATAGCTAGGGTCTCCTTCATCTGACACATGCAGGAGTCAGCCTGGAACCCAGTGTGTAGAACACACTGGGGGATCAGCCAAGAACAGGAAAGAATGAACAGAGACCAGTGAGCCTCCCTGCCTTTATTAATATTACCTTTAACATCACAAAAATAATACAGGCTGCTTTTGGGCCCTGGAGCTGCCTCAGCTGGTCTTACAGAGAAGTCTACAGTAACGTTAACACCAGTAAAACCATGTTCAGCGTTCAGCCTTTGGGGGTTTTTTTCTTTGCTGTTTTGGCATCTCACATAATTTCACTGTGGAGCAAAGATGCCCTGCTTGGCAGACACAGGCTCTGAACTGTTTTTAAAAATCATTTCTCTCACTGTTAATCGTGATTTTAAAGGCAGCATTTTTACTCCTCAGGCAATAAGATGACAAGACTAATGGACAGATGGGAAAGGCTGGGATTATGGTGATGGTGATGGTGGCAATATTGGAAAGGAAGATGAGTTATTTTCCCTTTGTTTTTGAGACAAGGTCTCACACTATGTAGTCCAAGCTGGCCTTGAGCTCATGTTGATCTCCCTGCCTTAGCCTCCCGAGTGCTGGGATTACAGGTGTGTGCCACCACACCCAGCAGGAAGATGATTTTTAAAAAACAAGAGAAGTACAGTGGACCCTTGACTTATGAACTCAGTTCATTCCTGAAGGCTGGTTGTAACTCAAGTTGGTCAATTGAAGGCTCAGGCTCCTCTACACAGCCTTCAAAGTCTCTCTCCTGTGTACAGGCAGATCTCAGTGTCCTTAGAGAGACATTGGCCCAGGATTTCTCAGTAAACCTCACACAGGAAAGGATGTTGTAATATTCCTTCTAGAACTCTTTAAGGGTTAAACCTGTATCTGAGACAATCTGGAAGCACAAGTGGCCGGCATTCTACTTATAACTCAAGACTTTGTTCGTAAGTGAAAACTAAAATTCTGGTCATAACCCAAGTTGTTCATATGTCAGGCTAGTTGTAACATGAGGGGTCCACTGTAATGTTCAGGGACGTGTTTTTTTTCAGACTTGGAAGTGTTGTCACCCTTCTGATACCCAACCACACTTGTGCTGCCCTCTAGTGACCAAATGCATTTCTTCATCCCAGACGAATGGGAACCTTACTTTTGCTCATAGCCAGCCAGAAATTGAGAAATTGTCACTTGCTCTCCAGATTATTTCCTTTTTCTCATTGTCACTTCCCTACTTATTTTTCCTGTCCTTTAACCTGATGCTTTACCAAGGTCTCCTATTTGGTTTTTATGACCAAATAAATCAAGCCCAAACTTTAATGCTAACAATAATCCACAACTGTGCAATAACCTAAGATTTACTTTCTTTTGCATCGATGATCAGAATCCTATTTTTGTAATGTATTTTTGTATGCATTCATTGTGTAGTCAAGCCAACTGAGTCTCAAAAAGGTAAAATGACTTCAAAATCACATTGCTAGTTAAATATGGCCTGGGAATTAAACTGGAGAGTCTGACCTCAAATTGTGAGCCTTTCAGCTTACACCTTCCCTGTTACCTTATCTGTTACCTTGAAATTCAGAGAAGTACAGGAGCTGTTCATTGTCATCACTTTTATAAACATCACATGAAGGAAAATGTACTTCAGTGAGACTCAGCATAGAGAGCAGCTCCAAGGGACTGGATCACATAGGTTCAATAGTGCTATCATCTGGGACACACGGGGACCATAAAGTCACACTGGCCTGATCAGCAGGTGGAAGTAGGAATTCAAAAGGCCTGGATGAACAACAGGCTTCCTGCAAGTCAGGCTGGGACACAGTCCCCAGTGTACTCCACGTGCATCCAGCACAGTGCAGAGCCAGACAGCAGACATCGTGTCATGCAAAGGGATTCTCCAGCCAAGGACATGTTGAAGAGCATCCTGGTGACCTAAATACCAAAGGTTCTCAGTACAGTGCTGGCCCCCATGTTTCTCCTTGCTCTGCTTTGGAAAACACCTCTGGTAGGAGTGTAAATTGGCACAATCACTTTGAAAAACGCTTGGCATACACCTTGTGGCCTGCTCCTGGGTATATCCCCAACAGAAATGCTTACATGTTAACCAAAATATATGAAGAATAACATCACAGCTCCATGTGTAATCTCAGCACTTTCAGAGGCTGATGCAGGAGGATTGCATGTTTGAGCCCAGACTGGACCCTGTCTCAAAGAAATTTTTCAATGTTTTTAAAGAGCTGCAGCTCAGTGCAAAGTGTCTGGCTTCAATCCCCAAAACTGGAGAAAAAAGTCATAGTTCTTTTTTTTCCTAATTGCTTCAAACTGGAAGAAAAAAAATCCCCATCAACAGCAGGCTGAAAGGCAAAATGGAGACAATGTTTCATAAAATAGAGCAAAAGACAAAGATATAAATAGAAGAGAAAATATTTTAAAGAGGAGAGAATCTGTATGAGTCCCAGAAAAAGAGAACATCAAAATACAGGGGTTAAAAAATCAAGAAATAAAAATTCCAATACCCTAAAAGTACTAAGAGGGAAATTTATAGTCATCAATGCAGGCAGAAAAAAAAGCAGAAGGGTTTCAATAAACATCCTACAAGAGGTCTAGGGATTTAGCTTACTGGCACTGCACTTTCCTGGCAAGTGCAAGGTCCTCAGTTTGATTCTTGGTACAAAAAAAGTTAAAACATCCTACAAGGCACCTCAGGAAACTAGAAAAATAAGAATAAACCAAAGCATAAATTAGTAGAAGGAAATGAATAATAAAGATAGGAGAAGAAATAAATGAAATAGAGACTAAAAACCAACACAAAGGATCAACAAAATGTTGAGCTGGTTCTTGAAAATAACAAAGACAACTGATATTTAGCTAGACCAACGGAAAAAAAGGACTTAAATAAAATCAGATATGAAAAAGGTGATTTTACAACTGACATTATAGAAATACAAAGGATCTTTGAAGATTAGAATTAACAACTATATGCCAACAAATTAGAAGAAATGGACAAATTCCTGGACACAGGTATGCTACTAAGATTTAATCATGAAGAAACAGAAAGCGTGAAAAGACCAATAACTTCTAAAAAGACTGGATCAGTTATAAAGTCTCCCACTGAAGAAATGTTCAGGACCAGAGGGCTTCACTGCTGAATTCTACCAAACATTCACAAAACTAATACCAATTCTTCTTAAATTATTTCACAGAGTCAAAGAAGAGTGAATTCTTCCAAACTCATGCTATGAAGCAAGCATTACCAAAACCAGACAAAGACACAATAAAGAAAGAAAGAGAGAGAGAGAAAGAAAGAAAGAAAGAAAGAAAGAAAGAAAGAAAGAAAGAAAGAAAGAAAGATAGATGGAAAGAGAAAGAGTAAGTTAGCTCTAGGTCAATATTCTTGATAAACATATATGCAAAATTTCTCAACAAAATACCAGCACAGCAAACCCAACAGCACGCTAAGAAGATTATTCACCATGATCAAGTGGGATTCATACCAGGGATGCAAGGATGGGTTAACATTCACAAATCAATAAACACGATACAGCACATCAGCAGAATGAAGGACAAAAACCTTATGTTCATCTCAATAGATGCAGAAAAGGCATCTCATAAAATTCAACATCCCCTCCTAACAAGAACTCTGAACAAACTAAGGATAGAAGAAACACGCCTCAACATAAATAATAAAGACCACAGATGACAGTAAGCCAACAGCTAACATACTGCATGTAGAAGAGCTGAAGCATTCTCTCTAAGATGTGGAACAGGACAAGGATGCCCACTTTCTCCACTCTTATGAAACAGTCCTAGAACTCCTAAGCAGAGCAACCAAGCAAAAGAAAGAAACAAAGGGCATCTGAACTGGAGAAGAGGAAGCCAAATTGTCAATGCTTGCCAGTTACATGATCTTAAATACAGAAGACTCCAGAGACTTGTCTCCAAAACAACTATTAGAACTCTACATTTTGGTTTCAGGATATAAAATAACCACACAAACATCAGTAGCACTGCTACATGCCAGTAGTGAATTATCTGAAATAGAAATCCAGAAAGCAATCCCATTTACAATGTCTACAAAAAATAAAGTGCCAAGGGATAAATTTAACCAAAGAGGTAAAAGATCTATAAAACTATAAAACACTGATTTAAAAAGTGAAGAGGACACAAAAAATGGAAAGTAATCCTATGTTCATGGATTAGAAAAATCAACATTGTTAAAACGTCCATATTATCCAAAGCAATCTACAGATTCAATGCAATGTTAATCAAAATACTGAGGATATCCTTCAGAGAATTAGGTAAAATAATCCTAAAATTCATATGGACCACAAAAAACCCTGAATAATCAAAGCAATCTTGAGCAAAAAGAACAAAGCAGGAAGCTTTACATTACCTGAGTTCAAAATGTACTATAAAAATAGATGCACAGACTAACAGAACAAAATACAGAGCCTAATTTTTTTTTACAAAGGTGCTAAGAACCTTTGGGAGAAAAACAGTCTTTTCAAGAAACAGTGCTAGGAAAATTGGTTATCCACATGCAGAAGAATGAAGGTAGACCCTATCTCTCACTAGGTATAAAAATCAACTCAAAAAGGATTAGAGACTTAAATATCAGGCCAAAAACTACTAGAAGGAAACAAAGGCAAATATTTTAGGACACTAGAATGGGCAAAGATGTTTTGGATAAGACCTCAAAGCCAGGGATGTGGCTCAGTGTCACTGGGCCTACCTGGCAAGCACAAGGTCCTGCGTTCGATTCCTAGTACAAAAAAAAAAAAAGAGCCCCAAAACTCAGGAAATAAAAGCAAAAGAAAAAAGAATGAATGGAATTACAGCAAACTAAAACACTTCTACATAGCAAAGATAATAATCAATATAGTGAATATCCAGAATATATGAGGAACTCCAAAACTATTGTTTTATAAAACAATAAATAACCCAATTTTAGGGCATTCTTTTTTTTTTTTTTTTGGTACTGGGAATCGAACTCGGGTCCTTGCGCTTGTGCAGCAGGTGACGAAACCAAAATAACCCAATTTTAAAAGGGTAAATAGACATATCTCAAAAGAAGATATGGAATGCTGGGGTGTGGCTCTGTGACATTGGTAAAGTGCTTGCCTAGCATGTGCAAAACCCTGAGTTTGGTCCCTAGCACAAAGAAAAGAAGAGGAAGGAGGAGAGAGAGAGAGACATACAAATGGCCAACGGATACATGAAAACATCCTCAATATCATTAATCATTGGGGAAATGCAAATTAATACCTTGAGATGTCTCATTCCAGTGAGAATGCCCACCAATAATAACAACAAAAAGAACAAGTGCTGGAGAGAATGTGGAGAAAGGAGAGCCCTTGCAGATTATTGGTAGGAATATCAATTAGTAAAGCTATTATGAAAAACACTAAGGTCTCTCAAAAAATTACAAAGCCACCATATGCCAGCAACCCCACTCCTAGTACACTTCCAGAGGAAATGAATTCAGTCTGAAGAGACAGCTGCACCTCTGTGTTGACTGCAGCAGTACTCAGAACAGCCAAGAAATGAGAACATCCTATGTGTCCATCAGCTGATGAATGGATAAAGAGAATATGCACACACTGCAGAGGATCCTGTCATTTGCAACAACATGGATGGAACTGGGGATCATTTGATAGGTGAAATAAGCTAGGCACAGGAGGACAAGTACGGTGTGATCTCACTTATGTGGAATCTGAGAAGTTGCTCTCCTAGAAGCCGAGAGTTCAACGGTGGTTATCAGAGGCTAGGAGAATGGGAGACGGGGACGGATGGGGACAGACTGACCAACAGGCACTAAGATATGGTTAGACTGGGTGAAAGTTCTGGTGTGCAATTTCACAGTACAGTCACTCTAGATGACAGAAATGGACCATGCATCACAAAAAGCCAGTAGAGGGGATTTTGAATGTTTCTACCACATAGAAATGATCAATGTTTGATATAGACATGTTTATCCTGATTTAAACATTATGCAATGCACATGTGTATCAAAATATCACATGGTACACCATGAATATGTACAATTTTTATGTATTAACTTAAAAATAAATTTTTAAAAATTCTAAAACTGAAGGATGTAAAGTCTAGAGATAAGCTGGGCTGTCTTGTTCTGGTTCATGAGAATAACTTTTTAAATTTCCAAGATTTTTGAAGACTGGTTGTTAAACAGCTATTATCAAAAATTACATTATATAAATGCAGTTGAGAAAATTATATTAAAACACATGTAGCCTGGGATGGTTTGCACACCTGTAATCTCAGCATTTGGGAAGCTGAGGCAGGAGGATCGCCACAAGTTTGAGGCCAGCCTAGGATACAGTGAGTTCAAGGCCAGCCTGAACTATATAGCAAGACCCTGTCTCAAAAAAAAATATGAAAAATCATAACTTCCTGTCTTCTGACACTGTACTACATTTTACATGGTGCCATTATCCTGCTTTTGAGGTTATTTATGCCAGCTGTGTCTATGAGGTTCAACGTGGATCTTTGCTGTCTCACTTTTGTCTTCTGTAACATAAATGAAAATATCAATGAATATTCATATCAGAGTACATGGGTTCATCAATGACATAAATAACTTCTTGGCTGAATCAGAGGTAAACAAGTATTTATTTGTAGTCTGATTGTGTCGAATCATGCTAGGATTGCAACCAGAGATTGGTTACAGTACCAGAATGGCAAGAGGAAGAAAGGAAAAAAGCAAGGAGGGAGGCATTAAAGCAGTCTGTGAATATTCAGCTGGCCAGATGGAATTCACAGCAGAATATTGTGTATTGTGTGATCATTTGTAGACCTGGGCCTGACTCCAGATGAGAATCCATTAAGGACCCATCAAACAGACCATAGGAAGCACATAATTCTTAAATCTCAAAATACCGAAGGGAAAGGGCGATCTTAAATACATCCAGAGAGGAAAACAAAAACAGAGACAAAAACAAAGGCCAAATCTTTAGTCATCTGAAGGACAGGAGGATAAGGAAGTAGTGCTTTCAAAACTGAGGAGAAATGATTTCTAACTTGGAAGTCAGTACCACTCAATGATAGAGCTACTGTGGAGTGTTTAGAGGATGGGTGGCAGGATGGCTGGGACTGAGTGACGACACAAGCAGGGCACCGGGCCCATGCCAGGCAAAGGCATGTAATGAGCACTTCCTGTGTTTCTTGTGCTGGCCACTGTGAACCAAGCTAAGCACCAAGTGCTTGCAAAAGTGGCATGACAAGTCACTAAGCTTACAGACCTATGGCCTCCACCAACCAAGCCAAGGGTGCTGTAAGACAGCACCTGAAAGCTGAAGGTTTCCCACCTTGTGCAGTGCACCTCCCTGAGGCTCCCCCAGTGCGGCTGTTATATGTATTCAGTGATGACTTTCTTTTGCTCAGTGACTAAAGAAGTTCACGTATCCTCTTCCATGGTGGAGGATGCCATTCAGAATAACTTGAATCCAAGTTCCCAGGCCATGGTTATTCATCTAGGCCTCAGAAAAAACCGTGTCTTATCTCCTTTAAAGCACAGTTGATATTTTCCACTGACACCATTAGCTGGTCCCGTGGCTCTCCTCCCTGCTACCCAGGCCACTCTGCCTCTGATGGCTGCTGCTCTAGCCGAGGAGAAAATGGCCTGCGCTTTGTAGGGCCCCAGAACAACGGCCTCAGTCCCCTCACTATTCACACTGTGACACCCGCAGGTCCTATTCCATCTCGAGTAGGTATTAGGCCCTTCACACCTGTTACAAGCGGCGAGGAGGAGAAAGGGACATGCTTTGTTGACACATTAGAAGTTCTGTAACCCCACTGAAGTGTCGACAGTCACAAGGGTGATTTACAGCAGCTGGCCACTCGTCCAATCTGGCTCCTAAATACCGTTTTACTCTCTAAACTGTGGAAAGAAATATAACTTAAAATAATAATAATGTTTGTTCTGTGACAGGAGTCGGGAATGCAGAAATGCAGAAAAACACTCTCCAAGGTTTTCAGTCTCGTCAGAGGACATGAGAATATTGTAAATTAGATGTTAGGAAGCATGAACAAAATTTGCCTCCTTGTTTTAACATTTAAAACATAACAAGCTGGTAAACACAAGTTTCATTTATAGTCCTGTCATGGGACAGATTTATAACCCGTAGAGCAGTAACTATACATTACACTTTGTGTCTTTGGGCAGCGAGTTCAATCTGGCTGCAGCCACCAGAGGAAAGGTGACATTTATGAACTGTAATGGCTTATTACCAGCCTAGCCCATGCAGACCCAGCTCAGCATCTACTCTCAGCGCATTATCTTGTTAGGGCTGAAATGTGACCCAAAGGGATTCATTTCCACACACTGCAGTGCATAAAGACTTGGGATACAATTATACCCTCTGACACTTAAGCAGATTTATGGAAGTGTGAGCATCTTGCATGTGTAATTAACCACCAGGTAGGATCATTTTTTAAAAATACATGAATTTCCAGTGGATCTAAGGGAGCAGTTTATGACCTTACAACTAAAAAACTATAAACATCTAATTCCTAAAAACTTCTAAGGGAAAAGTTCTCAGCTTTGGAGGGCATGAGAGTGACCAGATGAGCTGGTTTCAAATGCAGCCCTGGACTCAACCCTCACACTTTGAGTGGGCTTAGTGTGGAATCCACGGAGCTGCTTTATTCTCTGAGCTGGTTGGGTAATTCTGATGCAGTAGTGTCTGGTCTATGGGAAATCCTGTTCTTGAAGTTCTAATTTGCTCAGAAATAAGAAAAAAAGGTGGAAGGTAAACAGAATTATCTACCATAGCAAGATTTCCTGGAACTAACCACTTGACAAACATTCCTGAACTGAATATTCCTTGTAAGAAATCATTTCTGCTCAAATGTATTTCTTGGTGTCATACTGTAAGGTTTCTATGACCAGTGACAGTGTCATCCTAAGTACCAGTTGCCTGTGCTCTGTGAAAATAAAAATGATGATGGGACAGTCAAAAGCTCTGAGTGTAAAGTCTATTTATATAATCATCACTACTTCAAAAGGGGTCAGAGGAACCGTTTACCTCCCAGTGAAATCATGCAGCCCACTTTCAGCTACAGTACCCTTTAGAAATAGTATTTAGCACACATCTGCTTGCTGGATTTCCTAAAGAAGGGTAACAAGTAAGTTAACTCACATGTAATAAATTCTAAGTTTTGCTGTCATAAACTCCAGGCTATGCCACAGTTTCCTTCACATTTATATTCAAGTGTTTAGAATTAAAAAGATAGAATGTTTTCACATTTTCCAGTGTAAAATTTTTATTTTGGAAACATATCAAGAACACAATGGGGCCGGGGATTTAGCTCAGTGGTTTCGCCACCTGCTGCACAAGCGCAAGGACCCGAGTTTGATCCCCGGTACAAGAAAAAAAAAAAAAAAGAACACAATGGAGGGGCCAGGGATTTAAGTCAGTGGCACTGCACCTACAAGCACAAGGTCCTGAGTTCGATCACTGGTACAGGAAAAAAAAAAAAAGGAACATAATGGAAAAAAACTACAAAGAGAAAGATCATAGTTCGTTCCAATTTTAGTATATATGCTGCCGAAGCAAGCACAGAAAGATCACAGTTCTATTAAACCTGGTTAAAAAAAATGATAAGAATAAAGGCTGTATCAATTTCTAAAGCATCAACACAGTTTATTGTGGAAAAGAGCCACACAGAATATTGTAAACCAGAAGTGCTCATCCTGGTCAGGGATGACAGGCACAGCCACAGCTCCTACTTCCCTCCACTGCAGGCCTGAGATGGGCACTCAGTGGCCCCGCCATGCAAAGGCCAGGAGTCCAGACGCCACAGGCAGGAGCAGCGCATCCCCCTTCCCAGGCTCCTGCACGTCCCCACACTTCACCTGTCAAGTCACTGAGTTCACACCTCAGCTGCACCTGCAGCTATGGATGCTGAAGTGACGTCTCTAATGATCAAACTGGTCTAAACGTTAAAGGCAAAGTGCCTAAGGGTTTAAAAAATTAGAGCATACATCTAAAAATGCAACAAGAAATGGACAAAAACTGAAAGCTGTCACTCTAAAATCAAGAACAAGACAAGGATGTCACCAATCTTATTCAAAATAGTTCTCGAAATATTAGCCAGAGCAATTAGACAAGAGAAATAAATAAAAGTAATAATGATAGGAAAGGAAGAAGTTAAATTGTCATTATTTGTAGATGACATGATACTCTACATAGAAGACCTCAAAAACTCCACTGAAAGACTCTAGATTTAATAAC
>NW_004624755.1:7013762-7028656 GCF_000247695.1 Heterocephalus glaber
AAAAAAAAAAAAAAAAAAGTGGGCCAAGACGCCTCAGCCCAGCTCCTGTATCCTTTCTGCCATGGGAAAAGAAAGTCAGGGTGCACTGGGTCAGGAATCCAGCTCAGGGGCCAGTTTTTCCACCTTAATGACAATCTCTGGGGCCAGAGCAGCAGTGGGGGCAGCTGGCGGGGTGTCGGCCTCCGACTCTGACAGCACCTCCTCCTTTATCTTCGAGGGCTTGCCCCCTGCCTCTTCCTCATCATCTGAAGACTCATCCAGCTCCCACTCATCATCAATGTCCATTTCAAATACTCTCACGTGACGGAGATTAGAACTTAGCTGAAGAAAAGGCCACAAGAGTTTTTTCATTAATGGCTGAACAAAGACATTTTGTATAACGACTTAGAAGCTTGAACCAAAGAATGTTTTTAAGAGTTGTATCACTACTAGTTTACTGTAAAACCACTAAACTTAGTCTTTGTTTTATATAAAAGAATTTCCATGGGCCGGGGATTTAGTTCAGTGGTTTCGCCGCCTGCTGCGCAAGCGCAAGGACCCCAGTTCGATCCCCGGTACCGAAAAAAAAAAAAAAAAAAATTTCCATATATGGCAGCAGGAATCTCATGAGATTACTACAATCCAGAATTATTCTTAACAGCTTACTCAGAATCAGAGAACTAAATAGCTAAGGCTCATAAGCAAGAAAAGCTATAAATCACAAAAGGTCTCAATGAAAGGGCCTTATATATCCTGTATTTATGGACCACAAGGAAGCAATGTCACTTCCTGCTGTCACTCTTAGTGAACACTTTGCAAATACTCACCACACAGGACACTTTTCGAAAACCATTCCCAGCCACATACTGTGCTTTCATACTTTCCAATAACCTCCAGTGCTTCTCAAAATGCATGGTACGTGTGGGAATGATACTGCATTGTTCATCTAGCCTAGAGGGAGAAAGAAACCAATGCAGGAATCAAAGGGGATCTCTACCCTGGATTCCCAGAGGTGGTGTCCTGGCAATGAACACGCTCCTATCGCCAGCATTATTCTAGCAGCCGCTGTGAAGAAAAGGTAGGATGTGATATTCTATAGAAACACTGGCAGAGCGTCATCTTAGAAAGCTTTTGAAGCTTTCAAAGAAAGCAAATGGCTATATTTTTAAATTAGAAAAGGAATCTAGTTACTTAATACTCAGCCAACTAAAGCCATCCCTTAGAATTGGCCCTGTACTCTCTGCATAGTTACTGAGGCCCTAATTCTGAGAAATACTGAAGGCAAATACAAAATAATTAATCCCACTATAAAGTAGGGTAAAGCTACCCTTAAAAGTTTAGCTCTAAAGAAGGCCTATTCTCCACTCTAAATAATTCCCCATTTTGTTCAAGTTAACACTTCTGGATTTATCGTTAAGGGAGGGGCAGGAGAACTACTAAGGCCAGCATTTTTTGAATAAAGAATAGTAAGAGTATTCTGCTCAGATGTCTCTATGGTTATCACAAGTAACTAGAAAAGCATTACCTAGCATATTTAAAAAACAGAATCTTTCATGTATGTTAAAAACTAGCTAACTGTTGTAGCAAGCAATTTAACGCATGAGTCAGTTACCTTTTGGAGTAGGTCCCAGTGAACTGATACTCTGCAGAATCTTCACTGTTATACACTAAAGACAGCGGCAACTGGACCAGCAGCCTGTCTCTCCCCTCACGTCCTATAGTGTCTTTAAGAACGACTGTTACCGTTTCATCATCATAGAACTGGGCATCTAAACAGCTGTAGGTGCTACAAGGGACAGAAGTTCTGTTATATCAAAAATGATCACTGGGCCAGGGATTTAGCTCAGTGATTCTACTGCCTGCCCCCAAACCACAAGGACCCGAGTTCAAACCCCAGTACCAAAAAAAAAAAAAAAAAAAAATAGTGACTACTGAGAAAACACTGCAAGTATGAGATTGATAATGGAGAAAAAAGAAATTTAAAAAATTAAGTGATATTCTCTCCAATGATAATCAAAACATACCACTGGATTGTACTAAAGTAACAGTTACTTTTTACACTAGTTACTCACAAATAAAACTAGGCCTTAAAAATAGGTAATTATGAAAAAAGGGAATTTGGTGGAGTTGGTTCAGTTCTAGATAACTCTTGACAACAACGGTGAGGTGAGGTCTTAAGCCTATTAGAATTTTGTGAGTGACACCAAATATATACCTTAAATAGGCAGGGTTAGCCAGAATAGAAAGTAAAAATAGGATTTCACACATGAAAAAGACATAGCAACTCCAAAGACTATCATTAAGAAAGTCTTATATGTAAGGAAGAAGTGTGAGACCAGCCTGTTGTGTCACCTGTTCCCTGCAAGGCCGTGCAGACAGGTTAGGTACCACTATCCTGCATCCTAAGAAAATACCAGATCGGTGAGAACACCCTTGTTCATCATTTTGGGTGATAACAAGAATTTCAGCCTTAGAGGCTAACTGCCTCCTACAGCCACATTACTTTCTTAGCAGACAGTGAGCTCAAAAGAATTTATTATAAGAAAATTCACCACATAAAGTCCTGCAGGGCAGCGACATTCCATTCAATTATCTGAGTAAGGCGAATGATTGTGTATGTATAGAATGCACAGAGAACCTGCCCCTCTGCTGGAAGTGGCCGAACCCTTTGCCCATTCCATCGTGTAACTGAGTCTGAGCGTATTAACTGAACACACACAAACACACACACACACACACACTCTCACTCACAGTACACAGGTCTCTTTATATCACCCACACAAGGGTCAAGACTTACCTTCTTCTGACTTTTTCAGTTGTGGCATAGGTGAAACTCCCAAATTTAATAGCAATCAGTCCATTAGTTACAGATCTTAAAGAAAGAAAGGGGAAAAGAGAGACTCTGTGGAACAAACTGGATAGCCAACAATCTAAATGCCTGAAAGAACACGATCAGCAGCGTTAGTACAGTCACCTAAACATTAGATCCCGGCCCACAATACCACTACTCTCACTCTAGAAAACAGGACTAGTTAAACATCCAGACAGATAAACCACACAGTCCCAAAGTAGCTAGATACTTTAACAAAGACACCTGGGACAGCCAGACTGTTTCTCCTCAGTTACATCCGGGCCCTAGAACCATTGAGATCCAAATAGTATCCTGAATATGACAAGCTTTCACAACTCTGACTTTGGATTCTCAAAGCAAGGCTCTGTGGGCGAGCCCTCTTGTTTAATGAAAGGCACGCTTAACTCAAAGTGAAAACCCTGTGAAATACCCAATAATAGGGTTTTAAACCTCTACAAGTTCAAGAAATATAATCCTGACTATTGTCAAAACTCCTACATACAAGGCCAGGCATAGTGGTGCACAGCTGTAATCCCAGCACTTGGGAGGCTGAGGCGGGAGGATCACCATGGACTGGAGGACACAATGAGACACTATCTCAAAACAAAACAAAACAAAACAAAACTCCTACATACAATGGCTATTACCAATGAAAAACTGAGTAATTTAGAACAAGAAGGTATAAGTGATAATACAGTTTCCTAACTCACCCTTATCATTTCAATGACATGAAACTGCAATAGAGAACGTTAAATGACCTCATGACCCGTAGTTTAATTAAAAACTGAAATGCTGTAAGGGAAGTTGTATGTTTTACTATTAAATGTAATATGTTCTTAACTCTTCAATTCAAACTCCAAATTAATACTTACTGGGAAATATCAGTATGTCTCCTTAAGATACACATTTTGTAAAGTGAATCTTCTAAAATAGTAAAAAGAAGATAATGCAGGTTTGAAGTTTTATTATTCCACCTAAGGAAAAAAATTTAATGTTGTAATATGGTATTTAGCTAACTAGGCTTAGGATAAAAGTATATTGTTCACACAAGATAAGGGAGAAGTGCACACTTACAGAAAAGGAAATTTGAACAATCTATGTGTAGAATCTTCACTAAAACAAAAAGGAAAAAAAGTGAGAAAAATTTAAATTGGTTGCTAAATTATACCACTCAACAGATAAAACGAATTACCTTCTAGCATCTCTATACAATGGGATACAGATTGCTTGATTCATCGATTTTCCAATTACATCCTATATAAAATAAGATTTAAAAACATAATTAGAGGGGCTGGAGATGCAGCTCAGTGCTAGTGTGTCTGCATAGCACGCACGAGGCCCTAGGTTTCATCCCCAGCACCACAAAAAATAAAATAAAAACACAATGAAAGCACTAACAGGAACAGAGATATGCTACAGAAAATGTGGCCATCACTGTCCAAGTGTAGCAAAAAACCCACCCATGTCACCCCACCCTGCATACGAGAAACCTTGATGACAGTGAGGACAGCAGGAAGAGGAAAACAATTCTGAACTGAAAAGGGCCCTGGCGCCAGCCCCATGGCAGGTGACGGCCAGCTCCCTCAGGTCTCATAATCACTTGCTCACACTCTCTGCTCAGACACACAAGACACATGAGCTCTGCACAGGCCATTTATGACCAACCGTGATCTGGGAGCAAATAAAACACTAATGATGCCAGCTAATCTAGTTTTTAAATTTATCTCAGAAATTATCAAGATGGACAAGACTGAGCCATCTGAAACTGACATTTCTGATAGTTAAACACAGCTGAGTATCAGCATTTCGTATGGTAATAATCATGGTTATTTACTTAAACAAGCCACATAATATAGATATTCTTGCTCCTACAAAAAGACATACATTTCTTTCAAACTTACCGCAGGCTTTTGCAAACAATGATCAATAATGTTCTCCATCCGCCTTTTCACAAAGTGCAATGATTTTCGAGGATAATAAGGAAACAGCAAAGGACTTTCTGGTTTCAAAAACAAGTAAAACCAAAAAAGACATAGCAAACCATGACTAGGAGAAAATACTCTGCTAAGCCAGACCACGGTTTAGTTATAGTGAGATTCTCGTGACTCTCACACACCTCATTGGAGTGACCCCGGCCTTCTACCTTCCATCAAACCCACCACCATCAGCCTTAGCACAAGCTGGGCACCACCAAAATCCAACAGTGGGTTCTGCTGGCTGTAAGAAAGGAATGGCTCAGGAACCAGAAGCTATGTAATAAAATAAAGTTCATTCATCTCCATTCCCTGCCACAATGGAAGAGCAACGGCAGGCAGTACTAAAACAAAACAAGAGACAGGAAATTAGCCCTAACTAAATAATCTCTTTTTCAGTAGAAACTGATGTATAACATCATTTACCAAGAACTACTCTTCTAGGTTCTTCTTTATATGTTATTTCTGTTGCTTACAATACCATATAAAGCAACCATCATTTTCTCCAATTTATAGATGAAAAAAACAAAGAGGCAGAGGCAACTGCCCAGGAGGAAAATGACTATGTATCTAGAGCTAGGAATCAGGCCCAGTCTAACTCTGAAGGCCACCCTCTTCCATGGCTTGAAGCCTCCTCTGTACACAGCATCTCATGTGCTAGCTGTGCTGGACAAAATGCATTTCAATCATGCAAGCATTTGAAGCTCCCAACAGTGACAGTTGTGGTCTCATAAAAAGAGATGTGGTCTTTATCCCTAGTTCCTGAAAAGACTTCCTAAAACCCTTGGTTCATTCCACAGGTACTGCAGCAAAAGAAAATGAAACCTTGGCTTTTCCTATGTGCTACGTGTGATAGGAGGTCTTTTTGTTTTAATGAGGCAGCTCTGGCAGGCTTCAAGACAGCCTCAGGATGGGCAATGGTTCTGGGAAGACCACACCTGAATCAGAACACGGGAACACTCAGGTCCTCCTTCCAACCTCCCTGAAGGGAAAGGGGGCTGGAGACTGAGTTCAATCACCAATGACTGATGACTTAATCAATCCCAGCTATGCAACAAAACCTCCATAAACACCCAAATGGGGTCCAAGAGCTTCCTTGTTGGTGAACACACTGGGTCCGAGGAAGGCATGGAAGCTCTGGCCTCTCCCTCCATACCTACCCCTAGGCATCTCTCGCTAAGTGGCTGCTCCCAAGTGCAACTGGCTATAATAAACCAATTAGGACATCCAACTGCTTCCCTGAGTTCTGTGAGCAATTCCAGTGAATTATCCAAGCTGAAGGGGAGCAGCCAAGTCAGACAGAGTCTCGATAACGTGAGAACCTGGCCCTAGGAAGGGTAGTGTGGTGGGACCCGTCAGATCTGGGGGTCTGATGCTAACTCTGGTAATGTCAGATCTGAACTGAATTGTAGACACTTGGTGGGTATCATAATTGATTGGTGTCAGAAGGGGGTAACATCTAACTTGGGGTCAGCACAGTTAATTTCAGAATGTTTTCTATCTCCCATGGTAATGTTATACCCTGTTTCTTACTTTACTGTTCCTTTAATCAAATAAAATGGACACAAAAAGTAAGTCTAAAGAACTTAGATAAGTATTCTGCAAGTATGTGACTACACTGTTAGCTGATCTACTTAAGACCTGCTCTCAGATAAACATCAACATGGCCAAAGTCTGCTTGGTTCATGAAATACCTTTAAGGTGGCTGCTATTTTGGAGAAAGTCATACCACTGGTTTCCTTCTGTGTTAGGGGGTGACACAAGATCATCATCTTCATCTTTCAAGTACTAGAAATGTAAAAATATTTAAATTTAGGAAAGTACTGGGCTCCCCAAACTGTTTATATTTGACATTTTCTTATTCAGTAAGTTATTTTGTTTTACTGCCAAGTCCTTTGAAAGCACATTATTATTCTAAGTGAGGTCAACAAAATCCCCAAGTGCCAGCAACTAAACATACTCGAAATGACTAAAAAGATTAGAATGCAGTGGATGCAGAGACCGTAAGTCGAGTTCAAATTCTGTATCTCATTTGTATAAGCATATTTTAGTCTATTCTGGGGGGAGGCGAGTGGATACTGGGGATTGAACCCAGGGCCTTCACACCCCAGCTATATCCCCAGCCCCCTCTCTTTTTTTAAAATTTTGAAACAGAGGGCTGGGGATTTAGCTCAGTGGTTCCGCCGCCTGCCTCCCAAGCACAAGATCCCCGGTTCGATCCCCAGTACCAAAAAATAATAATAATAAATAAAAAATTAAAAATAAAAAAATTTTGAGACAGGGTCTTACTAAGTCACTAAATTGTCCAGGCTACGGTCAAACTTGCAGTCCCCTTGCTTCAGTCTGCCAGAGTGCTGGGATCACAGGCGTGGACCACCACACCCAGCTAATCCCAAAACCTGTTATGAGTTTGACAAGTGCCAACTGTCAATCAACTCTTTGGCATCTGTTCTCCAAGTGTGGTCACAGACCGCTGGGGATCCCCAGATGCTCTCAGGGTTCATAAACTTTCTAATCATGCTGAGATGTCACTTGCCCTTCCACTGTGCTGACATGTAACAGACAGAGAGGAAAACTGCTGGTGCCTTCAGCAAGTGTCAAAGGTACTGGCCCCAAATGATGCTAGCAGTCATCGTATCCTTTTCTTTCACATTCTTAGTTTCATTAAACTTTGACAAAGATATTAAATTATTAATTTTATTAAATCTCAACTCTTGAGTATAAATCAATTTTCTGTGGGCCAGAATTGGGAGATATACATAAGATACTTTTACCACATACTAAAGTATAAAAGTTATCTTGAGGAAAAGCACTTAGAAAATAGTTACAGTTGTAAGTTAAATCAGACACTTTTTAAAAATGGAATTCCATTTTTTTACTTGAAAAAATGACTGGGGACAAACTATGATTAATTCATGCTTGGGCATTTGGCAGATATTTTCTTGAAAATAAATAGAGTGAGCCTGTCACTTTGAGCAAAACAACTGACAGTATTTGTTGCCAATGACAAAATTTAAACTTTCAGGCAAAAATTAAAATTACGAACTCTACATCTGCCACTGTGTGCCTGACAGCTTCACGGCACTGAAAGACTTCTGATTTGGCTGGTGCTGACGTTAATGAAATCTGACTTATGGGTACTGTATGATGACAGGTGGCAGCACTTGAGAGCTGCATAACTCGTGATCCAGTATTTCCAGAATGACCAAGGCCTGATGTTACAAAACCATGCATGCATGGATAAAAGACCCCTTCAGAGTGCAAGGAAGATGAAGAGATTTTAACATAACGGAGTATGGAAAGTTCACTGATGTAATTTTAGATTCCACATTGAAATTAACCTCTGAGACACCATCACTTGTCAGGATTTGCGGTAGTATCAAAGAATATACTCAATGACCCGAAAAAATCTATTACAGTCCTTTCTCCTTTCAATGACATATCTGTGTGAGGCCAGATTTTCCTTACATTCAGAACTAAATTAGCATATCAAAACAGATGAGGAGGTAGATATGAGAGTCTAGCTGTTTTCTATTAGGCTGAACATCAAACAGATCTGCAAAAACATAAAACTTTCTGCTCCACTAGTTTGGTTTTTTTTTGGTACCAAGGATTAAACTCAGGACCTTGCACTTGCGAGGCAGGCGCCAGAAGCACTGAGCTAAATCCCTGGCCCCTGCTCAACTAGTTTTTTTAAAAAGTTGCTTTTCATTAAAATATTTATATTAACATTAATGGTAAGTAGATTTGTTGTTGTTGTTTTTTGGTACCAGAAATCGAACTCAAGACCTTGCACTTGCAAGGCAGGTGCAGTGCCACTAAGCCCTCGCCCCTTATTGTTGTTTTTAATGAATTAAGAAATAAATAATTGTTTATTCTGTGTAATTTTAAATATCTCATAATATCTATCACCAACAAATGACAATCCACACAAACAAAGGTGCTTTGTAGTCCTCAATAATTACTAAGCATGTAAAGGCGCAAAAAAAAAAAAGAGAAAAAAGAAAAAAAGAGTGGTGCTGGGGATGTAGCTCAGTGGTAGAGCACTTGCCTAGCAAGCATAAGGCCCTGGGTTCAGTCCCTTGCACCCGAGAAAAAGAATGTGCAAGGGTTCCAAGACCAAACAGTTTAATAACTGTTGCTCTTCGGATTTTACTAAAAGGGCAGGGCTACAAGCAAAATTATATAACAAAATTAAATTATTTGTCATAACCTTTGGATAATATAGACTATGCCAAATTTCATAATTAGTACTTAAAAATCAAACTAAGTTGAATCCAAGACCATACCTGACCAACTCTTTCAACATTAAAGTATTTTCCTTTGCGATTATAAAGGTCGGGAGCCTAGAAAGAACAGACATAATTTAATTAAAAAGTCAGCTCAAAAGAAAAAGAAAAGATCTTAAATTTAAACCAAAAAATGTATTTTGTAGGAGAGTTGCTAGTTGGAGCTACTGTTTTCTTTTACAGATCGTAGGACACATACAAACAGAAGCTCACTTGAGGACTTTATGTTTAGTAAATAAGTAATTAGTTCAATAGTTTTAAAAAAGAATTGCTAAGAATTTAATCAGGTTAAATTTAATTACTTCTTACCATCACCTAGGTCTATTACAATTACTTTTTAAAGAAAAACTAAATCATAGAAATGTGATTCTTACCTCATTGAAGTGTTCAGTAAGAAATTCAGCAACAAATGTAATATCCTTTTGAGTCATCTATCAGTAACAAAAAGGGACAAAAAAAATCAAGTTGAAAAAAAGTTCCCCAGTAAAACCTAATCTACCTGAGCAGTTAAGCAAGGGCCGAGGATGTGTGTGCTGCAGGATCCACAGGGAATTCTGCCCTCTGCTGTAAGATGCCCCTTGAGGGAATTTTAGGGCCGCTTGGCACCATCCTTACAGGTGGGAAGAAACTTGCTCACCACATCTCAACATGGCTACTGAAATTTAAGTGCTTCATTTTCAAGGAAAATAAAAATCTATTTAACACTTAAGGAGGTTACAATAAGGAATATAAAGGTACTACATTATATAGATCATAAAACCTTACATAAACATGAAAATTATAAATTTAGACAGCTGTAAAAATGGACTGTGAGCTGAAAATATATATAAAACACGCAAATTTCTAAAAACAAAAGATTTAAGGGATTTGTCTAATGTCTACAGCCTGACATCCTGTTAAGTAACTATGATATCCTGTTATTAACTATGTCAGAGTATCATACTAAGAAGACCAGCAAAGCTGAACTCAGTCAGGAAAACATCAGTACATTAGAAAAACATGCAGCTGGGCATGGTGGTGCATGCCCATAATCCCAGCACTGGGGAGGCTGAGACAGGAGGACTGCCACAAGTTCAAGGCCAGCCTGGGATACAAAGTGAGTTCGAGGGCAAACTGCGCTACAGAATGAAACCCTGTCTGCCCTTGGTATCTGTGATCAGTGATTCCAAGGCTGCCACATACACCAAAGTCTACAGGTGCCCAAGTCCCTTACGTAAGATGGCACAGAACTTGCACACAACATATGCACATCCTCCTGTATCTCTCAATCTCAAGATTACTTATAATACTTCATACTACGTAGTGCAAATGCTATGTCATAGCGGCTACACCAAATCATTTAGGGAGTAAGGGCAAAAAAAGATCTGTGCATGTTAGGTACAGATACAATCTTTTCTGAGCGTTTCTGATCCGTGACTGGCTGAACCCACTGATGCAAACCTGTGGATGTGCAGCGCCGGCCCCACTCCTATACGCTACCTTATTCAGCTCGGGAAGCACGTGGTCTTCTGTCATTCTCAACATTGCTGGAAACAGTTAAAAAAAACCATCTTTAAAGGAAAACTAAAAATTTCAAATACAAAATCTTCCATTTTGAACAGTTTCATTTCAGTAAGAAAACTCTATTTCTTCTAAAAACTAAAGGGTAATGAACTTAGCTCTAAATATGTTCAGGATCAAAACTACAGTTTTGGTCTAAATATTATAAACTGTTTTTTCTTCAACTGAACCTGTTGCCACTCCAGACAAATCTAAATGCAGTCTTGTGCTGGCACAACACCTGCAGGGGTTGCTCCTCCTAACCTGGTAGTGTTTCTTCTCTCCAAATCTGCAAACAGCTCTTTCCTCCAGAGCTTTACAATACCAAAGAAATGTGTATTTCCCTTGGCCTCTTCTGCTGCATGAAGCCATCTGCACTATGATTTCTGTGTGCACACACACAGTTACATATATGCATATTTCTATACTTTTCCTTAGCATATGTAGTTGAGTTTTCTTGTCCCACCATCGGGTTATGCTCAGCAGCATGTTTCTGAATTATGTCAACCAAAGTCAAGACTGAGGACACTGCACGTGCTTCTGCTTGGTGTTAGAATATGCTTCTCAACTGCTGGATCAGTAACAAGTATGTCAGAAATACCTCTGAAAATATTATTTTAGAAACCATTTTTTAATTAATTCAAACTTCTAAATTACCTGAAAAAAATCCGGCTATAATCATTCCATAATGCATTCTTTTATCCATTCAATAAAACTACTTACAGATTGTACTATGGGTGCTAGGGCTACACAAGCAGCGTAACAGTGACCCCACCTTCCAGGAGACTGTCACAGGACAGACAACCAAGGTGATCCAGCCACAGCTGGTGGCAGAGCCAGGACTACAATTAGGTCTCCTGTTGTCCAAGTCAGTGTGCCCTCCACAATGCCGTGTTCCCAGGACTGAGCAGTAACCCATTTCTTATCTAATCCTGGTTCTTACTCATTATGATGGACAATACAGAAACGGCCTAAATTATCTTCAGTAACTGTAAAACCCAATTACAACTTTCATCAAACAAGGATTTCTAAGGTTTCATTCAGCTTTAATAGTGCAATTTATTCCAATGAACAACTCAGATCTTAAATAGGCTGAGCTGATAAACACTCTAGTTACCCATACTGGCTGACATTAGTATAGGGAGAAAAATCTAAGAATTTCAAGTGTCAATATCACATCACATTCAGTTTTTAAACAACAGTAACTATACTGGGATGATAAATATGAAGTCTGCATTTATAATACTAGAGTTGAAGATCTACACATTTATTTAAAGGAAGTAGCAGCACATGAAAGGTAATTTGCTTTCTTTTTCAGTCTTTAGAATTTTGATAAATTCCATTTACAACTGTTTTGATAGAGTGAATATTAAAACATTTAATATCATGCCAGGGATTTAGCTCAGTGGTGCTGCCACCTGCCTCAAAAGCACAAGGTCCCAAGTTCAATCCCTGGTACCAAAAATAAATAAATAAATTCCTTAAAAAAAAAGACAGGGGCCGGGGATTTAGCTCAGTGGTTTCGCTGCCTGCTGTGCAAGCACAAGGACCTCAGTTCGATCCCTGGTACCAAAAATAAATAAATAAATTCCTTAAAAAAAAAAACAGGGGCCGGGGATTTAGCTCAGTGGTTTCACTGCCTGCTGTGCAAGCACAAGGACCTGAGTTCGATCCCTGGTACCAAAATAACAAACATTTAATATCAAGTCAATGGGTATTTGTCAATTAAGCTGCCTACTCAACTGCAAAGATACTGTGGAGATGCATAAAAAGACTACATGTGGTCTGTGCACTATTAAGCTGGGGTGTCACTGCCCAATGGCAGTGCTGACGGAAATGAGCTGATTCCGTGCCACCACTGATCACCCACAACCCCTGAGAACGTCCAAGTGGCCAGACTGACCAAGGAGCTCATTTGGAATTTTTGAGTTTTTCAGTCAGCACCTGGTAACTACCACCATGGCCTGGAGAGATCCAGAGACATGAGACCACAGAATAAAAGAGAGGACTTTTTAAAGCTCTAGCACCAAAAAGTACCCAATCTACAGAAAGGGTGTGAAAATGTTATTTTCAATTGCATTAAAAAAGGGTGGGCTATTAAGTGTTCCACAGCAGCATCCGCATTCCCAGGGGCTGGGGCTGGGTGACGTGCAAGGAAGTCACACTGGCCAGATGCCGGCAATCACCGAAGCTGGGTGACACGTGCGGGGCTCACTATACTATACTACCAATTTTAAAGGTCTTTCCATTTTATTATAGTAACTGAAAACACTCCCAGAATTTAAAACAAAAGTGTTAAAACAGCAAGAATGCTTCATGCAATTAACTCACCCACATATAGCCACCGGAAAAATGCTTTGAAGTTTTTCATACTGCTATCTATAACCCTACAAAGATAAAAAGAAATCAGAAAAAAAGATTATGGGGCATTCATGTATAACTGTCAATTGTCATAAAATAAAATAATCCTCACTGTTCTATTTTATCCTATCTGGATGGCATTTAAGCCCTTGGAACAGCAGATGTTACAAATCAAACACATCCATAAAAATACAATCTAAAAAAAAAAGCAAATCCTGATTCTTTTCAAAAATAAAGCAAAGTAACTCAGATTTTAACTGGTTATAACTGCCTAATCATAAACCATGTATACTCTTTTCCTGTATTGAATAAAGTATGAAATCCTTTTTCAACTTTGAAATGAAAGAAATCAGGAAAAAAACAGTTTTCAGCATTATTCTTGGTTTAAAAAAATATCTGTTGGTCAGTAAGAAGAAAAGAACATCAACTCAAGCAAAAAAAAAAGCCCGTATCATTACAAATTTGTACTGTTATGACCTCTGATATCAATGAACGCTATTTTTTGAAGTTGATTTTGGACTCTGACGATAACTGAGTCTTTAAAAATTAATTTTCCTGGTCTTTACACAAATGTGTCCCCAAATTAAGTACAGTATTATAAATGGAAGTCATCTTCATACTGATGAAACTAAATACAGAGATGGAATATAATTTTCAAAAAAGTCTCTTAAAGGCCATCCCTATGAGATAATTACTCTAAACCCACAACAATTGCATGTTTCATTTCTGTATCTCAAGACCCTTCCCAAGTAATAAGTTTTGCAATACCACTGGTGAGGTAGGTCAGTATTATTAATCTTTCTGTATAAAGTAAGACATTTGAAATTAAAGACTGCAATATCCCTTACATCACCAAGCACCATAACCAAAACTCTCTGGCAGAAACAATGAAGAAAGGAAAAAAACCAGTTCTTTTATGTCTTTCTCAATCCCCGACCACACCCCACCACAGGTAACCAGGCTTACATCAGAAGTCTCATGCTTCAGTTTTTCCTTTTGTAACCCAGAGTAAAAACAATGCTATGTTCTACTTACTTGAAAAGAGCAAGACGTCAACTGCCTTACATTCATATTGAAAGGTGAGCACAGGAAGCTTAATATTTTAGTTCTGCTCTCAGCAAATGTGGTAAAGTAAAAAACACTTCAAAAATATAGAAAAATCAATGTAATTTTTCTCCTATTTTGTCTTCTGAGTACAACCTCCTATATCTTCTACCTTCTAAGGGACAGCGGATGGGGAGGGATGTATGCATTACAAACTCACAGAGATAAAAAGACCAGTAGAAAAAAACTAGAACAAATTTCAGAAATGTCAAGGCCTGGTGACTGATGAAACTCAATGGCAGAGGCCATGTGTCAGGCAGAGCACAGCACAGGCAGCCAAAAAAGGCCAAGAAAGACCAAGGGAGGCTGAGAAACCGCTCAGGGTTAAAGAGATGCAGCAACTAACTCATGTGAGCCCAAACTGCATCTTACTGCACTGGACATTACTAGGGTACCTGCAAAATTCAAACTGAACTATAGATGAAAATACTGAGTCAATGTGAAAAATTCTAACTTGTTTACTATGGTTATATAAGAAAATAAACTGATTCTTAGAAAATACACACTAACATCTCCATATAGTGGGCTCCTCCTCCACTCTAGGACAACAAAACCCAAGGAAGCTCAAGGCCCTCACAGCAAACAGTGCAGCATTTGCATATCACCTGCACACATCCTCCTGAATACCTCAATCCTGTCTAGGTTACCTACAATGTAAATACTATACGAACAGCTGTTACATTGTATTTAGGGACAATGACAAGAGAAAAATGTCTGTATCTGCTCAGTACAGATGCAAACTTTTCCTAATATTTATGATCTGAGGGTGGTTGGATCTGTGAACACAGAATCCATGTG
>NW_004624755.1:7028786-7138989 GCF_000247695.1 Heterocephalus glaber
GAATACAGCCAGGGATTTAGCCCAGTGGTTCTGCAGCCTGCCTTGCAAGCACAAGGACCCAAGTTCAATCCCCAGTACCAAAAAAAAAAAAAAAATACAAAAAAAAATTGAATACAGTTACATTGCCATTAATCTCCCTCAAAATATTCTCCCTCGCTTCAAACACACTTATCTCATCATTCATGACCCTTTTGGAAGCAGTTCTGGAAGTTTACGTTCATGTCTTTACCAGATGTGATCAAAAATACAGTGCATGTTGCTATCAAATGCCATCCAATGGAAAGGCAGATTCGTAGAAACATTTGTGTGTCCTCATCCACCTTATTAGGTGGATCTGCACAGCACAACTTCTGACTCTTCCTTAAAGTCAAAATGACCACAAAAGGTAAACATTTTGAATTAATTCAGAACATTGAGGCAGCCACATCAGCACAACTAAAGACATGAAAAAGGACTTTCAGAATTGCTTCAGAAAGTATCAAGAACGATAGGATAAGTGTGTTTGAAGCGAGAGAGAATATTTTGAGGGGGATTAATGGCAATTTTTTTACTGTAAGAAATTATTTTTAATTTTAAAATCCACTGTTTTTTCCAAACACACTTCATATATTTTAATTATCCATTTGTTTATTGTCTGTCCAACCTCCTTAGAATATAAGATTTTTGAGGGCACAGAGTTTTATGAATTTTGTTCACTATTATATCCTCAATATCCAAACTTCACTTAAAACACAGTGAAGTGCTCAATAACTGTCTACTAGTGAATGATGGTGTTGGATAATTAAGTCAAAAAATGTTTTCAGAGAATAGACAAAGGTATGAAAGTGATAAGAAAAGTATGAACGAAGAGGATCAATCCAGGAAGTCCAGTATCTGACCAAATAGATTTCTAGATCAAAAAATGTAGTTTAAAAGACAAAACAATAAAATATACTACCGAGGTTAAAACAACTTTTTTTATTATCAACACACTAAATGAAAAGATCTACATCTAAAAAAGCTGTTGTGAAATTTCATGATAACAAGGATGAAGACTAAAGCTTTTAAAGAGGGAAAAAAACCTCCAAAGGAATGAGAATCGTGAACCACGAGACCCTCCATCAGCAGCAGGAAGTCCAGAGTGCCACAGAGCCAGGCTTTCCAAGTTCTGTGAGAAGACAACTTACCCTCAGCACCCTAAACCCAGCCAAGATCACCAACTGAATACAAGCGAGGAGAAAAGACACCCAATGTTTACCTCCCACATCCATTTTCTAAAGTTACTCAAAGACACTATGCAGCAAGTGATTAACTAAGGAAAGCAGTAGAGGTGATCCTGACAGCGAGGGAGTGCTGAGAGCGCTATGTGGAGCTTGCAGGGGCGGGGAGCTCCACCTGAAGACCTGGGGGTGCGGGCTACAGGAGCAGCGAGTTGGAGGGGCAGGGACTGCCTGGCCCTCAGTCAGGGAGAGACCAGAATGACGTGTTAAAGAGAGCAGATGAAAGAAAATAGGAGAGCTCAACAGAGTTCTGGAAAATCAAACAGAGAAGAGTAACTTCTCAAAGGTAACAAATACAGGAAATGGAATACTTATGGTTCAGAAATATGGAAGTAACCTATAAACCACAAAAGTTATAGGATTTGTCCCAATTCCTTCTGGAAAAAGGACAAGTGTGGATAGCTGGGACAGGAAAATAATAGTTTTACTTCATAAGATCTCTGTGCTGTTGGCTTGTTTTACACACGCAGGTGTAATTATAATAAAAATTTAAAAGTTCATTTTAAGAAAATCAAGGCAATTTGCTAGGTCCTTATTTAAATAAAAAGTGAAGTATCCTCAGATCCATGATTCTGGGTAAGCCCCTTACTTACTGAAGAAGTTCATTTGCTTTGAGTATGAAAGAGCCCACAGCAGTAATGGCATCTAAAGGGAAATAAATGAAAAAATAAATAACTTGTTAAGTGAGTAAACTGCATCTAATGTATTCTACTGAGAAATTAAATTGCTACCTTCAATTCCTGTAGCATCCAGTCCAAGAGGCTGGTATTTCTGCTTCCACGAAGCCATCCCTTTCAGTTCACTCAAGTGGTATAACAAAGACTCCGAGCCGCTAGTGAGACAGCAGAAACAGACATCTTTACTGTCATCAAGGAGGTGCACAGTGACTCCGACTGAACAGATCTATAAATAAAAACTGACAGCAACTTTAATTTTCTTTCTACAAGAAATAATCATTTGGCAAAACTATTTCTAAAAACTGCAGCAGAATCATCTGTACATGAGCAGAATGTACATGAGTGCAGATGAAATTTGGTGGGGTGATCGGATTAGGTCCAGCTATCTTAGCACACACTTCTTGTGCTGTACTGCCAAGCTCCAACTTTGAGTCCAGTCCTGGCTCTTTTAGGGTAACCACATGGCCAGCTTATTTACCCAACAATTACATATTCAACATTCGATAAACACGTTCTGAGTGCCGACTTTATGTCAGGCATGGTGCTAGATGCTGGGGACACAGTGGTAAGGTCTCTTGGCACGGACAGTTTAATGGGGCAGACGGGCCACAATCTTCACACAATCAGAGTATCTACCGCCCCCATGACATAAGTGACTTGAAGGAAATGCCAGGGTGAGACAGAACAGATCAAACCTGGGGCAAGTTTGTTGAGCTGAAGAACACAAAGGAAGTGGGGTGGGGGGAGCCCTCCAGAAAGGAATAAGGCTGTACAAAAGCCGTGGCTGGGAGACAAAATGTCATGTTTGGGAAACTAAAGGCCACTAATGTGAGGAACGCTGAGAGGCAGGCACTAATGGTCATGCAAAGGTCATGGTCCCAAGAGCAAAGGGAAGGCAGCACTGGAAGGTTCTGAGAGGTACATGAGTAGCTCTGCTGGGGAAAACCCGCTTTAAGGCAAAGTGTGACCCAGAGTAGAGCAGTACAAAAGGTGCTGCAGGCCCTGAGGGTGCTGGGCTGGGTCCCCGGCATGAAGGGATGCATCAGATTTAAAACCAACACTCAGCACCTGCCTGTAAACTGCCTCAGTAAGGCAGCTTTGAACAGAAACAGCACAGACCTGGAAGATCTAATTGCAAGTCTTAGCTCTGCCATTCAGTAAGTCTGAGCCAGTCATGTAACTGATTCTGAACTGCAGATTCTTCTTGTATAAATTGATGATAACGAGAACAAACTGCAAAGGTGTCACATGAAAAAAATACATAACATGCATTGGAAGCTGTAATATATAAACATATTTAATTTCACTGATCAAAGAAATACTTATGTACTATTTCACAATATACCTTATGGTTAAGGGAGACAAAGGCCCAAACAGGGTCTAGCCTGGTTAAAAGATGTTAGAAAATTACTTCATAAAGCAGAATTATCATTATTGTCTTAGGTACAACAAGCCTTCCCTCAAATGCCAATGCAACAATTTTAGCTATAGAAGACTCAAAAACAAAATGCCAGAACATGGAGAGGTTACAGAAAGATCAAAGCTGCGTATGTGTGGACGCAATGCCAAAACATTCCATATGGCCTTCGTACCTCTGTAAGTGACTTATAACCAATTTTTGTATACTGGAATATGATGACTCTATAGACTGGCCGAGCTTTTTTAAACCCTAATAAAGAGAAGAAAACAAATTTAGAATATGACTAGGATATATGCCAGTTCCAAAAGAAACTGAGAAGAATGTATTCATGCCAATTTAAATACAGATACTTTGACGGCACCTTTACTGTTAACTGGTTCATCAAGAGTGTCTGGAGTTCTGCACTGTAACGAAAAATAAAGCGTTTTTAGTCATTTGTCCATTCAAACTTGAATGCATCACCTAAAACTTAATTTTCAAAGTACAAAGAAAATTTTGAAACAAATAAAAAGAAATAGCCCAAAAGAAATGAGGACTTTGTTGTACTCATCAAGGGATAGAAAACAGGAAACCATAAAAGCCAGAAACAGACTGAAGTACATGCAAGGACACAGTGTGCTCACACAGCCCTTCAGAGCAGCACGCAGGGCTGGCTTAGCCAGTCATGCTGGACAGCACTCCAGTCATTAGGGAGAAAGCAGCCAGCTCACCACAGCACACAACCAAGTAAACCACGTGTCGAACGTGGAAAGGTATAAAACATTCACAGAAAAGCTCTAGAAGAAGAAAAAAGAAAAGCTCTAGAACAAAATCCAAACCAATCTCTGAATACTCTTAAAATGTGAAAGGTCTCTTTAAGGTCCCAGAAAGGAAAAAAATTAGTTTGGCTACAAAAATTTCAAAATTTTTATATATTTAATAAAACATATGCATACACACAAAATGATCACATTTACATTAAAAAATGTGCACAGAAAGCCCAGAAAGATACACCATTTTGTATAACTTATGTACCCTTTTCTATTTTATTTTTACAATGAATACAATTACTTTTGAAATAAATAATTGCTATAAAAGAGGAGGAGGAAAGGGAAGAGGAAGCAGCAAAGCAAGAGCCCCTAACCTGAGTTCCTTACCTCGCTTTTCCCCACAACAGCAAATGCATGAATTCATCTTGCACTGATGTAGTTGTGTTCTTTTCCTATACAAAATGAAAAAATTCACGTTGTAAATTATAAGCATTTTTATTCAAAATTATAGGTATACAATTTCTTTTCTTTGCTCCAAGGTTCCCTCAGATCTGTCTATAAATCAGTTGTCTAAGTATCAGTGGCTGGAAGACAGGTCGTCAGCAATGTTTCACACCTGCCCTTACTTTCCAAGCCACACCGGCTACACTTCACAGTCTGGTCCCCACCTAAGTCACTCTAAGGAGAATACAGTCTGCTGCAGCTTGGATGGTTTGTGCACCCAGGGTTCGTGCCCTGGAGCCTGTTGAGGTGATGGAAGCCCTAAGAGGTGAGGTGCAGTGGGAGGTGGTTAGGGCATGGGATGCGGCCGTAGGAAGAAAGTAAGGCATTCTCAGGGGATGCTGGTAGTTCCTGAGAGACTGTTGTTATAAAAGAGCAGGGCTGACTCCTCCCCCACCTCTGACTTCCTGTCTCACCAGGTGATCCCTCCTACGCACACTCCTGCCATGATGCCATCTTCCCTGAGGACCTCCTCACTAGAAGAACACATGGGGCTGCATGGTCTTGGACTTCCAGCCCCCAAAACTGAGAGCTAAACAACCTTCTTTTCTTGTACGTTATCCAACCTCAGGCACTTTGCTACAGCAATAGAAAACTAAGACAGAGACCTTTTGCAAATCTGAGACGATATTATGAGGTCAGACCAAGCCATCTGAAAGAAGTAACAATCTTAGCCTTTACAAATCAGACTGCTTTTTCTCATGTACCCAAAAAAGGAAATACAGCATTATGTACTTTCAAACTCTCTCCATGGGAAATTTCAGTTATGTTACCTGCACAAACTTGGTGAGACGGGAATCCATCTGCATCAGTATTTCTTCCCATGCTTCACACATACATGTCAGTGACAAATTTATATACTATTAACAAAAAAGGTAAAAAATATTTAAACCAACATGCCTACTAAATAATATGTTTCTTATGATCAAGCGTCACCAAGAAGCCCAGGATTTACTTTCAAGCTCTTAACTAAGTCCCAGGATAAAAGAGAACAGCATGGCTTTTTTATAATCACCTAACTATAAAGAGTTTCATTTTTCCTTACCATTTTAAAATAAAACATGTTTACAGGGATGGGAACGTAGCTCAATGATGGAGGGCTTGCCTAACATGTGTGAAGCCCTAGGTTCAATCCCTAGCACTGAAAAAAAAAGTTAAGTTTGTAGCTGGTAAAACAGATATTCTCAAAATTTTTTTGTTGTTGTTATTGCTTTTGTTTTGAGACAGGGTCTCACCATGTAGTTCAGGCTGGCCTTGAACTCACTATGTAGTCGAGGCTGGCCTCAAGCTTACGGCAATCCTCCTGCCTCAGCCTCCCAAGTGCTGGGATTACAGGCATGCACCACCATGCCCAGCTCAAGTGTTTTTTTTTTGGTACTGGGGATCGAACTCGGGATCTTGCGCCTGCAAGGCAGGTGGCAGAACCACTGAGCTAAATCCCCGGCTAGCTCAAGTCTTTTACCTGAATTACATTTTATGTATAGCAACTGTGAAAATGCTAGTTTGTTCAGCTATTCAAATAGCAATAAAAAGACACTGATCTCAGCCAGGCATGGTAGTGCACCCCTGTAATCCCAGCACTCTTGAGAGGATAAGGCAGGAAGATCACAAGTAAAAGCCCAGCCTGGGTAACTGAGTGATTTAACAAGAACTGTCTCAAAGTTAAAAAAAATTTTTTTTAAAGCAGTGGATCTTTGCAGACCAAGTGGATTTCAAACCCACACTGATTAAGAGAGACAAAGAAGGACACTATATCCTTGTAAAGGGAACAATCCAAGAGGAAGAGATAACAATCATAAATATCTGTGCACCAAACACTAGTGCACCCAGCTATATAAGACAAATACTAATGGACATGAAAAACCATATAAGCACTAATACAATAGTAGTGGGGGATCTCAATACCCCATTGTCACAAATAGATCAACTAAAGCAGTGGATATATAGCTCAAAGTGAAGGTCTCTAAGTTCAATCCTCAGTACTAAAAACATAAATTAAAAAGATATACTGATCTCCAGAAACCTTTGACATCAAGTAAATTATAAACTATGATAAGACAAAAAAAATGTTCAGAGTTCTATGCAGCTCCTCCATCGAGACCGTCCATTCTGCAGCCCTTGCCTCTGGCCTGGCTTGAGTCCTGCTCTAACAGCACACAGCACGAACACTACTGCTGAGTCCAACACCCACAAGGCTTTGCACACTTCCATTCGCACTCTTGATACCCTGCAGCCATGACCACGCAAACAAGCCCAGAGGCCTGCTGGAGGGGAGAGCAGCGAGCAGCACGGAGCCATTCCAGCCCTGCACACCTGCAGCCCACAGGGCCAGCTGCCTCGAACTGGGCCCAATCTGGCCCAGATCCCCAGAGCCTCAACTGCTAAGTTGTAGAACAGGAGCCACTCTGGGCTGGATGCATTAGGAACAAACACTAACTCATGTGAAGACTGGTTTCCACCATACTTTATTTGGAATAAAGTATAAATAACATTTTACTTAAGAGAATATGTAAAGAGATTTAAACTAGTTTTTCTTTTCTTTTGGAGGTGGCAAACAGGGTTAGGTGGAAGTGGATTCTCAATTAAATTTTCTTGCTTTAGTCAATACTCTAAGAAGATTAGCAGACTAAACACTTATTCCCAGCAGCTTTACAAAATAAAATGTAAATATTTTCCTTATGACACTTTTAGTAACTACATAAAGTAAGCCATAAATACATACCTGCAAAAGAGCTGAAATGTGAGTGAACTTTCTAGCCATCCGGGTTACTTCAGGTAAGAAGGAATACAATAGATTAGTTTCAAGCTGTAAAATAAAGACAGAGAGTCCCAATCAGATTCATTTGCTTAAAGACAAATTGTTTCCACCCAAAAACAAATCCTATAATATAGAGAAGAGTCTAGATCTAATTATGTATCAGAAGAACTGTCAGAACTCTGCCCTTTTCAGCATAACAGTTTGGGACTAAGCACAACTTTAGGATTTCCTAACCTGTGCGGGACTCCACAGATCGATCTCTCTCTCTCTCTCTCTCTCTCTCTCTCTCTCTCTCTCTCTATCCCTTTGACGTAGCTGTAAATGTAATAACCTATTTGTAACATTATTATGCGAAAATTAATAAGTGAACATTAATATATTTTTTAAAACTTTTTTTTTTTGGTACCGGGGATCGAACTCAGGTCCTTGCACTTTCGGGGCAGGTGGCAGAACCACTGAGCTAAATCCCAGGCAATATGTTTAAAATTTTAATGGAAGTAGAAGGAATTAAACGTTATTGATAAATACAAGGAAAATACCTATCAACGGTATGTAAGTTGGATCTCAATGAAGTTGTCATTAAAAAGTATCTATTACAAACTTCACAGAAAAAGTGAATCACTTTATTACGGCCCAAATGCCATCCTGGCAATCAGTTTCTGAGTCTTAAGATGAGAAGTGAACATGAACAAGCACATTAGTGAATCAGAACTGAAGGGTGTGACACTGAGATGGTGGGAGGGCATCACTTTTTGTTCTACTTCTGTTAGCGATTTCTCAGGAACTCAGGCAGATGGCTGGGACATTTAAGATGAGAATTCTGAGACGATTTCTTGGCAAGGCAAAGCTAAAATCTAAATACTCTACAGGAGACTGTCAGACTCCTCAATCTATAAAATAAAGAACACATAGTAAGAAAAGTTCTTCTCAAAATGAAGTGGTTGTTTTGCACAAGCAGCAATGTACTGGTTAGGAGCACAGACCCCGGAACTGACCACCTGGCACCACTTCCGGACAATGACATGGAGCAGGCCCCACAGTTCCTGTGTGTGCCCATGTACGCATCCGTAAGACAGGAAGGACACGAAGCTACACACCAAGTTTGAAGCACATTCAAATGATCAATAAATATTAGTCTTTAATAATATTAAGGTCAAGTCTAAGAAAATACAGTACAGTAATGCCCCCATTGTTGAATGGCTCCAAGCTCAAACTTTCCAAGCTCGAACTTTGCTCGAACAGCAAAATTCAAAAAAATCTGCTCCGTAGTCAAACTAAGAATCTGACTTGAAGAAACCTGTACAGGGGCTGGGTGTGGTGGTGCATGCATGTAATCCCAGCACTGTGTAATCCCAGCACTCTGGAGGCTGAGGCTGGAGGATCACTTCCAGTTCAAGGCCACATTGGGCTACATAGTGAGTTCAAGGACAGTGTCTCTAAATACATAAAAATAAAAAACCCTGTATGGGCTGAACATGAGTCACACTGCAGTACCAAAGGGGTGATTACTTAAATCTAAGTGCCACTCCAGACAATCTAAGCGCCACTCTAGACAATACATAATGCTTGTATTAGTGCATTAAAACATTTGTCACTGTGCCTTTTCTATACTTTATTTGTGTAAGATATTGTACCATGGCTCCAAAGACAGTGATAGTGCCAGTAAAGCTAATGGGAAAACTGTGAGAACCATGACAGAGTTAAAGAAAGAAATCATTGCAAAATTTGTTAAAGTCCTGAAAAAACAAATTTATAAGTGTACATTTTTGGCCCTCAGAACCAATTATTTGTTTTTCCATTATTTCTTATGGGAAAAATATGCTCAGTTCTTGAACTTTTTGGTGTTTGAACACAAATTTGGAACAAATTGAGTTCAACAACCGAGGTATCATGGTACCTAGTTCAAAGCTAAATTGGTGTAGTAACCCATTAGCGTGATCTTTACCAGACTACTGAAACCCTCTCTATGAAAACTGTATTGCAGTAGGGGGAAAACGATACAGTGCTCACTATAATAACATCCAATGTGTAAGACTTACGAACTCCAAGTAGGTTTGCTTTGTTTCACTGACAATTAGAATTCAGTGAGATATGGATACTAAAACACCGCAGGCGCTGGGGTTTATCTCAGTGGTTGAGAACATATTCAGCACACATGATGGCTGGGTTTCATCCCCAATACCAAAAAACCCCAAAACCTATAAAATACACACTTATTCTCTATTGCCATTAGGTTCCGATACCTACCTGAAAGTATGAAACTTCGTGAGCACCACCACTAGACACTTCTGTGACCACAGACAGTGACTTCAGATCACTTGATAAGCACAAAGCTAGACACGTACCCGCAATCTGTAAAACAGTGAAGGCCCCTCAGTACCTCTGCTAACAATACCAGGCTGCTTTCAAAAGCAGACCCACGCTCCTGGTCTCTGCCAGACCTGCACGGCGGGTGAAGGCCGGAGTCCGCCCCGCACCCTGTGCCCTGCCTGGGCACAGGAGACAAACAGCTGCCCCCATCCTTCAGGGGTCCACAGCAGCTGCTGAAAAAGCAAATTCCACAGCTGGTTCTTCCTTCTACCCCCCCACCTGGGGGATGCTAAGAGTAAGGTGCAATGAACTTTGGAGAAGACTGAGACTGGCAATTGTGGCAGCCTTGAGCACTGGGTATAAGACTGTTTCTGATGATTTTATTACTTTCCAATCACAAATTCTAGCTCTCATAGAGTTGTGGTGCAACATTACACCATAACTAAATGGATCACACTAATCTTTTTATTAAGAAAGAAAACTTGACTAGTTTCACCAATAGCTCCTGATCTCTATAAACATCATACACTACTATTTTTATCTTTGTAAGGAAATTATCCTCTAAACATTTAAGAGTGAACTGAACTAGAATAAAAACTATTTTTACTCTACAAATAAATGTGTTACTACATTATAAGAGAAACAATATAAACAAATTTAAAACAAAAACTTACCCCTGTGACTCGAGCAATTTTGAACATTCCATAAGCATAAAGCTCGATAAATCCAGAGCTTCCTCCAAGGACAAGAATATTAAGCCTAAATAAAAATAATGCAACAAGCTGAGGTGATCGAGTCCTTAAATGGCGCTATAATCATTCCTGCTCTCACATTATCTATACACTGAGGCCCTCTGCAGAGGGAACCCAACGCCAAGCAAACCCAGGCCAATTCTTTTTTTCTCAAAAGTTTCCTGTAACCAGAAAAACTCAAGGCCAAGCAAGGTGGCACATGCCTGTAATCCCAGCACTTGGGAGGCTGAGGCGGGAGGATCATTATGAGTTCTAAGCCAACCTGAACTACATACTGAGACCATCTCAAAAAACCAAAAATAAATAAATATTTACAAATCAAGGGCCAGGGATTTAGCTCAGTGGTTCTACCACCTGCCTTGCAAGCACAAGGTTCCAAGTTCGATCCCCAGTACTCAAAAAAAAAAAAAATCATGAAAAATCAGTTTACAATAAAATAACACTAACAATGATATTTACATAAAGTCAGTAACAAAACAATCCTTTCCCAGCTAATACAAAGTGCTGTCAGTTTTATCATGGATATGACATAAAACATATTAAGTAGGCTTACAGAACTTGGATAATAAAGTTTAAAATGCAGAAACTCTTGTACTTCTGTTCTCCTTATTAAAACACAAAAGCACACTGCACTAAAACTTGACAAAATGAAAGACTAGACAATAAAAATAACAGGTATTAACATGTGCATTTTGTTGAAAGGTGTTAATGTAGTAATCAACATAACAAATCAAAGATTTATTCTTCAAACTTCTAAAGAATTAAATATCAACTTAAAGAAGTCAGACTTCAGATATTTGCGAGATTTACCTGACATCTCCCAAGAGCTTAATAATTTCATCAGAATTTTCTTCACTAAAATATAAAAATAAAGTGGGTCACCTTTTGATGATATCTTTTAACCATAATAAAAGATTATTTTACTTGAAAACAAAAAAGGCATATCTTACCTAAATATTTTTGAGGTGTTGCTATAGCTAGAGAAAAACAGAGATAAGGGTAAAATAAATTGTAACAGAGATGTATTTTTTTTAAAGGTCTGAAAAACTGTCACTGTTACAAACAGAGGAAAAAGTCTTCAACATCAATTCCAAAGAAATAAAACTCTGCTACTTACTTTTTTGGCAATGTGGGGAGCTTGGGCAAGAGAAGATTTGACTCATCCTCAGCATTGTAAAAGGATGTAAGAACACTAACAGGGAGAGGAAACCAGCATTACAGAGGCAAAGGGTTTCCTTCTTTCCACCAACAACATACATTTCTGAAAAAGACTCCAGTTTGATAACATGACCAAGTAAACAGATGGTACGAATATTTAACCACTGTAAAATAGTCACTCTAACAACAGATGAGAAGAAAAAAGTACAAATTTGTTACGTTTTGCAAAACAAGTTCGTCAAATGGCCATGAGCCACCATATCTTATTTAATTCCCTTTTCTTTTTCAATTTACCCCTATATAAAAGTTGGAAATAAGTAAGTGAGCAAGTGAAAAGGTGGTGACTTGGAAACTGGTTTCTCCCCAGGTTAACATGTTAGCCATCTTGAGAGATCCTGGAGTCGCCACCTAACATTTCTAAACTCTTAGCAGAAAGCATGTTGGGAATACACTTAGCAGTAAGGGCTGGAACGTGAATTACACAACATGCTGCTTCTCTGCTTTCTAGAAATTCATGTAACCATGTGCAATCCTTGATTATTTCATGATGGATTAATCACTCCGGTTTATCTAGAGTGAATTTCAAACTCCGGGCTAGATTCTTGTTATCCAGTCCTTTAAAATCCCCTTAGGAAAGCTGTCAAAGGTCACTCAGGATTTATAAGCTTATTTGATATTAACTCAGTGGAGCTTAATCGAAAGGAAAAGCTAATGGAAAGAAAGTACGTCTCCCCCAAAAAGGAAAAGATTTTTTACCCTAACCAAACTCACTGACCCCTTAGCCTGTATTTACTGGAAGCCTGGTTTATTTCTTGACTAAAAAGAACAAAGGAAAATTATTTTCAGGAAAAAAGGAAAACATGAAGGCCACAGATACAGAAACCTGTTCAGAGCAGAATGCTCAGTTTAACACTTTCTGTAGTCTAAGAATATTTACTTAAGACACTAAAAGCAAAGTGCTAAACAGAATAAATGCGGAAAGAGAAAGCAGAACCATAATTTCCTAATCAGTAATTTTAATTAGTATTGCTTGAAAGTATAAATCATTAATATAAACTACTAAAAATGACTAAAAGCGAGAAGAATCTTGGTCATTCAGCCATTACTGATCCAGTAACAATTTTTTTTTTTAGAAGAAAAGAAATCTAACACAGCATTAAAACACTTCACCTTGATAAGACAAAACCAAAACTGAAAGGCAATAGGCAGACACTCAACAATAGGGAAAGCTGAGCACTTCCTGCGCGCCCCATGGGGACCCCACGTGGGTCTGCCCGCACCTGCTCTCCACAGTCACCTCCATCCAGTGCATGCAGGACACTGGGGCCTCCACGGAGAAAGAGTGCAAGCTCTCAGGCTTTTCCACATCACACAAAATAATCTTCTTGGTATCAGCAAGAGCAAAGGCCAAAACTAAAACAGGAAAAGAAAAAACAGAACGAATCAGGGTAACATTTGAGAAAAATAAGTGGGCATTTTATTTATTGCCCAGTTTTACTAGATTAAACACATCATAATCATAGAAATTACATAACATATACATTTTTCCCTTTAATACTTTAAAAAGATCACTGCATCTAATTATGTTGTTATCTAAGCTTACTTTCAAACTGCATGAGCAGTGTACTTTCTCACCTGTTGTACTTAATGTCTTAAACATCAAAGTTTCTGGACTAAAACCCTGTTGTCCAGCAGAAAATACCAAACAGGTGTCAACAGATAAATAATTATACTTTCTCACCATGACATTCTAGTCCCATAAGCACGTCTAAATGATAGGAAGAAGCTCAGCCTGGTGGCACATGCCTCTAATCCCAGCTGTTTGGGAGGCTGAGACAGGAAGATCACAAAGTTTGAGGCCAGCCTGGGGAACTTCACAAGACCCTGTTTCAAAATAAAATAAAAAGAGCTAGGGATGTAGCTCAGTGGTTGAGCACTTGCCTATCATGTATGAGTCCTGGGTTCAGTACTACAAAAAAAAAGAAGGACTGACTCCATCTGTTGTGCCCTCAGAAGTCTTTTCATTCTTCTCTTCTGTTTCTATCCCATAACAGGAAACAAGGTCATCAAATACTGTGCCTTGTTCCTTTGACTGTGCTAAATAGTACCTAGTTTTCTCTACATAGTCATTAATATCTTCCTAACATATCCAAATCTAAGGATTTCTAGCCTGTAATCCCAGCTACTCAAGAGGCTTGAGGCAGAAGGATCACAATTTTGAGGCCTTCCTGAGCAATGCGTGAGACTTCATCTCAAAAACAAGGGATGGAGCGAGAATTTCTAAACAGACACCAATGAGTTTCACTTGCACACCATCACAGGAAACTTTGCTAGACGTGGGTAATCCTATCCTCCTATTTTTTTTCTTTCTTTTTTGGTGTGGTACTAGGAATCTGAACCCAAGGCCTCATGTGTACTAGGCCCAGTGCTCTACAATGAGCTACTCTCAAGCCCTTTTTAAACTTTATTTTGAAGCAGGGTCTCACTACGTTGTCCAAGCTGGCCTCGAACTTGTGATCCTCCTGCCTCTTGACAGCTGGGATTACATATATGTCACCATGCCCAGTCCAGCCTCTTTAAAAACAATTTAAAACAATCTTGAAATAATCAATATCTGACAAAAAACATTTTATTATCCAAAAGAATAATATATACACACACACACACACACACACACACACACACACATATACACACACACTTACTGATAAACACATCGTAACACACACTGACTTTTACGGTTTGAGAGCCTGTGTTTTTGACCAAATAATTCAAGACCTGAGATGTTATTTATAGAAGTCTCAGGGCTGGGGGTGTAGCTTAGTAATACAGCACGTGCCTCACATGCAAGAGGTAGATCTCCAGCACCACCCAAAACAAACAAAGTTCTCTAGTTTTACATATCCTCTACACATATTCTGAGCAAGAGCAGAATGAGTGCAATATTTTGCAAGCATTTCTGGCAATTCTGCTTCTGGGAATTAATCTAAGGAGCTAATCACACAAAAGTCTTCCCAATGTTCAGAAAGTTTATATAGCACTGCTTATAAAAGCCCAAAAACTGGAAACTAAATATTTACCAAGAGGGCTAGATTTTGTAAACTACAATACATATAGCAGATTGGTATCCAGTCATCTATTATTAATGTGCTATATCTATCCACATTGAGGAAAACAAACAACAAACAAACAAATCCTACATAAGTTGCACATAGGGTTGCAGGCCTGTAATCTCTGCACTCAGGAAGCTGAGGCAGAAGGATCACCCAGAGTTTGAGGTCAGCCTGGATTACACAGTAAGACTTTGTCTTGAAATACCAAAAAAAACCCCTATATATCAAAATAGCATGCATCCACTGACTTCTTTTTTTTTTTTGGTACCGGAGATCGAACTCAGGTCCTTGCGCTTGCGCAGTATGCAGCGAAACTACTGAGCTAAATCCCCGGCCCGCATTGACTTCTTTTGATAAAACTGTATATTCAGATCTCTACATGTATTTATTTTATTAGGAAATATTGTAAAAGTTGTTCACAAAAATAGAAATAGTTGTTATTGCTAAGTGATAGGTTTTGAGAGAATTAAGTACTTATTTGTATTTACCTAAAAAAAAAATTAAGCAATGAAAAGCACATATCATTCATTTTACAAAAACAAATCACTTTTTTCTTAAAGCACCAATAATACAAGTGAAGCTGGGCATGGTGGTACACGCCTGTAATCCCAGCACTTGGGAGGCTGAGGCAGGAGGATGACTGTAAGTTCAAGGCCAACCTAAGCTACATAGTGAATTCAAGACCAGCCTGAACTACATAGCGAGACCCTATCTCAAAATAAATAAATAAATAAATTAAACAAACAAGTGAACTATAAGTTGCATAATTTACAGCATCTTACCATACTATGTATTGTACAGTTCAAATAAGGACTGGGACTGTAAAACAACACATAGAAGAAGAGCTCAGAGACCAGAGCCACACCAAGCTAAAAGGTAGCAGGAGGAAAAAGGCCACAGAGAAATGGAAGAAACAGTCAGCCGATGGTCCTTCAGGTGTGGCAAACATATGTTTAGTTTAGTGCTACATTTTGTTTTGGTTTGGTTTTTGGCGTTTTTTGTTTTTTCCTGTTTTTTTGAGAGGGATCTCACTATGTAGTTCAGGGTGGCCTTGAACTCACAGAAATCCTCCTGCCTCAGCCTCCTGAGTGCTGGGATTATAGACATGTGTCCCCACACCTGGTTCAAATGTATTTTCAGACAAAAAAAGGCTATGATGGCATTGAACTGAATGGTGAGTGACAGGTGGTGCTGGGGCCAAATGGTACAGGATAAAAAGAGAGCAGAAAAGAACAAAACCAAAGTATTTTGTCTATTCCACTAGATTTCATTTCAGAGTTATCTCTGCCAAGAAATCAGATCTCACTTTAAGTGTTCTTAAACAAGGTGATAGAATTCATCAGAGTTCTTATGAAAAACTTACAGCATTCTAAAAAGAATTCCAAAACCAGCACTCACAATTCTAACGTACACTAAGAACAATTCTTTATGTACATAGGCTTCTTTACAGAATACTGTTTGATTGTATGTTATCTATCTGTTTGGCAGTACTGGGGAATCTACCTACCTACCTACCCATCCACCTATTTCTTTGGCACTACTAGGAACTGAACTCAGGACTTTCCCACTGAGCTACATTCCCAACCGTTTTTTAAAATTTCTGATTTTAAGACAGGGTCTCAAGAAGTTGCTAAGTTGCCCAGGCTGGGCTTGAATTTGCCATCCTCCTGCCTCAGCCTCCCAGAGTGCAGGGATTACCTGTATGCACTACCACACCCAACTTTTCGGAATATTCTTTAAGAAAATAAAATAAATATTCTTCATGAAAATATTTCAAAATATTCTTTATGAAATTTATCATTACGTTTGCCATCTGGTCTCCAAGCCAGACAGGTCACTTCCTTTCCTGTATTTTCATTTGGTGGAAAACTCCAAACCCGATGAAAACTTGCAAGTCGATGTAGTAAGACCTAAAACAAACACAATGGCAGAAAATTAAAAATTCCATTTCCAAAAATAAAATAAACCTATTATTCCTCTCTTAAGTAAAATAGCTCTGAAACAGAGGAATTCAAGTATCTGAATGAATGTGAAGTATTTTAAAAGAAATTAGTAAAATCAGAAGATCCCATTTAACCTTGCACCCTATACATTTTCCTGTCTTTAACATCAATAGGAGACTTATCTTTCAGAAAGGAATACGAAAGCTTCCTAGAAACAGACAATAAAAAAGAAATAACACAAACAGCACTAAGAAGGTAGCTGTGATACAGCCAGATAATTAAATGTGGGATCTGACAACCTGGCACCTAATATCAGCTGCGTTACTTTCTAGCACTGGATCTCGACAAGTCACTTGTCCATTCTAGATTTCCATTTCCACACCAGTAAATGCCACCTTCAAAGGCCAAGATGATGCCCCAGGGCTCCTTGTACACTGAAACTAAGAACTCCCTTACTCTGGCTTCTACACAACCATGGAAAACAAAGATGCGAAGTTTCAATCATTAGACCACTAACCTCATGTGCCTCCTAACACTGACTGGCAATCCTCTTAGGCTTCCCGGGTCCACCAGGGACCTTGGTCAGCTTTTATACCGCTTCCTTCTCCTCTCCATATTCACTTGTAGACTTGCCCTTGCTGCTGCTGAAAGCGGAAACGGTGCTGCCATCACACCTACCTATCTGCACTGATGCCCCTCTTGCCTACCTTCCCCCCAACTGCCCTGGCCACGCTATCCTCGCTGTCCTCCAGGGCCAGACAGAGTTCCAGGGCATCGTGGCAGAGGACCGACACCAGAAGATGCATGCAAGGCCCTGAAAAGCTAGATGCTGATAACCTAGTGACGGAGTCATGGCAGACAAAGCAGTGGTGTGGTTTTGTAGGCTGCTAAGATTTCCTTACCACCTACTGTAGTTTCCAAACTTGGCTGCTCATAACACAACTTTCACCTGGCCACTATGCAGAAAACAGCCAAAAGGCCGGCAGAGGAAAAGAAGCACAGGTGAACGTTTCCTTCCAATATCGCTGTCCAGTAAACAAGCTGGCAGCAGAAAGTTGGGTACCCTCAGGCGACACTTGGTGAAGCATGTATAACACAATGTGAGCTGGAATGTTTAAAGTTCCTTTAATGGCAAGTTGGACAACAGGACCTTAAACCTCCTCTCTGGCAACTTCAGGCACGTACACTTCCACAAAGGCTTGACAGTCGTTCGTCTTTGTTCTGCTACTAAACTGAGAGCAGACTTAGGTAGCTTTGGTGGATCTACTACTATGTCCCGCTCAAGTGCGATGACAGGAGGTTTTAAGACACGAATGAATGAAAGCGACTTACAGGTGCAGGACTGTGTGATTGTGTCAAGCTGAGTGAAAACTATTCTTCTGGCCATAAAAATACTAGAAATAAGTGTAGAAATCATCTTGGCTGATAGAATCCTCTACATCTTCACTTGAAGTTTGCAGCCGACCTGGGAAGCAAGGGGCAGGGCAGGCGGGGTCCAACAAGCCCGCGGAGGGGAAACTAAGGCTGGCTCGGAGGCCTGCCCTCACGCCGCTCACTCACCTCTCCCGCAGTGTTGGCCAAAGCAATGAGATCCCGCTTAGGCGACCAGACCAGGAAAATGATCTCCTGCGGCAGCTGCTTCTCTCCCACCACCCGGAAGGACGGGAAACAGGTAGGAAAACGCAACATGGGGGCGCCCTGTGACGACCCCCCGTGAGACGCCGGCGGTGTCCCCGGCCACCGGGCGCCTGCGAAGAGTACTGATACGGGCGACGCCAGCGAGAGGATAGAGGACCTACCGCTTTTCCCTCCCTCCGGGTCCCTCAGCCGGCCGCGAGATGGGAAAACTTCCGGCGCCGTGTGTCCTCGCGAGAGGAAGAAGGTGGAGCGGAGGCGCGCGCGAGCGGGGAGGGTCCTGGGCCGGCAAGGGGCGGGGCGAAGCGGCGGGAAGAGCCCGGGTCTTGGCTGGCACACGGATGGGGCGGGGCGAGCGCGGGGGGAGGCGGGGAGAGCGCTGGGTGGGCGGGGAGAGTGCTGGGTGGGCGGGGTGGACGCGGTTCCAGACCCTGGTCAATGGGCCGCAGGACAGTCTTCAGGTCAGGTTGTGCATGACTCTGCGTGCACACGCTTTCAGGTCTTTCCCGTTCCCCTGGAAATCCGCTGCTATGGGGGAAGACTTTCAGAGGTTTAGGGGTGTGGCCTCAGAGATGCTGTAAACTCCTTAGTAGTTATCAACCCTGGTTGCTTAGCAGAATTAAAAAAAAAAAATTCCTTCTGTTCAGGCAACATTAAGAGAGAATTAATACCAAAGGGAACCCCAGTATTTATTTAAATTCTTTACGTGCTTCCAGTCTGCAGCCAAGTCGGGAGGTGCTGCTTAAAGTTTCCCTGGCATAGGCAAATACTGCTTTGATTCCAAATCCCATTTAAATGTGTACCTCACAACTTACTGGTAGTAGCAGCCCCAGTGTAATAAAAGAGGACTTAAGACTCAGGCTGGATTTATCCTATAGCGGGCTGAGCTTTTACTATGTGAGAGGATGAGGGCCACATAGATGCGCGCCACGTGGACTCTGCCCACGAAGCTCCCGGCCTGGCGGACAGTGTGTAAATCAGAACCCATCTGCGGTTCCTTTATATAGACAACAAGTAAGTGTGAGAATATGTTCAGCAGTCCCGACTACAGTCCTGCAGAGAACACATCATCCTCGGGATGCTTGACTCGCCACCTACGTAGAAGGCAAAAACCATAAGCGGCCTACCTTTCACTTCCGGTTCAGAGGGGAAACAGGTGGCAGGACTTGCCTTTTCAGTGAGTCCCATCTTCCTGCCCTCTCTGGATCTGGCTTCTGAAAAGTCAGTGACCGAGAGATTCATTTGCTCAGTAACAAATGTTCGAGCAGCTGTTTAGTTTCAGGCACTGTTCTATCTCTGGACTTGATGCTCACCTTGGTCCTTCTCAGACACAGACTTGTGCTTTCCTTGCCTGTGCTGCAGATAACTGAGGGGCAGTGGAGACAGCTACTGGAAATGATCCAAAGTGGCCACAGGAAAGAGCTACTAACACATAGTGTCACAGTCTTTATTTCCCCTCTACCCTATAAAGATTTTGGTTTTATCCTTTTTCTTTTTCTTTTTTACATAAAAATCCAACTTTATTGAACACAGGAATAGATGGATTTTCAAATTATTTTTGCTTTATGGTTATTAGTATCTGATCCATGGTAGTACTAACTGCTACTATATGAAGATGCTTGTCTATTCTTAATTCTATATTCATAAACAAATATATTTAAATCTAGAGAGAAACATTTGTGATTGGCTTATTAGTGCATGGTAATCCCTGGTATATGTACTGCTCAAGCTGGTAATAAGGTATCATCCATTCTACAGCAAATTTGAAGCACAGGCACAAATTTGAATTTTATACAAAAATTCAGTTTTACTCTTATTCATACATTAAGTGGGAGCTGACATCTGTAACTTACAGGAAAGCAAATACTTTTGTTTTCTACCTCCTAGCTGAACAAAAACACACATAATGTTTTTAGACAAGACTTGGTTGTTTTGGGTTTTTTTTTTCTACCAGGGATTGAACTCGGGTCCTTGTGCTTGCAAGGCAGGCAGCAGAACCACTGAGCTAAATCCCCAGCCCTAAGACTTGGTTTTTGTATTTCAATGAGAATAACATATAACCCTTCCTTAAACAAAATGACCAGGGTATAATGAAACCATCTTTGGAGGAAATGTTTAATATGCATATCTTATTTAAATAAATCCTCCAATAAGAAATGGAGAATTCATTGCCTTTACTTTGAAGGCTTTGTAGTTATCTGCCAAATTTAAATGTGCAGCTCACCAACATTCCTTTATTGGAAATAGCAGTATTTCCACATAATAGTTCTCCAAAGGACTTAAAAGTCTCAAAATTCTGTGTCTCCTTTGGCTTGCTTCTCTCTTGATTCCACCCAGGCTTTATTAATGGTTCGCTTCCTATCATCATCTCCATCTTCATAAATTGTCTTTAGAACATTCATTAATCCCTCACTAGGATCTGTTTCAGCATCATAGGATGGCTTTTCTTTTTCTTTGCATTCCTTTTCAACCTGAGTCAAGTATTCCCGTCGCGTGTTTTCTGCTTTCTTTCTACATAAGAACTGCATCAGTCTTGATTTTTTTTGAACTGCCTTCCACTGAGATGGGTTTTAAGAGATTCTTCACAGTCATAGAGTAACTCTTCCCATTTAGATTCTTTAACCAAAAGATCAAATGACCTCTCTGTGAAATGCACCTGCACATTCTCAGCAGGAACTTGATGAACTCCAGTTAAGGTAATGTAGATTTTCACAAACTTATCTGACTGATCCCATCCGTAATTACTGATTTTCACACTATATCCTGTTGTGATGGGAGCAACCACAGCAGCTGGTTTTTCATTGTCAAGAAATTCTGGTTTCTTTTGTGATTTTTGTTGCACCTTATTCTTTATTTCTGTTTCAATCTTGGATTTTTCTGCTGTCAGGGCATCTCGTACTCTCTTCCTACTGGCCTTTTCCAACAACACCTTTACCTCTTTTAGATCATTCTGCAACTCCTCCAAAGCTGAAGCCTTGGCCGGGCTGGGTTAGACCGGAGGCCAGAGCAGCAGGCGTGCACCCAAGGACAGAACCCAGCGCGCTCTCCGCGCGCGTGGACCACAGCAGCGCGGGCCGCGGAACCCGCACCTGCGCGCACACCCTACCTGCACGAGATCGCGGCCCGCCCCGGTTTTATCCTTTTTCTTTGCCCTCCCCATACTGAGAAAAAATACAGTGTTGTCAAACTGGCTCACTTGTGCTTCTGTGGAACAGAATCAAGAGGAAAGAAGACGGCCTGGGATCTGGCAGCAGTGTTTTTCAAGTAGGGAAGGGCAGAAGGTATCTATCTTCATATATATATCTTCATATGTATATATCACATATATATTCCATACATATCGGAGAGGGATGGGCAAACAAAATACATTACATAATTCTATGCCTTTTATATCCTCCTCCTTATGTTGGGGGCGAGGCATGAAAGCACTACCTTTATAGAAATAACTTTTAGCTACTAGGCTGTTTCTGTGATCACCACTAGCTCAGGCCGGTGGCTACAGTTTAGTACATTTACACTGTAATAGTATGGGATTGGATCTTGGAGGGTCAAGTAGCTCCCAATAGGTTGGGAGGGAAGGGAGAATGTGACAGCATCACACTGGTTCATTCATTATTCAGGACATGAACTCTTATGGTCAGAGTGATGAATTAGAAAGGAAAGAACTACAGGTGTAAAGATGGCAGGAAGACTAGCTAAAGCTGGAGGACAGTTTCCAAAAGCATTCCCAGAGTAGAACAGGAACTGATTATTGATTAGTTAGGGAAATGAGGAGGAGTTGAGACTCTGAGGTCAGGCTAGAGAAATTGTGGTTGGATGGGGACAGAGGTAGAGGTAGTAATTGGGCATGGATTGGAAAAAAGTAGAGCAGAGCAAAGGAGTGCAGTGAGGACTGTGTTCAGATGGAGAAGTAGAAAGAATGATGCTGGCCAGCAGGAAGTTAGTAAGGAAGGTTGAAGGGGGAAAAGTTGACCTGAGCAAAGATTTAGGACTCCCATATACAGGGATGGAAGGAGTTCTTTGGGACGTGTTTATATGAGTCACTTTCCTGTCGTTGGGGCAAAATACCCAATAAGGGAAAGGAAGTTTATTTTAGCTGACAGTTTCTAGTGGGTTCAGTCCATTTTAGCTGGCTCCAAGGCAGAAATGGCACAGTGGAAGAGCATTAACAGGAGACAGCTGCACAGTGCATGGCAGTGAGGAAAGGAGCAGAAAGAGAAGGGAGGATCAAGGGGCACCCTTCAAGGTCATGCTCCCTGTGACCCTCTTCCACTGACCAGGCCCCACTTCTAAACATTAGACTTTTGGGGGGCATTTTAGATCTAACCCATGACATTCAGCCCCCAAAAGGCTTGTGTTCATCTCATTATGCAATATGCATTTAGTCCACCTCTTAAGAGTCACCAAAGTCTTAACAGTTCTAGCACTGCTGAAAAGTCCAAGTCCAAAGTCTCCTCTGAGACTGAAGGCAAATTTTTAGCTGTGAGCCCCTATAAAAATTGAAAAGAAGCACAAGGTCCCCAGTTCAATCCCTGGTACCAAAAACAAACAAACAAACAAATTGAAAAGAAAGTTAAATACTTCCAACATACAAGGTAAACATTCCTATTTCAAAAGGGAGGAAGATGGAGACAGAAAGTAATCAGATGAAAGCAAGACCAAAAACCAGCAGGCCAAACATTAAATTCTGTAGCTCCATGTCCAGCACAAAGGGCAGGTTTTGTTGAGATGTGGGCTCCAAAGGGCTTGGGCAGCCCCACTCTTACAGTCTTGCTGGTTGCGGTCCACACAGCATCTCTCCTGGGCTGGCTCTGTTCACCACCTGCAGTTTTTTCTCAATTGATGTTCCACATTCCTGGCATCTACAACTTCCTGGGGTCTCCACTGAACCTCGGGCTTCACTCTCACAGGTTCATGTACTGTGCTCTCGGGGGCACCCTGCCTGCCCTCCCAGGTTTTCTTCTGAAATCTGAGCAGAAGCCTCCATGACCCCACTCTTGCATTTGGCATACCTGAAAAACCAGTCCCATGTGGCAAGGTGTGCTTCCAGCTCAAGCAGTAGCTAGGTCCCCTGGGACCAAGACTGAGCATCCTCTGAGTGCTTGGATGGCTGAACTCAGGGATACACGTCCCTAAGTGGCCCTGGATGAGCAGGAAACCCTGTGATAGGTGGGGTCTGCCATTTCCTGATATTACCTCAAGGAATCTTTCCTACTGTCTTGATGCAAAGTGCTTGGCTTCTTTTTAATTTTAATCTTTTCAGCAAACATTCCCTCCTTGGCCCCAACTTTACAGGTGCTTCCTTTCAGGTGAGGCTGCAAGTTTTTCAAATCATTCTGCTTTGCTTTTTGCTCCTGATTCTAACTGCAGACTGGGCTAAAAGCGGCCAGCAGTACACATGTCACAGCCTGAATATTCGGCTACCTTGAAATGTCCTCCACCAGATAAATAGTCCACTACCTTTAAATTCAGCCTCACATAAAGTCTTAAGACATGGGCAAAAAGTAGACAAATTCTTTGCCAGCATGAAACACATATATGACCTCTAGTCAAGTTTCCAACATAATCCTTATTTCCACTTGAAACCTCCTGAGCTTGCCCTTTACTGTTCACATTCCTATTAGGATTCTGGCTTCCTAAGGCCAACCAGAATCATCCATCAAGCTTGGCTTACAGAATTCTAGGGCTTCTCTAGCATCTCCAAATCTTTCTAAATTCCTCCCAAAACTCACTTCCTAAGGCTTCTAAATCACATGGTAATGTAGTCTGTCACTTTAATCACCCCACTTCTCTGGTACCAACTTTCTGTATTAGTCACTTTCCAGTCACTAGGACAAAATACCTGACACCTACAACTTAAAGATGTTTATTTTGGCTCATGGTTTTGGTGGGTTCAGTCCATGGTAAGTTGTCTCCAAGGTAGAAATGGAATGGTAGAGGAAAGCTGCTCAATCCACAGCAGCCAGGAAGCAGAGAAGGGAGAAGCTGGGAATAAGAATACACCCTTCCAGATCACATCCCCAGTGAACCTCCTCCTCAATCCAGGCCCCAGTTCTGAAAACAAGACTCTTGGGGCACTCTAGATTTAAACTGTAACATTGACTAATCCAGGCCATCAAAAGGCTGTTATTCTAAGTTATGAAATAGGTAAAGCACACAAAATATGCAAATTAGTAAACAGAAATGTGCTAATTGATGTTAGGACATCTGTTTTAGCATAATTAAATTAATTGGGCACACACAATAAAACTTGACTCAATCTGGCACAAGTAGGGAGGCTGGGGGTGCGATTCAATGGTACAGCACCTGCCTAGTCTCAGTCAGGCCATGGGTTCCATCCCTAACACTGAAAAAAACCAAAACAACAACTGGGACACATAGTAACTAGAATGTTATGTATTAGCTTATGTACATTAAAAAAGCAGCAGTAGGGAGGACTTCAGGATAGGCTGGATCCAGCATCATCATAAGGCTGGCCGCTCATGTGGCCACTGAAGACTATGATTGGAGCTATACACTTGCTTAATCAGTGGGAGAATGAGACAAAACCAGGAGACAAAAAATTTGAACTTCATTGTAGTTAGATTCACCCCATCACAAGCCCATCAATCACTGGTAAATGGACAGACTTTTGCTGACGATTTAGGCTGATAAAAAATTCTCCCCAAGGGCTAGAGCATGTAGGTCACCTCCTCACTCCTCTCAGCATAGGCTAATGATGAAGAGGGCTGGTATGATGTTGCTGAAGCAATCACAATGTTCAATATAACAATCACAAATACTAAAGGGGATAGCTTCAAGTATGAGCCCATTTTACAAGATGGGAAATGTCCTATCTTGGCAGAATAAGGCTAAATTATATGGATTTGCTATTTTTGTCTTTCTCCCACAACCACTTCAATTGCTGTTCTGGGAAAGAAATTCAGAGACCGGGCTCTGGGGATATGGCTCAGTGGTAGAGCACTTGCTTAGAGTGCATGAGGCCCTGGGCCTAGTCCACCACACAGTATAGATAGAGTTGGGTACAGTGGCACAACCCTGAAATCTCAGCTACTCAGGAAGCTGAGGCAACAGGATTGTAAATTCCAGGCCGGCCTAGACAAATTAGCAAAACCTAGTCTCAAAAGAAAATTTATAAAATGAGCTGGGGGTGTAGGTCAGTGTTAGAGCATTTGCCTAGCATGTGCAAAGCCCTGGGTTCAGTTCCCACTAAGTAAGTGAATGAATGAATAAATGAATGAATGAATGAATTCAGAGACTAACTCATGTTTGAAGAAGTTCTAATAAGAGATACAGAACCAGTATTCATGTGTTTAGGAAACATATGTATTAATGTTTTAAACATACCAACAGCCTATTATTGTAATGACATGTTAATTATTGATATGAAGCAAATATGTATTTATCGTAAGAAAATTAGAAAAGATTGGTATATATGATGTTTACAACGTATTTATTAAAAAGTGTGGGTCACAAAACAGTATTTCCAATTCCATTTTTGAGGGGGAAATTTTCACAAAACTGTACACCTATTTATGCAGGAACCATCTCTGGAGGAATAGGGAAGTCATATTAATAGTTATCTCTGGGTTGTAGGATTAGAGATATTTTTAATTTCCTTTGATTTACCGGGGTCCCATATTAACTAGGAGGTTAACAGGCAGTAACCTAGGTTCCTTCTGTCACTGTTAAGCAAGTAGAAGATCTCGGCTGACTTCCTTTTGTTTTAGCTCATTGCAGGACTCCCCTTGCAGAAGAGGAAATTGGCCCATTCCCTTGGGCTTCCTTTCTTAGGGTTCATCTACTGTTCTTTCTCTGCAGCATATCAAGCAACTCAAATTTTGGAGAATCCTGGGACTGTCCAGCTAATGATAAAAATCACTTCTCAGAGCCCTGAGATCTTCCAGCTCACTTTTGGTGCTATTTTCCTCAATTGTGCTGAGTTAACATTTATCCTAAAATGCCTGAAATCAAACAGTAGAGATCTCATCTTCACTAGATTGCAATGATCTTCTTAGCTGACCCTCAAGTAATTTAACCCACATCCTAATGTTCCAATTAAAACCACAATCAAATAAGTGAAATTGGATTTTCCTTTGCATTTTGGGAAACTTTCCTTACCTAGGCACTTCTGTTAGCTTCTTAGGTAACACATTAAAGCTTTTGAGGCACAAAGGGGTCTATTAAATGGCCTTCCCATTTAATAGGGTTCTATTCATGACCACCCACTCCTGGAAAAACCTGTTAGCACAGCCTCCTGCTTCCTGTTAACTGAGGTCACGTGGTACAGGTGGCGCTCTGGTATCACTATGGCATCAGCAGTTTTGGGAGCCCCAGTGAGTAGAATCAATGATGGCCATAGGCTGCAGCCAGCAACAAGCTTCTAATCTGTACAGGGCTGAACAAGTTCATGACACCCTTCTAATACAGTACTGGGGAGGGTTTAAGTACCTAGAAAGAAATATAAATAAAAATATACATATACTTTTATCTCACCAGCCAGAGAGGTCTCCCTTGAAAACAAGGACAAGGACATTGCGGAGGTGGCAGCAAACTAGGGCTCTTGTTAAACTGTGGTTTTATATTTCAAAATTAGAATTAGTCAAACTTCTTCCAGATGGCAAGTATTTTATAGATTGCTTTGACGGGGCTAGATATCAATGCAAAGGTTTTTCTTTCTCTCAATTTCTCTTTTTTTTTTTTTCTTTTTTCTTTTACTGGGCATTGAACCCAGGGACTTTACGCTAGAATACATTCCTGGCCCTTCTTTTTTTTTGGTACCAGGGATCGAACTTGGGTCCTTCCGCTTGCAAGGCAGGCAGCGGAACCACTAAGCTAAATCCCCCCAACCTCTCTTCTTGAAATTTTTTTTTTAAATTGTGAGACAAGGTCTTTCTTGCTAAGTCAACACATTGCCCAGGCTGGGCTTGAACCTGGATCCTCCTGCCTCAGCCTCCCAGAGTGCTGGGATTATAGGTGTGCGCCACCATGCCCAGCTCAAAAGTTTCTCTTACAGTTACTACACAAGCTGAATTTTCTAAGTTTGAAGACTTGCAGGTAAGGCTCCCAGTCTTCTACGGGCACAACTCCACACTCAGAGGCTCCATGTAGGGCAGGCCTCTCCCAATACCGTGTAAATCCGTTTTCCTTTCTTCAGTCTTTAGAAGGAGCAGACAAGAGCAAGTGTACTCTATATCTCAGGCATACCTATCATCTGCTTCTAGAAAACTCAGACTTTTATGGAGCGCCTGCAAGGCACAAGATATAAGAATGGATAAAATGGTACTGACACTGAGAATCTTAAATCTTTCAGAGGAACAAAATCTGTAAATATAATCACAAAATACTATGTGAACTTCAGTGCCTCAGATGTGCCGAGGAACATGGTGTAGTATCTGGACTCACGGAATGCTTCTCAGAAAGGAACAGGACCTGGGCCATGGCCTGAAGACCCCATAAGATTTCAAAATGTCAAGAGGGAGGGACATATTCCAAAGAGGAGGTGCAGATGAAAAGAATGGGGCACGACCAAAATCCCAGCACTCTGGGAGGCTGAGGTAGGCAGATCACAAGTTTGAACCCAGCCTGGGCAACTCAGCAAGGCTGTCTAAAAATAAAAAAGGGCTGGGAATATACCTCAGGGTGAAGGCCCTGGATTTAATCCCTAGCACCACAAAGTGGGGGTGGTGGATACAGTAAGTCCCTGACTTACGAACCTTCGAGCTGTGAACTTTCACAGGTGTAATGTCTAAGACTCAGTTTGTCAGCCTACAAACAAGTCCGACTTACAAATAATTCTCCCAGAACAGAATTCATTCGTATGTTGGGGACTTACTGTACTGGAGATACAAGTAAGTATGGGACGAATGAAGAAAAACAATCCTGAAATATGATCACTGGGCCCTACAAAATACTCTGTATCTCAGTAGATTTTCTGATATAAGCAAGGAGGGGCCAGGTATGGTGATGTACACCTGTAACCCCAGCAATTCACATGTAGGACACAATCACCAAACTATTTCTAATTTTCCAGGAAGGTAATACGGTTTTAAGGTACACCACTTCTGACTATTTCCTCAATTCTAAGATGTGCTTTTTCTGCATTCCGGTATTCCTAGAATCAGAAAATGTAAAAATTTTGCACAATTAGTGAAATAGTATTTCTTCTGCCTCCCTGGACAGCTATGATGAAATCAATGGTACATTCTCTCTCTCTTTTTACTGTGCCCGGGAGGAACAGGAACTGCTGCCCTGCTGGAACCTACAGCTAACTGTGATTGGAAACTCAGCACCAGTAATGAATTAAAAGAAGTGGAGTTTAAAATAAAAGAACAAGATTTGCAGGGGTGGGGTGGGATAAACAGCTACTCTGAAGAGTAGGAGGCACTGGAGAGGCAAATACCTGTGGGTTTTGAGTGACTCCTGCCCCCTGCGGGGCCCCTGGACTGTCAGTCTGCCTGGCTCTCTGGCTGTCTTGACTTGGGCACCTTTACCTACATTTCTGGCCATTTGACTCCCTCCTGCCTGTTTGTGATAGATAAATGGGTGTGTGGGCTTACAGAAAAGCGGCTTAGTCACCTAGTGCAGTGACAGAGTGACCCAAGTGAGGCTACAGTGTATGTATAACTGTGTAGATGTGTGTCTCTTCATATACTAAACAAGTTTCTGGGTGGCCACCCCTTGTCTCCTTTGCGTTCATTGCAGATGGGTAAGGGGGCTGGTTACCATGGTCTTTGCTGTTTCTGGCTTCATCCCTGCATTGTCTGTTGACTCTTCCTGATAAATTCTTATGTTAATTTCATTACCTGACATCTTTCCAGGTCTGATTTCTCTCTTTACCTTAGTCTTTTTTTTGGTACCGGGGATTGAAGTCAGGACCTTGCACTTGTAAGGCAGTACCTTTGTCTTTCTAATCACTGGAGTCTAACTACAGAGGCAAAGCTGCTTTTAGTAAGATTTCCTATTCATTTTTTAATAAAGTTTAACGAGGCCCTTATTTTATTCTTTCCCTGCCTACTGACCCCCTTTCCCTACAAAAGGATCTTCCTGCCTCAGCCTCCCAAGTAGCTGGGACTATAGATGCCCATGTCCAGATTCAATGGTGTATTTTACAATTGATGTTATTTTAAAATCAAAGAATGTACAGATGAAAATAACCACTGGAGCAGGGTGTGCTGGTACATGCCTATAATCTCAGCACTGTGGGAGGCTGAAACAGAAGGATCGAAAGTATGGGCTCAGAATAGGAAACTTGGTAATGCAAGAACCTGTCTCGAAACTGATGAATGAACGAATGAATGAATAGGGATGTAGCTCAGTGCCAAGGCCCTAGATTCAATTCCTAGTCCTGTGCAAAGAAAAAAAAACCAAAACAGTGGCTACGAAGACTCAATTCTTCAGTAGTCATGGTCCATCAGGTATCTGAGTTTTAAAGAATTCAACAGATTTTGCTATGATATGGTGAACACTGTAAGTTGGGCAATGTCTCTCTCCAGGCTTGAATCAGACATGATTGGCACTCGATTGGGTCCGGGGTGGTTTGGCCAACAGACTCCAGGCTTGGATCAGAGAGGAGAACTCATGGTGATCTTATGAAGTTGCCTTCCCCCCAAGCACCTCCAGGCCCGCCTCTCCAGTCATCACAGCAACCCATGGGACACAGGGCATACGATGGAGCTGGGGTGCGGGCCCATGGCAGAGCCTTTGTCTAACATGTGCACGGTCCTAGGTCCATCCCAACCACCAAAACAAGGAAACAAAAACAGTGGTAAAAGAACCATTTTCTGAGGTTTAAGTCTCAGAGTTTATTTTGCCTTTGATGTCACCACTGCCCTGCTGATCTGGGCCATCCTTGAGTACTGTGTCATTTTCTGATTTTTATTACAAGCCTCAGAGCTTAATTCATCTTTTGATGTTGCCTAAAATATAAGATTCCCCTTATTATCTGGCCCACGTGTTCCGGATCACATTATCAAACAGCTCAGCTCACCTGAAATTTAAACACCAGATGGGGTGCAGCACTCACAAAGCTCCAGTTTGCCCCAAGCAGAAAGATGCCTCCAAACTGGCTCTACAGCAGTTGTTTGGGAATAAGAGAAAGTCATTATGCAATTTTAAGTCATTCAAAACTGTTCAGTCCTAAGGAGACAATGTCAGCTACCTGGCAGAGAAATGGGGAGGTAAAGGCCTTGTCCTGGAATTCAAACCACTCCCTTCAGTGCTGTGCTCCCCAGCCAGAAGGCCTGGGCTGCAGTCTTCCCTGCCAACAGGACTCACCAGGACACAGCAGAGCTGAGAGCCAGGCAGTGTGTCTCATTTAGATCAATCCCAAACAGACCTGAGTGTGGCTATGACACTCCCTCATCACAACTGTGAAGAAACAGGGCTTCTAGACAAGGAATAACTTGGCCAAGGCCACACAGCCAGGACTTGTTCGGCAGGACAGAAAGAGTTCAGTCACTATCCTGCCTTGTGTCACCAACTCATTTACACAGACAAAATTACATCATGGATTGGAAGACAGCGCAGCCACGGAGCAAGTCCTAACTTGCTATGTCTCATCCATCCGACATTTAAGGATTCTATACAAGCAAGAGGGCAATGGCAATAAGTACTGCAAAAATAAATATTTAATAATAATATAATTATAATTTATATATCTTTAGAGTGCCTTTGTAAAAATTCTTTCCATTGCCTTTAGATTCAATCTAAGAATTGTAGATTGTAGTCTTCCCAAGAAGGGTTTAAACCATTGCTTAGTATTTAACAAAATGTCTTCATGTCTAAATTAACATATTTTTGTGTTCAATGGGAACAAACTTCATAGGTTGCCATTTTCATTTTCTTCTGACATTGCAAACAAAAGCACTATCTATGCCCATTTTTGAGACAAAAGAGGCCAAGATAGTAAGACTGGGAAAGATTTATGGAGAAAGATAAAGAGCCTGAAGAAAGAACTGGTAAACCAGCCAATGAAGAAAACGCCCAGTCTTCAGAGAGGCAGAGGAGGGGACTATAAACCACCAAATGCCACCTGCCTGTTTTTGAGCCTAGGAAGGGGCACTGCCTCTGAAAGCGACTGAATTTAAGTCCAGGGTGGCACTTGCAGAAAATGCCATCCAAGATTGGACTATAAATCTTCCTTATTCTCAAGTCACTGGACATTTAACTGCAGAGATATTGATGGGCTCTTTCCCTCTTCTTCTTTTTTCGTGTAACAGATGTATGATTCATGGATTGTCCTTTAGTGGTCTCCATTTTCATCTTATTACTTTTTCTTTGCTTCTGGTTTCTGACAGCTCTGAAAAATAAGGTGCTAAATTATTTTATAGAATGAGCACGGTGAATTATGTAATTATGCTGAAGTTTAATTAACTAGCTAGCCAAATAAGAAAATAGAAGGGAAAGAATTTATAGTACTGTAAACATAAATCTTCAGTATCCTAACCATAAAAACAAGGAAATAGAAGCCTAAGCAAAATGTTTGAGAAAAGACATTTCTATAAAAGAAGGTTGATTGAGAACAAAGTATTTGGGATAAACACACCACAGAGGCAAACAGCCACACACATGCGTTTTGGGCTTTGGTTTTTGGGGGGAAGGGGTGCTGGACCTACTCTGCTCAATTAGGCACATCAATCTCCAGTGCCCAAATCACATCTTGTTTAAGACAGAAATAATACAGGTGAGAGTTGGCAGAGGTTGTAAAATGAAACAATACAACAGAAAAACCTGACCACACTTAAAAGGACCCAGTTTATAAGCCCTGCAGCTAATTTCCCCTTTCCCCTGCAGATCTAAGGGTCCTGACAGGTGCCACACAGGATGTCCATCTTTTCTGGTCCCTATTTTCTTGAAGCCTAGCTTCAAAATGAACAGGCTGAAAGCCTTTGCCCTCTAAAATCACTACACCCACACCAAACAAAACAGATCTCCTTTTCGAGTGTTCTCTGAACTAAGTTACAGGTGCGCCTACGATGGGAAGGACACTGCTCTGCTCAGTCACGGGCTCCAAGCAGGCAGAGTGACACTCTGTATCACTGACTGCGACGTGAAGGGCAGTCTGGCATGGACAGAGCCAGCTCACATGGGCACCTCCCTGGCTCCCCAGGGTCACCTCTCATAAGCAAAAAGCTTGCCCTTGCTGTTCTTCCCAGGACAGAGCTGGGAGCAGAGCCTCCTCAACAGCATGTGACCCTTTCCTGGGTCAGACATAGGCCTCACTTCCGGTTCACTCGGCACAGTGTTAGGCCTTGGGAACACAGAAATGACTTCATGGAGGTAGGATGCTGAGCACAAATGCCCTCCACCAGCTTTTTTTTTGGTAAAGAAAGTAAGGCTCTATAGTACTATGATCATCCAGGGAGAAAGTAGCCAGGCCAGCTTGACTCAAGAACCTAGGCTTTTCATCACTCCAATACTATGTACTCCACTGTTAGCTCTTTGGGTATGCAAAATGCAACCATATAGCAGTCATTCAATAAATACTGGTTATTACTAGTAGCTTCACATAATCATCATGCCGAACTTTATTTGCCAACTTCATACTTTTCTCTACTGAGATTTTGCATTGTGGCCTGGGATACCCTGTAAAATAAAACTGTTATCTTTACACTATGTTGTGCTTATGTAGACCTCTTTCTTTCCCGGCCTTTTTTAAAAGTAGGATAATTTCCTGGTAAGTAATGACTTAGCAAATTTAATGAAGTAAAGTATAATCTCTAATAGGAAAGTCAATGAAGCCATGTATCCTTGTATACGAAATTTAAATTTCATTTCGGTTCATCCACTCATAAACAGGACTAAAAGTGAATCAAATTGCACGTGGGGATACCGTCAACAAAAACAGAAGGAAAAATATTTAAAGATATTCATTTGTAATGTGAATAACCAAAACTTTCCAGAGAGAAAGTCTTTGAACTCTGATGAATTGATTGAGTATAAATCATTAACTGTTTTATTTTGCCTTACAATTAAATTGAGCTAGTGTTTGTCCTCTAAAGGGTAGGATTTATGTAACTGGCAAAATGAGCTTTCACCACAAGAGGGAGCCAGCATCATTCCAGTCTGCACCTAAAGGAAAATTACAACGAAGGGAAAAACAAAAATATAAGACAGCTTAAAAAGCATGAGATTGAAAGATCTTTCATCTATGTATGCTAAAAGGCTATTAAAATATTTTTTACTAGTATAAAGAAAAAATAATTTAGCCGTATTAATTTCATTATAAAAAAATTTTTGTTATTGTTTTTGTTTTTGGTACCAGGGACTGAACTTGGGACCTTGCACTTTCGAGGCAGGTGGTGGCACCACTGAGCTAAATTCCTGGCATAAAAATGTTTTTCAGAATACTAACTGTTAACAAGAATTTAGGAGTCTCTGGAAAGGAGAAAGTAATACTATTTACATTACCAAATATACCACATCTTAAGAGATTTTTCTATTGGAATTAAAACTGATAAACTCTGAGCCAGATGTGGTGACCCATGCCTGTAACGCCAGCACTTGTGAGGCTGTGGCAGAACAGATCTCAAGTTCAGGACCATCATGCCCTATATAGTAGGACCCTATCTCAAAAAGCAAGCAAACAAAATCTGATAAAACCTAACACTGAAAGATTCTAGATGATTTCCTCTAAAGAAAACAATATGGCACTACCAAATAGACCAGCTATTTCATAAGCCATGAAGAGGCTACAATATACAGTACTACCAAATGCAACTTCAGCTTCCATGTAATCACAAATTCACAGAACTAAAGAAAGGCTGAGCATGTTACTGACTCCTATTTCCTCCTCAAAATGACACTGTAAATGACAAAACAATCCTAGACCAGTAAGTCTATGAGGTTGTACTCTTTATTTTTGAAGATTTATAAGGAAAAATATTTATAAGACTTTTCATTTAATTTTTACAATTCCACTTCTACCTTAAATTACTTAGTGTAAATAATTAATTTATGAAAGTGACAGTTTAACAGTAGGCAGAATTCAAGTGGCTGGACTTTAATGAAAAAAAAATTTCCACTGGCCAAATAAACAAATAAAAAAGAATTATAATTATAAAAAGTTTCTAGACTGTAATATTAACCTGTTTTTTTTTTAAATCACAAATCATATGATGGCTCGATATTTTTACCCTAATCTCAATTTCCTTATAACATGAAATCTGCCTGTCTGGTAATTTGCAGATAATCCCTTTCTCATCTATGTGAATGATAAATAATAGCGAAAATGACAATTCATTTAGTGCTGTGTACTTTTGTACACTGATCCATACAAGGGATACAGGGAAAGGTTTTTTTTTTTAATAGCAAATAAAAGAATTCAACTCACTTGTTGGCTTCCTTTGAGGTGCTGATGTTAGGGCAGGAACTGCGTTTGTGACCCAATTCACCACAGATAAAGCAGCCATCTTTGGGACCCTCACAAGAATGACCTGCAACAGCACAGTGATTGCAAATGCTACAGTGGATCCAGGCTGTAAAATAAAAATTAAGCTTTAGAAGATCATTTAATACCATTTTTCATTCTATTAACTTTTGAGGTAGGATGCATGCATTTTTACTTCAAACATGGTGGCTGGCTTATATAGCTAGTTTTAATTTTGCTACAGAGACCAAAGTGAAGAATCTGGAATCCCAAGTAAAGCAACTAACTTCATTCAGTTACAAGGCAATAAATTCAGCCCTTCCCCAAGAAATCACGAGCTGACCACCACTGGCACAATAGAGGATGGCTGGGTGGCACAGCGTCCTATTAAAATAGTCAAGCCAGAAGTCACACTGAAATTGGTTAGCAGTATTTCTCCTTATGCAAGACAGAATGTACATGCTGGTGAGTGTGAAAATTAGAAAGCAAACAAGTTAATGCAAGGCTATATATTAATTATTTTTCCTTTATAAATGCAAATAAGTAAAAATCCTATTTAGATGAAGGAAAAACTTCAAACATGTTTTCGGAGGATCTTAAGCAACCCTCAATACTTACAAGGCTTTACACACTTTTTGCATAGAAAGCAGTGCTTCCATTTCCTGCCATCCTACAAAAATAATTTTAAATTATGTTTAATTTGTTATTAAAAATCAAGTTCTACAATTAAAAATTAAAATGTCTTATTAAAATCTATGTAAATTATTCATTCTTATCTCTCCCTTTCCTGAGCGTCACAATTAAATACTTTGATTTTAATTTATGCCTTTCTCCACTCAACTCAAATGCCTCCTTGATGGGCCTCAATTGCCGTACTGTAAAATGAGGAGAATTATCTAAATGATCTTGAAAATCCACTCCAGTTCAAGGAACACAATGCGCACAAAGGACTTAAATGAAAATTTCAAGGGAATTAATGATTCTGAATTTTATGTGTCTATTCTACACAATCCTTCATGAATTCGTGTTTGAGAGCTTTATGTAATTTAGGAAGAGAGATTATAGTTACTATTGGAGTGCTTTAAAAACTGAAATAAAACATCTAGAAGAGCACAAAGAACACAGGTTCTAGTACTGAAAATTGTGAAGACACACTGACAAAGTCACCAGGTGAACAAGCAGACACCACTGGCCCTAGAGAGTCTCCTTCCCATCAGCGTCCTCCTTCCCCCCATGTGACAACTACTCTGGTTTTTGTGACACTCTTTCCCTGCTTATTTATCTTTCCCATCTATGTATACATCTCCAAATAATAAAGTTTTGTTTTCCTCAATTTTACATATTATACATTCGGGCACACTACAGATTATTCCCAAACAAAATGAAAACATATAATCAGAAGTGTTACTAGAGTTAAAAACAAGTATAAACAGTAATAAAACTATATAATCGGGGCCGGGGATTTAGCTCAGTGGTTTTGCTGCCTGCTGCGGTGCACAAGCCAAGGACCCGAGTTTGATCCCTGGTACCAAAAAAGAAAAAAAAAAAAATCAAAACTATATAATCATGAAAAGTGTACTTTTTAATATTTACATAGGGCCAGGGATTTAGCTCAGCAGTTCCGCCGCCTGCCTCGCAAGCGCAAGGACCCAAGTTTGATCCCCGAAGCCAAAAAAGAAAAAAAAAAAAAATTTACATAAACATGGCCTTTTCTTTGGAGAATAAATTGTGCCTAAAAGCCAAACTCAACATGTGCTCTCTGACTGGATTTCTTTAAAATAGACAAAGCAACTTAAGGGTCATCCTACCTTCCTCAAAAATGAATAGGAGTTTTATTTGTAAATGCCCAAGCTTGGAAGCAAACAAGATATCTTCCAGTAGGTGAATGGCTAAACAAACTGTGATCCATCCAGACAATGAATATCTTAACAAGAATGAGCTATGAAGCCAAAAAAAACTTTAAACGCCTAACTGAAAGAAGCTAACCCGAAACAGACTCATACACTTTGGGTATTCCAATCACATGACTTTCTGCAAAAGGCAAAGCTACACAGACAAGAAAAAGTTCAGTGTTTGCTAGAGGGTAGAGAGGCAGGAAGGATGAACAGGCAGAGCAGAGTTGTAGGGAACACAAAAAATGCTATGGCACTATAGTGGGTACAAGTCCTTGTACAGAATGTGCAACACCAAGCGAGAACCTGAATGGAAACCAAGGACTCTGAGTGTTGGCAATGTGTCCATGGAGGTCACCGACTGTAATGACTGCGGAGTCCAGCACAGTGTTCACACAAGGGAGCCTAGGCAGGGGGAGGCAGGGAATCCACACCTTCCCTCAAGTTTGCTGCGAACCTAAAACTGTTTTTTCAAGTAAAGTTTATTAGGAAAAAAGTAATAGCTAGATAAATAAAAAGATTTGACCCATAGAGTCCTTCCTCATCTGTGAAAAAGCAGGAAATAACTGGATCTGCTTCACAAGGCTACTGTGAGGATTAAGTGAGTTAATCTACGTACAACTCTTAGGAAAGGGCCTGGCACACAAAAACCAAATGGTACATGTTATTAATTTTTGCTTCATTAGAACAGTGATGGTATCTAATAGTTCAATGCCTTATTTAAAACACCATAATTTTGCCCTCAATAGGGATATAAATTTAGCACTCATTTAGTGCCTTATTTGAAACACTCCTAATTTTAGCAGTCATACAGCACCACATGAAAATGAATTCAAGGAATTGTTGATGATGATGAAGGAAGCAAGTACTTTAACAAGCCTGCTGTACTCTATAATTAGAAATAAAGTACTATTATATTAAATTATAATTAGTGATGGTAATACATATTAACACAAACTGTAGTAAGTAGTAAGAATGTTTTAAAAAGTAATAAGACTAGTAAACTAAAATATAACTAATATATTTTAAAATGAACTAGACAGGAAAGCTCTACCTTGGATGTGCAAGAATTACAGTGTTCACAGTGTTGATTTTCAAGAGAAACATACCGTTGACACGGAGGGCAAAATCTAAAGAGGAAAGATAACAAAACAGAGCAGATAAGTTAACGAGACATTTGTTCCAGAAGCCAGATATAATCAGAATTCAACTCAATATGAAATTATGGACCAAATTAAAAAATAATAGAACTAAATGATTCATACTGAAAGCACTTTACAGCTAGGTATATGTAACTGTATATTGGGTGACTTGTGAATTTCTAAGTCCTACTGTGATCTTACCTGTACCCTTCTTCAGTAGGAAGGGTTATTTTGTTGGGTGGAATGTTCGTAAATATACGTACAGGAGACTGTTTTCGACCGGTCTTTCCATGTTTATAAAGTGCATGATTATCATAATCTACCTAGAAAGGTAAAAAAAAGTAAAAGGAAAATTTACTCAAATAAGCCATTCACTAAGTGTCTTTAACCAATAAATAAACATAATGGTTAATTTTGAGAAACTTGAGAGCCGCCTAGGACATCTTTAGTGCACAAATCTGGGTGTGTGTGTGTGGGGGGGTAACCTTCGGGACTCTATCTGTTCCCCGGCCCCTTCCTCTCTGGTTCTTCCTAGCTCACTTGCCTCCTGGCTGCCCTGAGGTGATGAGCAGCTTTCCTCTGCCTGCCCTTCCAAGATGTTTCTGCCTTAGAGCCAGCAGACCATGAACTGAAACTTCTGGAACCGTGAGCCAAAATAAACCTCTCCTCTCTTTTAAGTTGTTCATGTCAGGGATTCTATCCCAGCAATGAAAAGTGACTAATACATTAAAGAAGCTGATGCCAAGATACAGGTTAAATCAAGGTATTTAATAATAAACTCTCAAAAGCAAGAATTTATTAACAGCCTTAGAGAGGCCTCTATGGCAGTGAAATTTCATTATAAGGTACAAGTTGTTATGATAAATATGGGTAATCTGCTATTAAGGGAAGGACTCTAGCCTTTCCTCCCATACAACAGACTTTATAAGATACTCTATTACATAGTTATTGCGTACCTGTAATCCTAGCTACTCAGGAGGCTGAGATAAGATCACCAGTGTGAGGCCAGCGTAAGCAACTTAATGAGAGTCTCTCAAAATATAAAATAAAAAAGGGGTAGAGTACCCCCAGGTTCAATCCCCAGTACCACCAAAAAAAAAAAGAAAAGAAGAAAAAGAATATAGGCGTTATCTGCCTTAAAAATATGCCCCTGCCAGTGTGTGTCAGCTTTGTTGAGATATTCTTGTGTGTGTGACGTGTGCTGGGTGCCAGCCTTCAGCTCACCCGACCTAAGTGCAGCCTCAGACTGGCTGTCCACTATCTGTCCTCTCTCATTCAGATGGAGCACAGGGTTGGGGCCAGACTTGTGGTGCTGCCACTCACTGGTTATGTGACCTTAGGCAAGTTTACATGTTTTGCACCTGTAAGAAGAGGCTGCTGGCTCCTACCTTAAGCTCCTGTGAGGCTACATGGGATGATGTATGTAAGTCACTGACCGAATCCAGGGCCCAGGGTATGGTAGGAAGATGGAAATGAGGGGAACACGCCCCTGCAGCTGCTCTCCCACAATGACTATTCCAACCTTCAAGATCCCTACTTTGCAGTTTCAGCAGAGTATCTTGAAAGTACACTGGAGCTAACAGCGTGATCTCTATTAGCATCTTGGCTCTCCTCCTCCTCCCCGGTTATCCACACACATTCTTAGTTTGGCTCTGGCTCTGCTTGGAACCCTCCTGGTCACTAACTCCATCCTTAGATCAGTAACTCTCCAAGTGGGCTGGCAACACCAGCCTCACCTGAGATCTGTCAGAAATGCAAATTCGCCTTCTGCCACCACTGAGGGCCTCATTAATCAGAAACTCCTGGGAGTGGGGCCCGGCAGTGGCAGTATGTTAACAAGGCCTCCTGGAACTCCTGGAACACTCAAGTTTGAGAACCACTGCTTTAGATCATCCACAAAAATACCAGGAGCTTTGTGTGGGCTTAATACAGGTAGATCTCAACTTTCCAATAAAGTGGAATGACATACTTCGATGCTGAGCAAGAATACACCTAGGAGCTTACAACACAACTGGCCTGCAAGCTGGCTAATAAGCGAAATCACAAAAATGTAAGAACCTGGTGACAAGGGAGAGAGGCCTTTTAATGGTGGATTCCTCGGTCTCTCCAAGGCCCCACTGGGTTTAATGCAAATGCGCACCAGATCTACAAAAGACCATGCTGAGGAAGGCTGAGTCATAAGCTTCAGCTGTGGAGACCTAGGCACTGGTTGAGAAGGGCCGGGGACAGTGGGCGGAGACACAGGGGTTTCAGGCTTCGCAGTGAGCGCACAGCCTGGCTGTCAGGCAGCCTCTATGCACGTGCACTGTCCCAACCAGGAGGGCTCCTGCGAGGCCACATTTGTGCCCGGTGTTCCGTCACATTCTAAGAGACACTGATAAAACCAGCTGATTTCTACTGAAAATAATGGGAATGAATAGGATTTCCAGTTGAACAAATTGGGAATGTTTATTCAGAAAAGAGAGGACTGAGAGGAACTGACAGCTATTTTATAACTGAATGGGTATCATATGGAATAGAAATTAGATGTATCCTTTATTGCCTCAAAGAACAAGACTAGGACCAATGGTTAGAAGTTAATGGGGAGCATATTTTACCTCAATATGAGAAAATTTTCTAACGATTAGAGCTATTAAATAAATTGAGTTGCCTTGTAAGGCTGTAGGACTCTGCTCACTGAAAGCATTCAAGTGAAGCTAGATGACGGCCTGTCATGAATTTAGTGGAGAGGATTATTACACTGGGAAGTTAGCCCAGGTTACCTGTTTCTTTCCAACTTTCAAAATTCTATGAATACCTATGAGAGACTAATAGACAAAAATAGATTTTACTTCAAAATCACCTTAAAATAGTATCTTAAGTAGCTTTCTTTTAAAATGATTTAAATTCTTAATTTTTTTGCTAATGTGTTCCTTTGTGTACTCAAATAACATGGACCCTTATTAAATTCAACAAAGATTTTGAATACAAATTTATGAGTATCGTAAGGAAAAAAATTCTTCCCATGAGATTCTTATAAAGATTTTCATATGCCAGAAAATAATATTGTAGGAAGATTTCTAATACATGGAATATGCTATGCTATATAATAGATAGCAGATGGGAGAGGGGAGGAGAACAATTTCTTTATGGTTACCCAAGGAGCCCAAGAATGTTATATGTCAGGAAGATGGCTGATTGCTTGATTTTGCATAACCTAATTGAGATTATTATTATTTTTAAATGCGGGTTTGTTGTGCTAATTAACTATAAACATATGGTATGTAAAATGCATGCTGCTAGAGTAAATTAATGTACCTCTAACATACATCCATATTTCATAGCTTCATCCACACAAATAAACCTCCTGTGGAAGTGCTGTAAAGCAAACACAATTTTGCAAATTGCGTATCACCAGTGGTAGAGCTGATACACCATTTTCCCATCATTATCCCTGACATTTCACTCACAATGATGATGAGAGGCATTTTCAGATAGAAGATTTCTCCCATGGAACTGATTAATGTGATGAAGTACTGTATAGAAATGAGGGAAAGCACAAAATCTCTGCAATTCCTAACTTTTAATTTGATCTATACGCAAATGTTTTCTGTAGCATGAGACTGAAACCAGTTATTGGGAGAACCAAGACATCCAAGTCAGCAAATTTGTTTTGTACCTACTATGTTCCAGACATCATGCCAGGGTGCAAAGATTAAACAAGACTGAGCACAAGCACCCCACAGCTCCTACTGTGTTCTGTTGGATTTCAGTATACACAAAGGGCCCAAGTGCTCCACCAACCATCTAATCCCACATAACCTAGGTAACCTTTTATTTAAAATTCCCAGTTACTTCTTATTTAGACTCTTATCTTCCTCAAAACCCTCTAGATTAAGTTTCCAGAATTTTGGTTGCCATCTTTAATGTACTGTACAATGTTTTCCCATAAATTCCTGTCCAAATATTTTCTTTTCTGACCATGGAACTAACCTTGAAATTTCAAGTTCCCTATACAGGCTGATTTTTAAACAGGATAGCTCACACGAAAGCAAAGACCTCTACTTTTAACATTCTAGACAAGCGGCCCATGTTAAGCAAGAGAGGCCGGTGTGTTTAAGGGAGAGGTGAGAACATGGCATTCAGATGTGGTAACTACAGGACACTGCTCATGTTCCTCTGCCATTTGCCCCTGGGAGTCTCAGCGAATTCACTAAAGTCACCACCAATTTCTCTGGCATAGCACTAAGAGGGAAATTCGTCTGCCACCACCATCCCCTTCTGGCTTAGTCTTTTTATTTTTATAGGTAGGGAAATAGAATCTGGGAAGACCAAGTAACCTCCCCAGGATTAAACAGCTGCTAAAAGGCAGTGATAGGACTCAAACAACTTCTGACTCTAAATCAGAATTTTTTCTCATTGTCACATCTTTCCATTCTAATCTGGCCTTCATAAAATTCGTGGTTTCTTAGGCCTCTGATAACTATTTATTCTGTACTTATCAAGCGGTTTATCACCGAAGAGTCTACATAATTTATATTTTATGAATATAAAATATTCTGCAGCATTTCTGCCTCCTTTTTACTTGAAAAGTATTTTCAAAAAAGAGATTCCATGACTTTGGGTTTTTGTTTTTTCAATGCATTGTGGATGAGGGGCTTGATGTCGGGGAAAAAAGCCTAATCAAGGACTATGAAAAAAGACCTGTGAAGGAGGAGAGGAGACTTTCAAATTTTTCATTTGATGAAGGCTACCATCAAAGAAAACTGTAGAAAATGAAGTTAAAGTAACCAAAGAAGGTAAGGGAAGAAAGCAAGGTTCAGAAAGGAATAATAATAACAACAGGTCCAAAGACATTTTCAAAAAATAAAAAAGACAAAAATTATCAAGGGGAGGGACAGCAAATATGGTTAGTAAGCATTCAGGAGCTGTGGTGAGATTGGTGAGTAGTTAGTGGGCAGAACTGTTCGCACCTTTAAGAGGAGTCATGAAAACGACGCTTGTTTTATTTCACATATTTTATTCCCATTTGTCTTTTCAAAGGCTGCCTTTCACTGTCAGGTACCTGCAATCTAACCAGGACGCTTTTCACTGATACACCGAATTGGGTAATTACTTCCCACGGGCTGGGGCTTGCAGCTATCGCTCAGAACCGTTCCTCCCGCATCTCCACAGCCTGCCCCAACGCGTGACTGCAGGAGGCTGCCAGGCGTTAGCCTCTTCCCTGGACTGCAGGATGGATTTGCCTTCTCTGCCCCTCACCCTTTCACATCCTGGTACACAGGAAAAATGCTTCCCTAGACATGGACGCAGCAGTCTTCTGAGGGACCCTGTGTTATCTAATTTCAAGGTCTCAGATGTTATACCAAGAAGGGGCCCCAGGAAGTTTTGTCCTCACTTTGAGACTCTGAATTTGGGACAATGCCCTTTGCTGTATACTTGGATAGATTAAGTGCACCATCTCGTAAGACAGATGTTATTGTTAGACTCATACTCACTTAACATGTGAGAGGCGCTTTATAGAGGTTAAATAAGGAATGGAACAGGACTAAAACGCAAATTCTTTCCACTCCAGAGGTCATGCTCTTTTCCATTTAATTATGCACTTGACACACACAGAGCACTTACTATGTGCCATGCACTGCACTAGTCACCACCAAAGGCAGCAGGTGCTGCGGAAACTGAAGCCTTTCACTCAGTTAATGTCTTTACAGGAGGTCAGCTATCGCTGCATCACTGACATCAATTCTAGAAGCATCCCTCAGACAAGAATCCAGAAAAATGGGATGCCCTAAAAGGAGGGTAAACAGCTCTGGGAGGCTCTACACTGACGATTATGCCTGGAGCAGAGCTCAAGTCGGAGTGAAGATGGCTTCTGCTATATGCCTTTAGGACGAAGCCCGTTAGTATGGCTTGAAAGCCATAAAAATGACCATTAAATTTGAGAAGGTAATCTGTTTTGGAAATCTATTTTAAGGAAGTTATGTAAACTGAGAAAATTATATGCAAAAGAGGTGTTTATGGCAGTGTTATTCACAGTACCTAAAAGGTAGAAGTGAACTATAGTCCAAAAAGAAGGGAATAATAAAATAGCCCTGTAGTGACATAATCTAAAATTATTGAAAGCATAGGATTCTATGGGTACCTTTACAAAGCCAGGTATAGTGGTGCACACCTATAAGCTCAGTACTCTGGAGGCTAAGGCAGGAGACCCTAAGTTCGAGGCCACCCTGGGCTTCATGGGGAGTTCCAGGCCAGCATGGACTATAGAGCAAGACCATGTCTCAATCAATCAATCAATCAGTAAATGTACACTTATAAAAATCCTAGAGAAGAAAGAATTCAAAATTGTGTACTATGATTATAAATACATAGAAAGTGCTTTTAAAACTGAACAGAAATGACTTTGAGAGGTTCTGTACTGTGGGGACATCAAAATAAAGCAGCAGTGAAGAGTTAAAAAATAAATAAAACTGAACAGAAGTGAATACTGTACTTAAAAATTATAATACTTGCGGGCTGGGGATGTAGCTCAGTGGCACTGCACCTGACTTGCAAGCGCTAGGTTGTGAGTTCGATCCCCAGTACCAAAAAGCAAAACAACAACAAAAATTATAGTACTCGCTCTTTAGGGTAGAATCCCCTCATTTTTGGCAACACTATTTCTTTCAAGACTTTGAAACAATTTTCATCACGCAATATACCTTTATAAGATTAGAACAATTAGGACCAAGCTGGGTTAGGTGGAGGGTGCCAAATTTGAGCCCTGACTGGGCAACTTAGCGAGACCCTGTCCCAAAATTTTAAAAGATTTTTAAAAGGCTGGGGATGTACCTCAATGTGAAGGCCCTAGGTTCAATTGCCAGAAATATTAAAAAAAAAAAAAAGAAAAAAAAAGCAGTGGATTAGAACCAAAGTGATGGTTTGGACCAACTAGCGAAGCCATGTACAGTCCTAGTTGGGGGTGGCTGAAAGGCCATAGTCAGGGTAGTTGACTATACAGAACAGAAAAATGGCCCTACAGGAAGAGGAAGCGGTGCTCACCTGGTCACCACACAGAGATGTAGACTAGGAAACGTGTACCTGAGGGGCAGGGGCGCTGGCGTGGACCCCGGCCTCTGTTCTCACTGAAGGCGTGGACACTGACTCCGGCCAGGTCAGCACTCGCACTCACAGCGCTATCCAAGCCTCCTCTGGCGCCCCACAACCCAGGCACACCCCTCCTTAGGATCCCTGGCACCTGCTGAGTGGCGCAGTAAGGACACACGCCAGTCCACCAACCAGAGACGGCAATGGCTTCCCTTAACCCCGAGCAGGGAAGAACAGTACTCAGCTGAGGGTCCTGGCACTGCAGAGTCCCCTGCTACAAGAGCAGGTCAGCCAGTGCAAAGCCTAGCTGTGCTTCAGAACCACCGGGGAAGCTTAGGAAAATGTTTTTTCTTCAGGTTTTATCCTCTGACTTTGATTTAGTAGGTTTGTTCTGGTGCTCCAAAATCTACCTTTTTAAGGAGCTCTGTGAGGGATAACAGACATTTAGTGACCACAGGCCCAAGCTATGTGTGGTGTAAGTTTAGCATTTAACACAGCTCAAAGTATCTTAATTCACTAAAGTCAATATGTTAGCCACATACTTTAAGCAGAACAGCCGTTTGCAAAACACACCAGCAAACAGAATAGTTACTATACCTGGTAATCCAGCATGCAGAAGCTTGGAAAAAAGTGACAAATTCTGGCCTCAAAAAAATAGGGGAAAATCCAGAAAATGGGCATTTCTTGGTGACTGTCATCTAATGGATCACAAGAGAAAACAAAAAGGGAAAGAAAGTAAGAAATCGCTATTAAAGAAAAAATAAAAGATAGCTTTAATTGAAAAACTTCTGGTATTGGTAGAAATTTCAGTCATCCAATACATCTATCTCTCATACAAGAGAATGTGTATTATAGTGCCATTCCAATTTTTCTTTTGAGACAGGGTCTCATTATGTAGTTCAGGACCCTGGCCTTGAACTCTCAGAGATTCTCCTGCCTCAGCCTCCCAAGTGCTGGGATTACCCACACCCAGCAGAAATGCTCTTTTATACCTAAAACAAAACATTGCATTTATCTACTTTGATTACTGGTCTTAAGAAGAGCAAGCAAGTGAAAGACTTAATGAGTCATGTTTTAATTTAGATTTCGTTTGCATTCTGTTCCCAAATCACACTACTTATACAGCAAAATTAATAGAGAAGCTTGATCATGCGACTCCTGACATTCTCTTATAATTTATCAGCTCACAAGCTAAAAACTGTATCTAAAAAATGGGCATAGTGACTAATTAGATAATTACATAAACACTCTAACATCCTAAGCCACTTTAAACTGCGAATTATCCCCAGCCATGACCCCACTCCTGGGCTGAAGATGTCACTTCTAACACTACTGGGCTATGGAAGTCTGAAGCTCCACAGCGTGCAGGGCTCTGGGCCCACAGTTGGGTGCCCTCCGAGTTCTGGGCAAGACTTCGGGAACAGGGGATAGAGGGCCCACAGGGCAGGCATGTGTGTGCTTGGTTCACTCATCTATTCCTACCAGTAGTACCCAGCGCATGAAGCCACTCAGCAAACATTCACAGAACAAATGACAACAGTTTGCCACTGTTCTTTATTATACCCCATTGTTAAAAACATCAAGCCTTTTGAATTTTCTTTTGGTACCAGGGCTCGAACTTGGAACCTTGTGCTTTCAAGGCAGGTGCCAGAACCACTGAGCTAAATCCCCGGCCCATCAAGCCTTTTAAAAACACACAATCATGGGCCAGGGATTTAGCTCAGTGGTTCCACCACCCACCTTGAAAGTGCAAAGTCCCCGAGTTCGATTCCTGGTACCAAAAACAAAAAAAACACAGGATCAGGATAACACAAAGTGTACCACAATAATGAAGTTTGCCCCCTCATCAAGTAAGCTTGTTTTTGTTTGTTCTTTCTAAGACAAGAAATATTCTATCAGTCTATCTATTGATTCACTGACCTTGGCGAAAGTGATAGGAGGCAGATACATAGATATGTGTTTGTTTTGTCCTAAATAAAAAGTCGCACACCTTGGACTTGACCTTCTTTCCACACAGTGATTAACTTCTTGAATGTAACAGCCAGGGGTTCAACCAAGCCACCGAAAGGAGGGTCTGTCACCATAATGACTCCTTCACCTTTATCCTCCTGTAGAAATGCTCGGCATACTTCAAGGGCAGGCTGGAACAAACACAAATTCATTGCTAATTAGCACAGAGAGGCACCTGCCCGGGTTGGAGAACCACCAGATTTTCGGAGCTGGGAACCTCTCCTCCTCCTCCTCCAGCCAGCAGGGTCCCTCACTGACACCCAAGGCTCTGAGTCGGATTTTATCTTCAGGTTTCTTGATAAGCAGGTTTTTAAATTGCAAATTCAAATAGCATCACTATCAGACGACTACACATTTCAAATGGTTAAATTAAAAAACTAAATTTAGTAACCTAAAAGAGAGAAACTCATTACCCATGAAAACTATCTAAAACATTCAATTCAACAAACAGGAGCAGGGACAGCGCTAAGCTCTAGGGTAACAAAGAACAAGACACAGTTTTTCCCTATCTGGCTTGTCCACCACCATGAGTTCAATTTAACAGCCAGAAATTACCTGTTAATTTGTTCTGGGGTATCAGGTAAGTGACAGATACATTTGAACACGCACAGTAAGGAAATAAATGACAATTCACAAATGACCAAGTGTATACAATCCATGAAATTGTGCTAGCAACACATTTTTTCCAACAGGCTAAAATAAATGTTGTTAGTTAACATTGCAAAGTTAACATTAACTAGGACACTTAAGAGTTTTTTTGCTTCAGGCGAAGGTAATGGGAGATATACTACCATCCTATCTCCAGTCTACCGACTTAGTAGTTTTCAAATATCATCTACAAAAGTAACACACTATATAAAAGGCACAAGACTTTAACATTTACTGCATTTTACTTTAATAAACCTATATGTACTTTATAATAAAACAGATGTTATTCTCCACTAAATCACTTTAGAAGACGAAACTGATGAGAGGGAAAACTATGACCTCGAAGTCCCTTTTCCCAGGAGAGAGCTGGTCCCCATGGTAGAGGATGCTGCCAGAAGGGAACCAGCTTTCAGGGGCTGCCTGGCACTCCCTGTCCCTGCTCACGTGAACAAGGACTTAAGGCACAGGTGAGGACTTTGAAACCCTTCAAATTCCTTAAAGTTAAAAGTAGAAAAAGAAAGTAGGTAAACAATGCCTAAATTCCTAACCTAGTTTAGAAAACATTAAAGATGTTTCCAGGTAAGAAGCAGTAGTGTGACGGCTGTCGTGAGCTGCCAAGCTCCTGGAGTGGCCACCCATGGGAAATAGCACTTTTCTTATGCCACCTATGTGGGCAGCAATGTGTCCCTTGTATTCACATCTCAGTTATCACTGAGAGTGCCTTGCATCCTTCTTACACAGCCTCTGTATACACGTTAACTCCCTTTCCCGCTAGGCATATGACACTTGCTATGACTTAGACTGCCTGAGTGGCTATGAGGAAACCCTGTGTAGGGAACTCCTGATTTTTAGTTCAGTGGCCCGAAGCATGGCGACTGCAAAGGCAAAGTCTCACGTTCCCCAAAGCACCCTGCGCAGCCTCACAGATGCCAGGCAGACAGCAGATGCTCACAGACTGATCAGGAGATGGTAAATTTCCACTGGAAAACTCAACTCTGGGAGTAGGCAGAAAAAGGCCAGATGGATAGTAAAATCATTACAACATCTTCTGCAGATCAATCTTTACGCTTCAGGGCTATCAGAGGCTGCTGCTGAAATACAGCAGAAGGGAAGTCTGGCTAGACCGCTATTTTCTTTCTTTTTTTTTTTTTTTGGTACCAGGGATCGAACTCGGGTCCTTCTGCTTTCAAGGCAGGCGGCGGAACCACTGAGCTAAATCCCTGGCCCTAGACCGCTATTTTCTTTGGGCAAAGATAGAGTGGGGCTCAGTCTTGGCAGCTTATTCCAATCATTATTTTAGAAACTTACAAAGCACATCTATCAACTTTCAATAGTAAGCTATACAGAATTCCTAGAAATGCTAATTACATGTTACTTTTTAAAAAATACATGAAATTGCTAGGCAACAGGAATTTAAGTATAATTTTACCCTTATTTTGTCTTTATTGTTCATAATGAAAAGCAAAATAAAGATATGGTATTAAAAACAACAACCACAACCACAACAACAACAAAGACCCCTAACATGCTCCTCAGCACAGCACCAAAGCCCATGGCCCCTTGTTACCCTGTCCCAGACCTGGCCTTACGGCCACACATGGTCACAACACACCCACATCACTATCCCGCCAGTGCCACAAACCCGACATTCCCAGGCTTCAATGCAACCCCCCTGCCCTCTGTTCTGAAGAATAAAACAAGCCCAGGCCACCCCAGGCCAGCACTGGATTCCCTCCCAGCACACGTATCACACATCTGCTCTGCTTCCATCTGTGTGCTCTGGCAGTGCCTACAGAATCTGCTTTCTTCCTCTCTGTCCCACTGCCACTGTCCTGGCTGAGAAGTCCCTCATCCTCCACGCTCAAGTGAGCTGCAGCTCCCTGTTCTCCTTCACACTCATCCGGTCACCAGGGATTACAGCCATATAAAAATACAGTTAAGTTGGGCCAGGGATTTAGCTCAGTGGTTCCACCACCTGCCTCGCAAGCAGAAGGACCTGAGTTTGATCCCCAGTACCAAAAAAAAAAAAAAAATACAGATAAGTGTAACTTCTGATTGTTTCAATTGTTGGCCTTAATAGATACTATGGCTGAGAAACATGTATCCCAATGCTAAACTGATTCTAATGGAAGCAGTATTACATTTACTCAATCAGAAAACCCATTTTTCAATCCCAACTAATGACTTAGTATTTGTTTTCATTCCCTGAATGCTTACTTTCTTTTAGGCTTGCTTGGGTTTCACTCTATCATTAGCTAATATCTCAAGCACAATATATACTTAAGCATGATTCACACATTTTAAAAAATTGATTTGTATGCATATATCCATGAGTACGGATCAAGCTGTATTCTTGATAATTTCCAAACATTTTTATCAACATCTTGTCAGATGTGATTACCTGCTTATAGATTTCATTTTGTAACAGGACTGACAAAGAGCTGTAACTGAGAATAAAAACAGTGGTGGTGAACCTAAGGCACGTGTTATTTGTGTTTCTTATAAAACAAAAGACGTTAATGTATGAGTTGTTTTTTCCAAACTAAAAACCTCAGTATTCAGGTTCAATTACAGTGTTGGCACTTTGCGATAAATTAGTGGGTTTTAGGTTGTAGTTTGGGCACTCCTCTCTAAAAGGTTCATCATCACTGGAATAAAAGTATCAGCACTGCTAAGTTGTTTATCCTCATTGACACCATTAAAATCATACTGAAAGAAAGGTTTTCAAGCCACCGTCCTTTTTTGTTTTTGTTTTTAGCAGTTCTAGGTTCAAAACAAAAGATACAGAGGAAAGTACAGATTTACCATCACCTCTCTCCCATACATGCATTGTATTACTGTGGTAAATCTACAAAGGAGAGTTTGACAGAGTCACAGAAATTGCCGTGGGCTAGAGGCTATGTGCCTTGAGCAAAGATGACTAAGTGGGGACCAGAAAGAAGAGACACAGGAGTGGTAGCAGGGGTGGGATGACACAGAACCCATGGCTCTTGCTAAGAATGTGGGTCTTTATCCAAATAGCAAAGAAAGAGGACCAGCAGTAACACTTCTAGTTGCTCAATAAACAGTGAGTGAACAAAAGTAATGAAAACAAGAAGCTGTTATTCTTGTTTGCAGATGATATGCTCTTATACTTAGAAGACCCTAATGACTCCACTAGAAGATTTTTAGAATGAATAAACAAATTTAGCAAAGCAGCAGGGTATAAAATCAACATTAAAAAATCCGGGCCTGGGATTTAGCTCAGTGGTGCCGCTGCCTGCCTTGCAAGTGGAAGGTCCCGAGTTCGATCTCTGGTACCAAAAAACCCCCAAACAAACCAATAGCTTTTCTATACATCAGTAATGGACAAGGTGAGAAAGAAATCAGAAAAAAAATTTCCATTCACAATAGCTTAAAAAAAAATAAAACACAGGGATCAATCTAACCGAAGAAGTGAAACACTTCTCCCTTGAAAATTTCAGAACACTGAGGAAAGAAACTGAAGACACCAGAAGATGGAAAGACCTCTGATGTTCATGTATTGACAGAACTGATATTGCTAAAATGCCTCTATTACCAAAAGCAATCTATAGATTCAATGTAATCCCTATCAAAACACCAATGACATTCTTCACAAAACTAGAAAAAAATCCTAAAATTCCTATGGAAACATAAAAGACTCAGAATAGCCAAATCAATCCTAAGCAAAACAGAGCAAGGCTGGAAGCATCACAATACCTGATTTCAAACTATACCACACAGCCACAGGCAAAAAACAGCACGGCACCAGTACAAAAATAGACTCGTGGACAAATGGAACAAAATACAGAACATAGAAATGAACCCACACGAGCTACAGCCATCTGATTCTGGACGAAGGCACCAAAAACACAGGCTGGAGAAGACAGCCTCTTTAACAAATGGTGCTGGGCACAGTGGATACCACCTTGTAGAAGACTGAAACTAGACCCTTATCTCTTCCCCTATACAAAAATTGATTCGAAATGTATCAAAGACCTAGATATAAGACCTGAAACTTTGAAACTGCTTAAAGAAAACACAGGGGAAACTCCAGAAGCCACAGGCACTGGCAAAGACTTTCTGAACAGGATTCTAGCAGCACAGGAAATGAGAGCAAGAATAAATCGATGAGACCACATCAAATTTAAGGGAAACAACTAACAGAGTGAAAAGACAGGGCCGGGGATTTAGCTCAGTGGTGCCGGCACCTGCCTGGCAAGCGCAAGGTCCAGAGTTCAATCCCCGGCACCGAGAGGAAAAAACAAAAGGATCAGAGCAAAAAGACAGCCTACAGAACAGAAGAAAATCTTTGCTAGCCACTCTTCCAACAGAGGACTGCTATCTCAAAAAACACCAAAATATCAAATAGCCCAATGAATAAATAAACAGGCAAATGAACTGAACAGATGTTTCTCAAAAGAAGTAAATATGGCCAATAAGTATACGAAAAAATGTTCAACATCCTTAGCCATTAGGTAAATGCAAATCAAAACTACACTGAGATTCTATCTCACCCCAGTCAGAATGGCTATCACCAAGAATACAAAATACAAACCTGAGTGTGGTGGGACACACCTGTGATCCCAGGATGTGAGACTGAGGCAGGAAGATTGCTGTGAATTTGAGGCCAGCCTGGGCTCCACACTGAGTTCAAGGCCAGCCAAAAGTACACGGCAAGACCCTGTCTCAAAAACAAAAAGAAAGAAGGAAAGAAAGAAAAGTATAAAAAAGAATAAATGCTGGTAAGGATGAAGGGGAGGTGGGCTTCTACACTGCTGGTGGGAATGTAAATTAGTATGGCCACTAAGAAAATCAGTATAGAAGTTCCTCAAAAAATTAGAGTTTTCATTTGATCCAGCTATACCACTCTTTGGTATATACTCAAAGGAATTAAAGTCAGCATACTATAGGGATACCTGAATATCCATGTTCACTACGGTCCAATTCACAATGGCCAAGAAATGGAAACAGCTTAGGTCAGTGGTGGCAAACCTATGGCATGTGTGCTGTAATGGACATATAGAGCCCTCTCTACGGGCACGCAAGCCAGGTTGCCCCAGCAGCTAGGCATCAGATAAGAGGTTTTTTTTCCTAACTAAAACCTCAGTATTCAGGTTTAATTGCAGTGTTGGCACTTTGCCATAAATAGGTGGGTTCTGAGTTACAGTTTGGGCACTAGGTCTCTAAAAGGTTCATCCTCACTAGCCGAGGTGCCCATCAGCAGAACAATGAATAAAGAAAATGTGATATATATATACAAAACTATTATTCAGCCATAATGAAGAACAAAATTTTGTCATTTGCAGAATAGATAGATCTAAAGATCATTATGTTGAGTGAAATAAGCCAGATTCAGAAGGAGAAATATCACATGTTCTTGCTATTATGTGGAATCTAAAAAGGATGACGCAGAAGAAGAAGGGAGACTATTAGTAGGCAAGGGAAGGCAACAGGAAGAGACTATTAGTAGGCAAAGGAGAGTGTAAAGGACAGTAACGGAGGACAGATACAATCAAAATACTTTACACACACTGAAACTCAGTATTTGCTTTTTGGGGTTTTTTTTTTTGGTACCGGGGATCAAACTCGGATCCTTGTGCTTGCAAGGCAGGCAGCGAAACCACTGAGCTAAATCCCCAGCCCTGAAACTCAGTATTTGGTAAAATTAACAGGCACTAACAATAAAAGGAAAAATAAATGAATTACAAAAATTGTAGTTAAAAATGGTAGAAATTAACAAGAGAGGTATTTTTGAATTTGTTATTTTACCATAAGAGAAGAAACGGTCAGTCATGATCTTACCTTTCCATCAAAGAAATGGTGGTTAAACATGTTATAGTGGCAAAAGCTATCCTCCATATAAAACTGTGAATACCTGTAAAATAATTTATCACGGAGTCACTTGACCAGCCACAGCCAGAGAATAAGCAAACATACACTAAACTATACAATCACACTTTAATACGTTTCATCGTTCTATAGTTTTTTTAAATTAATACTTTGCAAAAATTTCAAGGAATCTGTAGAAGTGAATAATGAGCTTAAATGATTTTTCCAAGTTTGGTAAACCAGAGGCAAAGCTATCAAGTACTCATATATAAAGCACAACTGTTCCTACAAACAAAGGCCAAGATAAACAGTGAGTTACTGATAGATTATTATGCAATTTAACCTTGCAGTGAGTTGGCAATTAAAATACGTCTCTCATGGTTAATAATTTTAAGGAAAATCCTAAATCAACATTTCTGCTCAACAGCTGTTAATTATTTTCTTCTGTGGTTAATTAAAAAAAAGATGTATTTAATGCAAAGTTTTTCTTGTTTAATGCAGACTAGTTTAATAAAATATGCTTCTTAATATCAGAGAAAAATAAGTATGAGCGTTTCATATTTACTGAATTAGTGAACAAGGGTTATTTAACTACTAAATGAACTATTTTATTTTTCTAACATACTACTTTAAGTTTTTTGTTTTTTGGGTTTTTTTTTGGTACCGGGGATCAAACTCGGGTCCTTGCGCTTGTGAGGCAGGCGGCAGAACCACTGAGCTAAATCCCCAGCCCTCTAACATACTACTTTAAAATGTCATCAGCAATGAATGCGAGTACCAGTGTTGGATATTAACTAAGCAAAACTCATACCACGTTACAGTTTATATTTGTATATATTTGATTATTTTTAAGATTAACTTTTCTATATTCCTTAGTTACAGCAGTACTGTCTGACTGTTTTCTCTATTTATCTAGCTGGGTTTTAATGTCTTTCTTGCTGATTTCTGAGTTTTCCACACAATACAGAAACCTCTGTTATCTCTACAGCATTGTGAACTTTGGCTATTGTATTATAAATAATTCACAGATGAACCACATCATTGTTCCTGGAATTTATAACCAGTAGAAAGGCTGAAAATCGAGGATGCACTGTTATCGACATGGTTTCTTGAACCCAAATCATGATGGTGGCTCTTTGTTCATACTGCCACTCTCGGTTCTCCCCTTCCCGTCCGTAACTGGCGGATCATCCTGGTGTAAATACACAAACAGCCCCGGCTCTATGTTAAACTCTGGGCCCCTCACTTAGGTAATGCCTAGTCTTAATAAGCCACTTAACCTTTTTAAACCTCAGTTTCTTCATCTATAAAATGGGAAACGTAATTTCTCATAGGACTTCATAGAACAAATGAAATAATACATGTAAAGTGCTTTATACAAGGCCAGCAATAAAGCACATACTAAAACATTGTGTCATTATTTTAATAAATTTCAGCCAGAAAGATTTGTGAAGGTGCTTCCAGTATTAGAGAATTGTTTATGTTCACCAAAACACAATCTAAACCTATTTCCTCTTGTTCTGTCGAGATGGAAGAACAGCTGTTCACCATTCTCACTATAATATCTTTTAATATCATTTAAGATACTGTGAGCACATCTGTTGATTTCATAAAACATTAATTTGCCCTGAAGAAATGAGCAAAATGCTTGGATAACTGAAAAATATTTAAACTAGATATTGTAACCTAATGAACATTTCAAAAGCTGTGGAACAATGTCAATTACTATTAGCAAAAAAATATATCTTCCTATTTAACTAAATTTCAAATAACTAATTTTAAAAGTACATTAATACCAGTACTGCTGTGGGCCAACTATCATTGTTTTTCTCTCTTGCATTATTTTACGAGAAAGGGCAAAGGAAAATGTAATCCCATTAGTTTTCCATTTTATTCATAGTTTCACAGAGACATAAGAATCACTTTTGAAAATTAAAAAAGAAAATTTGACTTGCATAAAATTCAGCATAATACACCTGTCCAAAACACTGGGCAGCAGAGTGTAGGGCCAGAGAGAAAAAAGTCAAGATTTTATTACTAAGTTCCCATCAAATACAAACAAGGGAGCATAATTATTCATATTTTAAATTATGAAAAACACTCAACATTGCCCTCTTAAAATGAAACTGACTACAAAGAATTATTCTCTCCACTGAATAAGGCAAACAAAACCAATCAGAAAAGCATGCACTTGAAAACTGCTCAAAAGGACATTCATTTAATTTGGCCATTCATTCTCTTTAAATGAGAGTCAGTTACCAAGTGTGAAACATGCTCTATCCACAGGAAATGTAATCAAGAGCTGAATAAAATTAGTTCATAAAATGAACCTAAGAAATTCATTTTTTGATATAACTTTATTTGGATAATAGTTTGCCAAATAGAGTTTCACATCTTTCATGCTAAAATTAGAGCCTATAGAAATCCATCTTAGCAAATGTTAACTTCGAATTGCATCCCCCCGAAATGGGTATTTATAGCACATCTGCACAGCACTCTGGAGCTGAGACAGTTCTGCTGCCTCGGAGACCTTTAACAGGGCAATGAGAAACCAACGGCTACCACAGTATGCCACATAAGAAGTTTTTCCCTGACTTAGGTGTGGTCTCTGTGAGAAAAGAGAACCAACTATACATACCAACCATCATTACTGTAAATACGGGCAACAACCCAAGCTTAATCTGCCCACCCATGTGTTTCCACAGCCACTCTTTCTCAACACCTAACGCTGAGCTTCTCCAACCCAGACGCAGTGAGATTATGGGTGAGATTATGTTATCAAAGAAACTAAGGTACGATGTCCTCAAGAGGACACCATCCATTGTCTGCAACAAACGAAGAAGTTCACAGTTGTGAAAAGAAAATAAGTCTTCATACACAGTAGTCCCTTACTATGCATGGGGGATACATTCCCAGATCCCCAGAAAGCAAAGAAGACCTAAACAAATGGAAAAACACCTCATCTTCAAGAACTGGAAGACAACACTAAGAGGCAAAAGTCCCCAAATGATGTAAAAATACAATGCAATTCCTATAAGACTCTCAGCTGGCTTTTTTGTAGAAATTGATAAGCTGATCCTAAAATTCATTACCAAAACATAAAATAGATCAATGGCCTAAATGTAAGAACACAAATTATAAAATTCTTAGGGAAAAAGCGATTAAATATTTATAACCTTAGGCGATCATTTCTTAGATATGACATCTAAAATACACACAACCAGAAGAAAAGAGAATAACTGGACTTCATTAAAAGTGAAAAGAAAGTCCACAGAATGGGAGAAAATATTTGCAAATCATATATCTGATAAAGGTCTAGCATCCAGAATATATTAAGAATTCTCTCAATTCAACAATAGAAACCAGGGAGGGTGGTGCACGCCTGTAATCCCAGTACTCGGGAGGCTGATGCAGGAGGACTGTACCAAATTTGAGGCCAGCGTGGGCTACATAGTAAGTTCAAGGCCAGCCTGAACGCCACAACAAGACTCTGCTGTAAGAAAGAAAAGAACGAACGAACGAACGAATGAAAGAAAGAGAAAAGAAAGAACTCGAGAAAAAACCGAATAAAACAGCCAGTTTAAAAATGGGCAAAATATTGAATAAACACTTCTCCAAAAAGGTAAAGAAATAGCCCAAAAGCACATGAAAAGATGCTCAACATCATTAGCCATTAGGGGAATCCAAAATAAAACCACAGTGACCTATCATTTCAAAAAGACAGACAACAGGGCCGGGGATTCAGCTCAGTGGTTTCGCCGCCTGCTGCATAAGCGCAAGGACCTGAGTTCAATCAGTAAGTGTTGGCAAGGACATGGAGAAAACTGGAACCCTCATCCATTCTCAGTGGGAATACAATGTGGTGTGGCCCTCTTGGAAAACAGCTTGGCAGTTTCTCAAGAACTAAGCACAGAGTCACCATGGGCCCAAGTCCACTTCTAGTTATACCTGTGGTGGGGAAGACTGGGTCCCCTCAAGACCTGTATGTTGAAGTCCTAACGCCCAGCACTTCAGAATGTGACCACTGGAGACAGGGCCTTTAGAGAAATGATTAAAATAAAATGCAGCTGTGTTAGGCCCTACTCCAATGTGACTGGTGTCTTACATACAAAGACACCAGGGACGTGTGTGTGCGCACAAAGGATCCCATGAGAAGACATGGATACAGCAAGCGAAGAAGAGAGGCTCAAAGCGAAACCAAACTTGTGACACCTTCATCTGAGACTTCCAGCACCCAGAACCATGAGAGCATAAACTGGTGTCTAAGCCACGCAGCCTTGGCATTCTGTCCCAGCAGTCCTAGGAAACTAGCACAATACTCAAGCGACCTGAAAACATGTCTATTTTACACAAGCATTATAAAAATTATACACAAATGCTCACAGAAGCATTGTTCACAATAGTCAAAAAGAAGTAACCAAATGTCCATCAGTGCATGTTTTAGTCACTTTCACATCATTACATAGCTGAGGGACTAGGAGAAAAGGCTTAGTCAGCTCACAGTTTAGGAGGCTGAGTCCAAATGGAACCATGCCTGTTCGGTGGCCACCTCTTGGCTGCCACAAGATGGCACAGGTGGCAAAGGTAGCTGTGTGTGCAGAGTAAGCAAGTGATTACATCTCGAACCAGAAGCAGACAGACAAAGATGGGGCCAAACTCAGGATTTTATGACACTCCTCCTGTGAAAATCATCTCCCAAGGGCACAGCCCCATGAAGGACCGCCCATAAGCCCCGCCTCCAAAGTGGGCCACCACCTCCCAGTAGCTTCACCCTACGGACCAAGCCTTTACCACATGGGCCTTTGGGAGACATCCAACATCCAAATCATAGCAATGCTTGAAACCATGGTATAAAGAAAATGCAATGCATTACACACCCCTAAAAAAAGAAATGAGGCACAGTGGCATATGCCTGTAATCTCAGCTACTCAGAAGGCTGAGGCAGGAGGATCACGAGTTCAAGGCCAGCCTAGGCAAATCAGCAAGGCCTTGTCTCAAAAAATAAAAAGGACTGGGGATGTAGCTTAGTGACAGACTGCATGCCTAGCACAGACAAGGCCATGGGTTTAATCTCCAGTACTGCAAAAAATTCAAAAATTAAAGAAATGACATGCTGGGCAGGGGATTTAGCTCAGTGGTTCCACCACCTGCCCTGCAAGCGCAAGGACCTGAGTTCGATCCCTGGTACCCCCCCCCAAAAAGAAATGACATGCTGAAATGTGTTACAGCACGGAGGAACCTTGAAAACATCATGCAAAGTAAAAGCAGCCCTACACAAGGGCCACCTACTGTATGATTCCACTTAGAAGAAGTATCTAGAATAGGCAAATCTGTGAAACAGAAAGCAGATTAGAGGTTGCCAAAGGCTGAGATCAGGGGAAACAGGAAAAAACTACTCACTGAGAGATTTTCTTTTGAAGCAATAAAATGATAAAATGTTCTGGGTTAAGACCCCGATGATGATTCTACAACTTTGTGAATATACTGAGAATCACTCTTGTACGTGTGAAATACATATCAATGTAAAATAAAAATCTAGGTTTTGGGTGGCAGAATTAAAGATCACCTTCCTTTAAAAAATAAGATAAACCAGATACCCATGCAATTTGAACAAGCTCTTTGAAAGGACATGATATGATTTTTTAGTTTCTTTCACATACTCTGGTTTCTCTTCAGATCGTATAAATCTTTCACCTTTTACTAGTTTCTTTCGCATAAATCATTCTACAACTATCTTGAGAAAAGCTCATTTTTTAATGAAATCAGAATCATTATATAACTTTTAATATAAATTCAAAGAACTTATGCTATGGGAAAAATAACACCGTAACACTTCACTGAAGTAAAAATGCCAAGGGTAGCACGGAGTGCTCCTGACACACACACAGTGCATGGACTCATTCAGTCGGCACATCTGATTCTTTTTCTAGGCCTCGCAGCTCCACTCCTTCAGTGAGACGCCTCTTTCTGGGGGAGACCCAGTCCATGTAGGTGCTCAGGGGCTGGCACGAGCTCTGTATCTGAGGTGGGCGTGTGGCCCAGCCAAGGTACTCGGGGCACTCCCTGGGTTCTGCCCACCTTGTCCGCAGGCAGGTCAACTGTGACGAGGTAAGCGCGCTGCTGTGCCTCCAAAGTCCCTGGCAGTGTGATGGAAACTGCCTGCAGAACAAAGCCAACTCACAGGGAGGGACAGGGTGAGAGAGAGAGATGGAGCCCTGACAGCACTGCGGAGGCCAGGGGTGAGACTGCAGTAAAGCTTGCTGTGCCCCGGCTTCCAGCAACGGGGACCAGTACATTTTTTTTTGGTACCGGGGATTGAACTCGGGACCTTGCGCTTGCGAGGCAGGCGGAGGCAGGTGGCAGAACCACTGAGCTATATCCCTGGCCCAACCAGTACATTCTTTACGTGAATGGAGCTCTGGGACTGCAATGAGCTCCTTATCCTAAACATGTAAGGAACCTAGAAACCAGCTTTTTGAGTTTTTTGTTGTTGTTTTGGGGGGTTGTGCTTGTTTTGTTTGTCTTTTTAGACAGGGTCTCTATGGGCTTGAACTCACTATCTTGCCCAGGCTGGCCTCGAACAGGCACACGCCACCACATCCAGCTGGAAACCAGTCACTGATTCATTGGAAAACCTCCACAGAATGAGGCGGGAGGATAAGGTGAGGCAGGGAGAGATTGAAGAATGAAAAGAGAGAAATGGACCACATGAGAAAAATTTATGTTCAAGTTTAAAAGCAAAGTTACTTCCTGAAGATAATTTTTGGAGCCAGACTGCCTGGATTTGAATCACAGCTTCACCGCTTACAAACTGTAAGTTATTTGGTTACTTCACTTCTTTGTATCTGTTTTCTCACTTTGTATTTGTTTTCTCACTGGGAAATGAGGATGATAACAGCATGTATCTTACAGAGCTATTATAAAGAATGAGTTAGAACAGGGCTTAACATGACGAGCACTCCAAAACTACCAGCTACAGTTAATGCTGATGTGATAGGATCCCAAAATTAAACTTCTACCTTTAAAATCATGGATTGATATTAACAATATACCTTAGGAAAGGAATATAGGATTTTAAAAAGAAACTAATGTAGCCACATAATGGGTTATACAGCCAGCATAAAAGGAATGAAGTCTTGTTAGCTGTAGGAGCTTTGAAAACATTAAGCTAACCGAAAAAAACCGGAGCCACAAGTCAGTACTGAGCGATGCCAGTGATACGAAATGTTCAGACAGGCGAATCCACAGAAGCGGAAAGCGGTTCTCAGGGGAGGTGGGGGTGGGCTTTCTTTTCAGTGTGATGGAAATGTTCCTGAGATAGACAGCGGCAATGATTGCACAACATAGAGAACATATACCACAATCCAAAATACACACTTCAACACGGCGAACGTGATGCGAGTTGTATCTCAATTAAAAAAAACAAAAAACTGAGATCTTTCCCTGTTTCTTTTCTTCAGTACTGGAGACTGAATGTGGGAAGTCTGAAGCCAGTCCTATTTATTTATTTATTTGTTTGTTTGTTTAATTTGCAGCAGGGTCTCAGTCACCCAGGCTGGCTTTCGAACTGTGATCCTCCTGCCTCAGCCTCCCACGTAGCGGGGAGTACAAGTGTGTGACATCACCCCCTGTGACTCCTCTTTAATAAGAAACCTCCAGTTTCATCTTGCCAAGGATCACTCGTGTCAAGCAGATGCCACTTAACTGTGAGTGCTGTTAAGGGAGAGTGAGCGCTTAGCAGACCAGGCCTGTTAGTAAGGAGTGAAAACCTGGGAAATGCAGTTGCTTATATTAGGTGAAATAAAGTTGATTTGGAAACATAAAGAAAAATTACAAAAGCTATGCTTCTTAACATGACATTTTATTTATTTATTTATTTTTATTTTTTTGGTACCAGGGCTCGAACTCAGGACCTTGTACTTGCGAGGCAGGTATGGTGCCACTGAGCTAAATCCCCAGCCCTAACATGACATTTTACACTTTAAAAATTTCACAGATTTTCTCCAGCAAATACTGGAATATCAGCCCAACAGGCTATCAGATCTAAGTACAAAGAAACACAAAGCCTGATTCCTATAATGCATTCAAAATCATATAAATGATAACTCAGAACACAGTGTCTTATAAAGTTACAGTGGACTCCTGGAATTCAAACAATTACAGAAACTAGGAAGAATATTTCAGTGCCACAGAATTATAGACAGTAGATGGAAGATGTGCCATGTGTCAGACACCTGAGGTCTGTGTCTAATGCCATTGGATTCTTTTTCTTTTTTGGCTTTTTGAGACAGTCTCACTGTGTAGCTCAGGCAGGCCTTCAACTCCTGGCAATCCTCCTGCCTCAGCCTCTGGAGAGCCAGCACACCTGGCTCACAGTCAGATTCTTATGCTCTCCCACACAGCTCATCTGTGTGAAGCTCTGACACCTGTCTTCTCCCTACTCAGCCACTCCCTTCGCTTCAGGCTGTGTCCAGTGAGAGATATAGATCACCTGGTAAAACATATTTTAAGTTCCTTTTCATGCTTTAAAGATCTGATGGTGAAACGAAGTCCTAGAAATCTGACTAAGCACAAGGCAGCTCAGTGTATCTTTGAAACTTAATTCAAAAAGAATTAATTCATCTTGAAGTTACAAGTCACAGACAGCTAGCTACAGTGCACAGAGAAAAATCGAGGAAATCAATTGCCTCCATACTTGAAATACAGAAGATTACCTGCTGTTTATGTGATTAAAAAGGTGCTTTATAACCAATTTCTACTTCTAAATGTTAAAGATTTGTGACAGATTATAAACAGTTAAGAAGAGAAAAAAAAAAAAAAACAAGGAACAATGAAGAATAATTATTGTATTTCGTAAACCTACCGAAAATCAATATCCAATAAAAGGCTTTTAAGGTTAGACTTCTTGTCACCGGATGCTGTCAACCTGATCAGCTCATGCAACCTAAAGCGATCAGTAAAAGCAAATTTAATGAGAAATTAAAATGCCATAGACATTAAGCAAATAAACAACAAAACCCACCAATATTCTGTGACCTCTGATATTTCAACGAAACCCTGAAAAGAATTTGGCAGGTGTCACCCAGGTTTCAGTTTTGCACACATTTTTAAAAGCTACGAACTTATCTGAAGCAGAGAGGTCTAATATCACAGACAATTTAAGACTCAAATCAAGAAGGATCTCCTCTCATACAGCAGAAAGAAATCTCTTCAATGGAATACAAGCTGCAAATCCCAAAGAGGGGGAGCAGCCTTCCCACTTCCTGTGAGTTCTCAGCGCTTCACATTGTACACTGCACACAGTAAAAAAATTACTTGACAAAGTTTTTCCACAGTTTAAACACCAGCAACAGGAGAACTTTTTTTAAATCCTCAGAACATACCTTGGTGTGCCAACACACAGTACCCTTCTGAAGCCCAGGGCAGAGAGAAGGCCAACCAAGAACTGACAGGTCCGATCCGCAAACAGATACTGGGCATTTGTCTTCTTGTTTTCCAGGGGGTAAAGGAGTTGGCTGGGCCTTCTTAACTGGGTAACAGAAACATCCCCCACCACCTGATGCTCTCGGTGCTCCCCCCACTCATCTGGTAGCAGCAACTGCTGACAGCTGCAGCAGAACTTTCTCTCAGTCAAGGGCAACTGGATGAACCTCAAGTACCTTCAAGACACAATTAAACAGAGACGGGTATGTTAACTTTGTTGCTTTAATGACAGTGTATCTTTACTATTTTCAGTATCCAGAAAGTAGTCATACTTCCTAAAGGGTACTGCATAAAGAAGCAAAGGTAAGAAATATCCGGAGAATGTTGGCTAGAATTTATGTCTGGCTATATAACTACAAAGTGGAAAAGAATCAGCAATTTCATAAGAATTGAGATGCTTCAATTTAGTCACTGAATGAAGATCAATATCCATTTAAAATGTGAATATAATATATTACTCCAACAACTTATAGTAATGACAACTACTGTCACATTTAAATTTATTGACAAATCCATGTGTTCCGACTCTGAAGTGTTAAACAGTCTGGCTGGATTGAGTCATTTTAAAATGAGAAATTAAGATCATTCTTCAAGTTCTTATGGCATACTTAGCAAGAAAAATTACCTACTAAAGGGAAAGCTGTTCCTACCGAGCTCCTCTGCTCCTAGCCAAACTGGCGGAGGCTGATGTCAGCACCACCAAAACCTAGACAGGATTCTCAGCCGTGAAGCACTATGTCAGATCTCTCACTTGGTTCCTTTACGTCACTCTGACACCTCAACTCAAAGCCGCCATTTCTCTGTTTTCACTTTATTAGAGAGTTTTTGCTTTGTTTTATGTTTTGTTTCTTGGACACAAGGTCTTACTCTATGGGGATGTAGCTCAGTGTGAAGGTCCTGGGTTAACTGCAGTGCCACAAACAAAAAAAACTTGTTGATTTTATATTACACCAGCTGTGAAATCAGAGTAAGACCAAAAAAAAGAAAAGAAATCAGAGTAAGAAGAGAAAAGAAAAAGAAATTCATTGAGGATCAAAAAGTCTAAATCCCAAACAGCTTTTTTTTTTTCTTTTTCTTTTGTTGTTGCTTTGTTTTTGTTTGTAGTACTGGGGATCAAACCCTGGGGTGCTTACTACTGAGCTACATCCCCATCTCTTTTTGAGACACTGTCTCACTAGCTCCCCAGGCTGGCCTTGAATTTGCAATCTTCCCACCTCAGCCTCCTAAGTAGCTGAGATTCCAGGCGTGCACCACCTCCTCCAGCTTAAATTGAAGCATGCTGAATAGTGCACTAAAGATTCTTAGAGTCTGACAAGAGTCCAAAAATTTCGAAGAAAACAAAATTGTGAAATGCAATATAAAAACTGTCAACTTGGGCCCGGGGATTTAGCTTCAGTGGTGCCGCCTGCCTGGCAAGTGCAAGGTCCTGAGTTCAATCCCCGGTACCAAAAAAAACCCCAAAACAAACCTGTAAACTTAACAAGGGATCAAATTGAGCATTAATACTTTTTCTACCTAAGCACAGTTTCACTTCAAAGCACCCAAGGGTGTGACAAGTCAATCTAAGTGGCTACCACAAGAAATCAGCTACAGGGCCAGTAACTTAAGCATGTCTATTTCTATAATGATTGATCCTTTGACAACTTTACCCATAGCTAGAAAGAAAGCGAAGAGGGGTATTAGAAGGAGCTTCCCAGTAATGCAAAGTAAGACATGAAACGCAAGTGGGAAGAAGCAACAGACACTTCGGCAACTGAAACACTGAATGTACTATGATTCCCGATATCACTGAATGTTAAGTACTGAAGACTTCCACACCCAGGCTGGACAGAGTCACAGATGCCAGATTTATGCTCCTGACCCTCAGAATAATTTTTAAACAGAAAATAATACATGAAACAACACTTTGAAGACATTAGACAACTGGTCACCCAAGACAGTGACCCCTGAGGGAAGGGATGAGACAAAGCCCCATGCAGCTGGGAAGGCGCCCACCTCACCTGGGGCAGGGGACACACACACACACACACACACACAAGAGCACATGCTCGTGCGCACAGCGCTCAGCAAACTGATGAGACCGAGTGGTGGAAGGGGGTCCCAGGCAGAGGACTAGTGAGCATACCCAGAGTACAAGGAGGGCAGAATAGTGCACACCAAAGAGGAGAGAGATGGTGTGGGGAGGGGGCACCCCAAGATCTGCGATGATTCCCTCATGCAGGCACACATTTCCTCTCAAGGGTCAGAGACCCTGCTAGGCTGTGCGGGCTCCATCACAATGACTGTGACAGCACAGAAAGAACCACAGAGCAAGGGCAAAGGAACGGACAAAGGAATACCATCCACCATCCAGCACAGAACAAGTAAAATTCACACTGCCACCATCCAATCACATGCTTATTACCAGGTAGGCAAAGAAACAGTAAAATGTGACCATGATGATGACAAAAAACCCCAAACCAGGGCCAGGGATTTAGCTCAGTGGTGCTGCTGCCTGCCTCCAAAGTGTAAGGTCCCGAGTTTGATCCCTGGTACCAAAAAAAAAAAACCCACCCCAAACCAACTAGAAATGACAAAGGAAGATGATATAATGAGTAAAGAGAGACATTAAAGCCACTTATTATTATAGCTGTAGTCCATGTGTTCAAGATAGAGGGACCACATGTGTGGCACACATTTGTAATTCCAGCCACTCCAGAGGCTGAGGCAGGAGGATCCTAAGTTTGAACCCAGCCTGAATAAGATAAGAAGGCCCTGTCTCAAAATAAAAAAAGAGCTGTGGATGCAGCACGGTGGGGTTCAATAAGGAGGAGGAGGGAAAGAGTGAGGAAGAGAAGGAGGAGTTGAAAGAGAAGACCAAAGGAGGAGGACAATGGCAATGAGGACTATGAGGCTGAGGAAGGCAAGGAGGAGAAGCATGAACCTGCGAGGCGAAGACACGGAGGGCTGGGGTAGGCGGTGCTGAGGCTGCTTACGGTGCTTACGTGAGCCTTGGGTTCAATCCTGCGGGTGGGGGACAGGCAAGAAAAAGATGGCTCATGGCAAACCTACACACATTCTTTTAAATTGTCTGAGATGAAAACCACCACAGACAGGATTAAGAGCAGTTTAGAGACGACGGGAAAGATCTGTAACCCTGAAGGCGTACCCTCAGAAGCTATCCAAACTGAAACATCAAGCCCTCGATGTGTGTGACTGGGGTTCTCTAAATGGGGGAGAGGGACGGAAAATCTTCTGACTATAATGGAGAAATTTTTCAAAATTACATCAGAAAATTCAAGAAGCTCAGGGAACCACAAGCACAAATATGAGGGGAAACTCCTAGATACACTATAAAGTTTTTCAAAATCAGTAATAAACAGAAAGCTGGAGATGTAGCTCAGTGGTGCTGCGCCTGCCTGGCAAGCAAAAGGTCCTGAGTTCAATCCCCGGTACCAGAAAAAAAAAACAAAAAACCAGAAAATCTGAGCTGGGTGTGGTGGTGCGCTGCATAGCGAGACCCCATCTCCAGAAAAAAAAAAAGTAAGAATGACATCAGGTTTCCCAGTGAAAACAACACAAGAAGAAGGACAGCAGAGCAATACCACATCTACATCATTCTCCCAGAAACCTGAAAAGGGGTGGATGCTTCCCGATCCACTTTATGACAGCATTATCTGATACCAAAGACGGAAAGAGGGGAAAAAAAAAGATTACAAGAAAACTATACATCTATATACCTCATAAACACAAACTAAATAGTAAAACAAAACCAGCAACACATTAAAAAAAGTACTGTGCCATGACCAACTATACTTCATCTTAGGAATGCAGGGTGCTTTAATGTCTCAATTCAACCAGTGGGTTCACCATATTAATAGTTTTAAAAACAGTCATCCCTGCCAGGGGATTTAGCTCAGTGGTTACACCGCCTGTCTTGAAAGTGCAAGGACCTGAGTTCTATCCCTGGTACAAAAAAAAAAAAGTCATCCCACCTGCTGCAGAAAATAACACAACAAAACCAAGCATCCAACAATGATAAAGGTTCTTAAAACACAGGTCTAGACTGAAAAAGGTCACTAAGAAAAACCTGTGGCTAGCAGCATACTGATAAAAGACTGTCCCCCTTAAAATGGGGACAATGCAACGATGCCTATTTGTACTATCTCACTAGCAACCAGGGCTCCTGGCCAGCTTAGTAAGACAAGATAAAGAAATAAGAGGCATAGATTGGAAAGGAAACATTAAAATTTCTTTATTCACAGACAAGATGCTCATATATGTACAAAGTCCTAAGGAAATTTTCAAAAAAAGCTGCTGGAAATAACAGTAAACGTATCATGATTTTAAAATTAAAAATAAATCAATACACCAAACCAACTATATTGTTACAGACTAGCAACAATCAGAAACTGAAATTTAAAAAGAACAAGATTTGAAATACCATTAAAAATATGAAATACTTGCCAGGGATGTAGCTCAGCAGCACAGTGCCTGCCTGGCAAGTGTGAGGTCCTGAGTTCGATCCCCAGTACCAAAAAAAAGAAATATTTAATAGCTAGGCAGAGTGGCATGTGCCTGAATTCTAGCACTCTGGCAGCCTAAGGCGGAAGGATCACAAGATTGTACCTAGAGGGTCAATTTAGCAACTTAGCAAGACTCTATATCAAAATAAAAAATAAAACAGGGGCTAGGGAAATAGCTCAGTGTTAAAGTCCTGAGTTCAATCTCCAGACCAAAAAAAAAAAAAAAAGGACTACATCAAAAAGAATAATGATTTTAATGAACTAAAAAAGCCCCAAAATTTTAAAATACATGTTTTGATACTGATACACAAAAACAACTGCTGGGCCTGGTGGTGCATGCCTGTAACCCCAGCTACTCAGGAGATGGAGGCAGGAGGATCACAAGCTTTAGGTCAGCCCGGGCAAGATGGCGAAACTCTTGACTAAAGATTTTTAAAAATATTTAAAAGACTGGGAATGTATCTCAGTGCGAGGCCCTGGTTCAATCCCCCATACTATGAAAACAAAAAACAATACAGCGAACCCAAAACAATGACCCCCAATAAACCAAATTCGGAAGCTGCTGGAATACCAAATCATTATTCTGAAAACTGGTTAAAAAGAATGGGGAGGGAGGCACCTCAGTTGTAGAGCAAGTGCTGAGCAGGCATGAGACTCTGGGTTCAATTTTCGACAAGGTGAAAACATTTTAATGAAAAGACAAGAAGGGAAAAATTTAATATTTATCTTGTCTCTTCTCATATGAACTGTATGTAATAAGGCAAGCCAATAGCTGATGAAACAAAGTTCTTCTTTACAGAAGAATTACTGCTCATATATACATAAACAGTGATTGGATTTTATAACTCTTTATAATCTCTAGCATATGATCATCAATTACTGCTAAATCTCCAGGCCAAGGCTGATAAGGAACTGTCTAATGGACGATTCAGGCTGGCTGATATGAAAACCCGTGATTAATTTTAACATCACTAAAGGTAGGAAGGTAAATTCTAAAGAATCAGCCAAAAGAGCTGGCTCTGGCTGCTTTTAGGGAGGGAGAAATGCCAGCGTGGAAATGGGGGTCTTAGCTGTTCTTTGTAAAACCTCACAAAATTATTTGCTTTTACTGCCACACACAGATTTTCTTATTGAAATATAATTCAGGAGACAACTTTTTTTTTTTGGTACCAGGGATTGAACTCAGGACCTTGTGCTTGCGAGGCAGGCAGCAGAACCCCTGAGCTAAACCCCCAGCCCCAAAATATTAATTCATATACTGTACAACTCACCATTTAAAAATTTCAGTGGATTTTGGTATATTCACAAAGTTGTGCCACATTGTCACATTCTAATATCATTTTCATCACCTCCAAAAGGAAGCCCACTCTGACCAAGCTGACTCCCTCTGCCCCTGCTGCCTCTACCCATCGCCTGTCTGTCTCCAAGAATCTGCCCACCCTGCGCATTTCGTACAGCAGAGCCACAGTAGCCAAATAGAGGTTTTGATTTAAAATTCTTTGATTAATAAACTTCTGTACAAGAAGTAAGAACTGCTTTGAAGTTCCACCAAATAGGATATGAAGAAACTACAGCCAAGGGGGTATTAGTAAGGAACGAATAAATCCATTTAGCCACAGAATCCAGACAGACAAGTGTGGAGACTGCAGTTACACTGCACAAAGCAAGTAAGATAGATCCAAGAAAAAGGGGTAAGAGAAGGCAGGAACCAGAGAAAGTGTAGTGATTTCCTCAGGTTTTAGTGCCATGGGTCAGCAGATATTATCTAAAACTGAAAACTCAAGTAAAAGGTATAAGCAATATCCAAAGGTATATTCTAACCCCAAAAAGAAACAATAAACTAAAATCAGAGAGTGATTATAAAGAAGGAAAACAGGAAGAAATGCTAAGTCCATCATTTCTCATTGTTTTAGATAAAAAAGATTAAGTGTGGTATAAAGTTACAAGGCAACACTAGAACAAAAATAGAGGAAACGTAGGAAAAAAGGAAACACAGATCATGAAGTTAAAGAGAAGAAAAAGAAGCAACAAAAATAAGCACAAAATAACATAGCGATGCTAAGACCAAGCTTATCCGTTACGTCTGTGACGAAAGGGAGCTAAACCCATCCCAAAAGCCTGACAGATTGGACCACAGGGCAACATCCAAACACCCCATCTCAGCCCAGCTAAGAGCTTCTCTCCCTCAGTGTGCAGGACACTGAGGCCTGACTGCTGACTGCTGTCACCAAACAGAGGTTCTGGCATGGTTCAACTGCCTGCCCATGCGCAAACTCGGCTCCAGCTCCAGGCGCTGTCCTGTCTTCAAGTCAGTCCTGTGTACCGCCGAGATCCCTGGCCAGTACTGAAACATGGGACGGTGCCATGCATTTGATACCAGCAGTGAACACTTCTGTGAAAGCATGCCCACAGTAATAACAGGCTTGAAAAAGGACCTACGAAGGAAGATCCCATGTCCAGATGAAGTACCAGACTTTGATGCTGAAAGATGATCACAAGGGTCGCACAGGGTGCTGCAAGCTGAAAACGGAATGCGCAGGCTCAGCAGCAGGAAAGGACGGAGAGTTAAAGCAGTGATGTGCAGCAGGACGACTCCCCCACCGCCAGGACCTAAGCTTAGTTGTTTTTAAAAGGAGAAAAAGAACACTGCCGAATGAGCTGCCAGTTACCCGATGTACCTTTGGGTTTTACTTCCTGTTAAGTACTGTATTGCAAAACTGCCCTTCAGAAAGCTTTATTGCTCGTCTACTAACCTTTTCTTGACAAAAGATAAAGAGATCCTGAGCATACTTCTCACTTCAAAATCACAATTATTCAACTATATTGCTTTAAATTTAGCAGTCAGACAGGAGGCTTTTTTACTCTGGTAGAAAGAACAGGAGAGCAAGAAGCACTAAGGATGACTCGTGCTCCTTATTCGTTTTTACTGCACATACCCTGGGGGGACAGGAAATTCATTCTGCTGCATGGCTCAGCGTGACTCACAAATTGCAGGCTAGCATTTTGAAATGTCATTTTTATTGATCTCCATTTGATGTTTCATTTGCCTTTCTTGGAGTACACAAATTATGTTTATGGCATTTCTCTAATAGCAGACCTTGAAAATCTAAGTTTAAATGAGCTCTGAAAAAAACATAACCAAATGAAATATCAGCTAAACAAAATTATCTGGATGCACATAAATTAACACTGATTTTAGCATTCACATTTATCTTCCCTAAGACTCCACAGGTCACAATAAGGGTGAAAACATCTACATAATAGAAGAGTTAACACATTTCAGAGCATAACAGCCAGCTAAAAACTGTAAGGAAAAGCAAAGCCCAAGTACAGAATGTAAATCTGCCAACCAAACACTTATGACCATAAAGCATGGTTCAAAGAGCGAGATTAGAAAAACGAGTATCCACACCCGTTCTGTAAACTGGGAATCCGTGCAGGGCTGCGAATCCCATGAAAAGACTGGGGACAAAGCTTCATTTCTCTTGCTTTACTTCATTCCTTTCTGACAATTTCAAAAATACATCAGTCAATGAAAAGCAAGAGTTACTCCACAATGAGTGCAATTTGCTTTGCAGAATAGGTATGAAGTTTAAATGCAGTTTAATATTTCAAATACAGTAATACTTTAACACAGCTAACTTTTTTAATACAGCTAACTTATAAATGAGCTGTATAAAATTAAACTGCCCACAATTTAGGAAGCAATTATGATCTCGAGTAAGAGTACATCATCCTTAGATGGATTTATTTTTTTGCTGTTTCTGTGAGACAGGGTCTTGCTATGTCATTCAGGTTGGACTTCGACTTACTATGTAGCCCAGGCTGGCCTTGAACTCACAGCAATCCTCTTGCCTCAGCCTCCTGAGTGCTGGGATTACAGGCCCGTGCCACCATGCCCATCCTGACATGGATTCATACAGAAGAAGAATTCAGTCTCAGGTTGAAGAAGACATACTAAGAGAACCGGTAATTTACTAAGCCTTTGGCTTTAAAAAGACAACATTTCAATAGGTCTTATCTTAAAGCACTATAAACTTTGACAGGAATGACTGATTTCAAACTTTTGCTTTCTACAACGCGTATAAGAAAGCACAGGAACATCCAGTAGAAAGTGATGCAATGACATCCCCACTACTGCATTTCAGAAAGTGTCAACTTTTGCCCATCTTCTCAAACCTGGCTGAGAGCACCAAGTCCTTGAACTGTAGCTATGGCTACTGCCTCATTGGCACCAGGCACCTCACTCCGAGAGCCTTAGGTCTCCTCCAAGGCCTGCGGGTGTGAACAGCCCTCACCCTGCAGGACCTTCCCACACCTCACCTCCCTTCCCAGGCCTCAACACACGCCTGTGAGTGAACCCGTAATGGGCGGCAGGTCAGAGGCTGGGTGCTGACTGCAAAACCTGAGGCTACGGGGCACGAATGGTTTATGATGTTGGAAATAATTTTATTAAGACTTTCTCTCAAGGATCCGCACGAGACAAAGTTATGGTGCCCAAGAAATGAGCTTTTGGAAATCCTTTATGCCTTCCTATTCCAGCCAGTGTTTTGTTTTAATGACTCTGAAATGAGCATTTCAAAAAGTCGTTATCATGGGGGTAGGGATGGAGTTCAGTGCAGAGCACTTGCCTAGCATATGCAAAACCTGGGTTTGACTCCCAGCAAGAAAAAGGGGGGGGGGGGCAGGGATTTAGCTCAGTGGTCCCAAGTTCAATCCCCAGTACCAAAAAGAAAAAAGAAAAAAACAACTTTATTATCAAAAACCCATTTCTGAGCCAGGGACTTAGCTCAGTGGTTTCGCTGCCTGCTGCACAAGTGCAAGGAACCGAGTTTGATCCCCAGTACCAAAAAAAAAAATCCATTTCTGGGAGCAGAGGACAAGAACAGTGGTTCAGGGGCAGCCTGAAATTTTATTATATAGAGAAAGAAGGTGACCTGGATTTTTAATTGAATCACTGATATCCTTATGAAGTACTAACTAGAAAAACAATGCTTATCAGATTTAAAATAGGGAAAAGTACAAAACTCCATACATATTACAACTACAACCTTGTAAAAAAAAATAAAAACCTTGGCATAGAGGAAAAACCAGCAAGAAATACTACAAATGTGGTGGGTTCAAGGGAGAAACCACAGGCAAGGTTTTTCTACTGCCTGCACATCCAGTATTCTATTTCCTCTCATGAGAATCCATCATGATCTTTCTGTGTTTCACTTCTTACCTTTTATCCCTTCCTGTCACCCTACTTTAAATTGTTATGTGTCATTTACTAACTGCTGGCTCCTTTTAGGTTTCAAAATGACTCTTCAGAGGCAGAGACACAAATGTGGGATTGTGGCTCAGTCACTCGCAGCATGAGTGTGAAGTCACCTAACTTCTGCAAGCCTCCACTTTCTCATCTAAGCAAAACACCTTGGTGGGATTAAATGGCGGAAAACACCTAGCACAGCGGTGACCTCGCCATCCTGCTCAATTCACTTGCAATGAAGTTCTGTTAAGAAAAGCCTCCTCCTCCTCAGAGGGCTTTAAAACGCAAGAAGCTCAGGAAAGATTTAAACAGATCCAGGGACCCTTTTGCTCTTAGGCAGAATGAAGTCTCACAATCCTCAACACAGCAGCCCAAATAACAGAAGGAACTGTCAATGAACTGAAAACCTATTTAGCCAGGCACACCTGCAACCCCAGCACTCTGGAAGGCCAAGGCAGGAGGATTTAAAGATTGCACTCAGCCTCAACAACTTATCAACTTAGCGATGGGAAGTTCAGTGCAAAGGCTCTGGGCTCAACAACAGTACTACCGAAAAAAAAAAAAGAAAAAGAAAATCTCCTTGTCATCAGCAAACCTGACCGAGACTTCTCAAAGAGCCTCTTCCAGGACACAGAGAACCATGCCTATGTCACAAGGGGGGCACGGCCCTCCCAGGCTTGTGACTCCAAGTCACCTAATAAGACACTTCAAAAATGCAGATTTTAATACAGAGATGCTTACAACTTTAAAAAATGTTTTGGTTTTGTATTTCTAGAAGGAAACATTACAAAAATGTTCCTGACACTGGATTAGGCAATGTGTTCTTAGCTAAGATACCAAAAGTGCAAGAAATAAAAAAAAACACTGATAAATTAGACTACATTAAAATTAAAAGTCTCACCACGCCTGCCTCACAAATGCAGAGTCCGGAGTTTGATCCCTGGTACCCCCAAAAAAGTCTCATGCGCATCAAGAAAGTAAGAAAGTAAAAAGACAACCTACAAAATGAGAGAAAATACATACAAATCACAAATCTGATTAAGCATATAAAATCCAGAACCCATAAAGGACTCCTGTGACTCAACCAAAAGGGACACAACCCAGTTAAAAGTAAACACATGGTTCGAAAATATTCCTCCAAAGAAGATATACAGATGGCCAAAGCACACGTGAAAAGATAATCAGCATCTTAATAATTTGGGAATAACAACAAAAAAAAATCAAAACCTCAGTTTGATGACAGCCTAGACTACATAGTGAAACCCTGTCTCAAAAAAACTGCAACACACCACGTCATAACTACCAGGATGGCTGTAGAAACAATAAAAGAGTCAGTGCTGCTGAGGCTCTGGTGAAGCGCTTGTACACTGGTGACAGGATATTAAATGGTGCGGCCGCTGTGGGAAAGTTTGGCGACTCCTTAAAAAACTGAACAGCTGGAAATGGTGGCGCACGCCTGTAATTCCAGCACCTGGGAGGCAGACGCAGGAGAGGATTGCTGTGAGTTCCAAGCCAGCCTGGGCTACATAGTGAGTTCAAGGCCAGCCTGAACTACATAGCAAGACCTTGTGTCAAAAAACCGAAAAAAACAAAACAAAACAAAACAAAAAAACCTCTGAACATAGAATGTAATTACTATGTATCACAAACATACTAACAAAATTTTTAAAAATTAAAAAGGAAAACACTAGAGTTACTATATGACCAAGCAATTAAGTGTCTACCTATAAGAACTGAACACCGACTCCAACAGCTATTTGTACGCTAATCTTGTAAGCTAATTTTCATTGTAGCATTACAATATGCTAATCTTCATTGTAGCACACAACAGTCAAAGGTGAAAACAACCCAAGTGTCTACCAACAGATGAAGGGATAAAAAACTGTGAAACATGGGGCTGGGGATTTAGCTCAGTGGTTCCGCCGCCTGCCCCGAAAGCGCAAGGTCCTGAGTTCAACACTCGGTACCAAAAAAAAAAAACTTCGAAACACCCAGGCATGCATGGTGGTACACACCTATAATCCCAGCATTCAGGAGGCTGAACCAGGAGGGCTGCTGGGAGTTCAAGGCCAGCCTGAGGTACACAGTGGGAGCCTGTCTCAAAAACAAATAAACAAAAAAACCAACTGTGGTCTATACATACAATGCTATAAAAAGAAAAAAGTCTGTCACATGCTACAGCATGAGTGCACCTTGAAAATATGCTAAATGAAAGAAGCCAGACAAAAAAAGCACAAACACAGTGTAATTCGTCTTATGTGAGGTACCTGGAATAGTCAAATTCACAACAACAAAAAGTTCATATAAAGGTTACCTGGGTTTGGGGGAGATAAAATGAGGAGTTACTGTTTAAGGGTGGCAGAGTCATTGCTTGAAGTGATGAAAAACTTCAGGAAATAGTGGTGATGGTTGCCCAATGTTGTAAAAATAATGTCACTGAATTATACACTTTAAAAGGATTAAAACGGCAAGGTTTATGTTATATATGTATTTTTCCACAATAAAAATAAATAAGCAAATAAAAGTAAATTTATTGGATTGAAAAAAAGCAAAGATTACAGCTAAAATAATAAAGGAACAGAAAAAAAAATTAAAGAAACATTACAGCTAAAATCATCAGGGAAACAACAGCACATCAGTACCTTTGCACACACTGCATTCGGGAGAGGGGAGGACGACATCTTTGGTTATGAGCTTCCCGGGCGGTGAGTCTCGCTCCCGACAGCTGAAAGAGTACAAAACCCATTTAACAAACTATCACACTTACTACTGATCTAGAAAAACTGTTATCACATCTGATAGCAAAGAGCAAGAAATTCAAGCAGTTTAATATCAAAAACAGGCATTTGTGGGGGGGCCGGAAACTGGGCAGATTGCATAGCAGTTGGAAGCAACACACATCTCAAAGCACTGAGAGCTACAGTAACTCCTACATGGTGATTTTAACAGGCTTGGAGAAGAATGCTAAAGAGGCTGCTTTCCCTTAAACCTAACAAAGCTGAAAATTCTCAAATCAAAGCTTTCAAAAACTTTAACTGGAACTTGATCCAAAGGGAGACCAAGTTCATAACTATACTTTTATGTGCCTTCATTGGTCATGTGCAAGGATGTTCAGTGCAAGTGTATGAAACAGAGTTTTCCTGACATATCCTGGAATTATGGTCACCTAAATCAATCGCAGGTGGCGAAACTATGGCACGCCTGCTGCAGTGGACTGTCTGTTATTATTGAAATCTCTAAGAGGTTCACCATCACTGACTGAGACGTTTCTGGGAGAAATCTATACACTATTTGCAAATGGAACACTGCCAACTCACAAATGGAACGTTTGTATCCCCCCCGCCCCAAAATTCCTATTTAAAGTCTAACCCCCAGTGATGGTAAAGGTAGAGCTTCCCTAATCCAAAGATCTGAATTTTCATTAGGGATGCTCAACCAGTGAAGTCTACACAAATATTCCATAACCTGGGACACTAGACCTCAATTTAGAGTAGGACTTTTGAGAAGTAATTAGGTCATTCAGATCATGAGGGTAGCGCCCTCATGAATGAATTAGTACCCCTGGCTTGGGTGGGTTCCATTTTTGACTCCCTTTACCCTTTCCTTCCTATCTCCCTCCTGGCTGCCTGTCCTGATCATGAACACAGTAAGAAGACCGACACCTGCAGAGCAGGAAGAGGTCCTCACCAGGCACTGGACCTGCCAGGGCTTCTTACTTTAGACTTTTTAGTCTGTAGAACTGTGAGCCTGGTTTATGTCACCTAGTCTTCAGTACTCCTGGTATAGAAGCCTAAGCTAAGAGAGAGAACCCAGGCCACCCAATATTAATACATCACTCTTAAGAACAGAGTAAGATATCAATAATCAGATTAAGTTTGGCATTGAGTATTAACTCTAGTCTCCTAAACTAAAAAACATGGTATCTTCATCTCTCTTAAGAGATTTATCTCATATAATGTTCAAACTGCATGTTTTTATTAGCTTAAACATTCTTGATGAAACTGATATACATTGAAAAGTATCCAAAAAGTTGTCATACCTTTTCATCTTCCCACTGAAAAAAATTACAGTCTTTTCTATCTCTACAGGCTGAGCAGGCATAAAACCTTCGTGTTTCTTCCTTCCCTTGGCTCATCTTTACAAACAGAAGAGTAGGTCCTAGTTCCACAATAGAAAAAAAATGACCATAGTAATCTGCATCAAGTTCTTAGCTTTCATTACCTTAATAAAACTTGTTTAGGCTTTATGCACAACTTATAACAATAATTTTTTTTTCTCAGTCACAACATTCGGGTACTAACTACTGAGAAATAATTTAAGAAAATTGGTCTCCCCAGAAAGAAAACGCTATGGGCAGTATAGTTGTCCACAATGAATGTCACAAATCTGGGTCCACCAACTCCTCACGATGAATGTAATCAGTACGTACTGCAAACATATACAGTACTAATAAAACTTTTTAAAAGAAACCTGAAAACAAAAGAACCTCAGAGAATTGATAGTTCTGCCATCTCCATCTCCAGTGCAGTTATTTTTTCAGTGAAAACCTGAACTTTTAAGAGTTGGACACATCCTCTCTCTACAAGTTAAAGAAAAACTGGGTCTACATTGCAGGCAAAATTTCTATCATTCTACTTAGACAAAAAATAAAGAAAGAAAGAAAGATAGATAGATAGATAGCAAATCAACAAATGAAACCCCAACTACCTGTCAACCGGCATTTTTCAACACCATATATCCCCTTTCCCTACCCTCTGACCCTTTCTTCAAATCAGAGATATAATAGCCCTGCCGGCAAAACTCCGAGAGTAGGGACTTCTCGGAAGGCTTCTCAGATCAGGTGAAAAAACAACATCCCCAAAAAGCGGTGCTTTTTTATGAATCACACATGGTGAGGGGAAAGCATAGACAAACCTCTTCCGGAGAAAAATCCTAAAAGCCCACAACCCACGGCCCTGGCGCCTGCCAGACAGGCTGAGTCCAGACGCCCACCTACCATGAGGGCAAAGCGGGGCGGGTGAGGCAGGATCCGAAAGGAGCACCATCTCCACTCCCGAGGTTCCCTGGCTCCCAGCGCCAGGCTCTGCCTCCACGGACTCCCGCCCGTACCTGGGGGCCGCCATCTTTCCGCCGCCGTCCCAAAAGCCTCAGTCCGAACCAAGGAGACGGAGGAAGAGCGCCGCCGCGAGCAGCAGGGACCCACAGCGCCCCTGCGCGGCTGGGAGGAGACCAGGGCCGCCGCGGTGGAAGCCTTGCCCCAAATGCAGTCTGTGGTTCAGGGGCCTGGCCCTTAAGTGACCCCTACTTGTGGGACTCTAGGTTCGACCTGTACCAAGAGATCCCTCATACCTGCCTTACCTTAAGCACCTCTAAACACTCTTTTTTCAAAAGAATATAGCCTGCTGATGAGATGAATCTTTGGAAGGTGAGAGGTCCAAACCAACAAGCTGACAAATAGCTGAATAATTGAAATAGCTAAAATGGTTGCAACAGCTGCATGTGATGGAGCCCTCTGTTTTTACAGAGCCATAGTTTACAGTGCCCAGTTTGCAACTCTTGGACAACGTCTGTAATTATAAATTACAATTGCATACCTGTGGACATTTGTACATCAGAAGGGAAGAAAAATGTCGCTATTTACCAATGATATAATTGTCTACAGTACTTGGAAAATGCCAAAGAATGTACAGTTCTCACAACTTCCAGCTTGAACTGAATTTGGCAAGGTTGCAGGATAGGGGCTAAACATACAAAAATCAATGTATTTCTACATGCTAGCAGCAATCACATGGACAATAAAATTTAAAAGTTACAACTGATTGAATAAATGAAATATGTATAAATCTAACATAAGATTTACTGGCCATATTATCATCATTATTTGCAAGAAAACATAGTAAAGATGCGATTTAGTGCAATTTCTATCTGATACTCAGCCAGCTATACATAATATAGCCATTATGAACATTATATGAACATTATATTCTGAACATTATATGAAAAGGTGGGAGAATAGCTAAAATAATTTTTTAAAAGAATAATAAAATGAGAGGAACCAATCTGTCCCATTTCAGGACTCACACTTACAGTAATCAGGTCAATCATAATACTATGACTGCCTTGGTGTTCTGAATGGATTCAAAAACGTTTCCCTTTCACAGTCATTTTTTAAAAAAATTTTTTTGGGGGGGGGCGGTACCGGGGCTTGAACTCGGGTCCTGGCGCTTGTGCAGGTTTCACAGTCATTTTGTCTTTGGGGAACAACCAGAGGTCGCCTGGTGTCAGATCCAGTGACTAAGGTGGATAAAGACTCAGCGTCCTGTTTTTAGAGACCTGCCTTTCTGCTACATGGCATTTGGCAGCAGCATTTACTGAATTTTTCATCACACTTCTTAAACATACTCACCAAAGAGGACTTCTCCAACTGCTTCAGAAAGTAGCAAGAACGATGAGATAAGTGTGTTTGAAGGGAGAGGGCAGATTTTGAAGGGATTAATGACAATATGTCTTTTACTGTAATACATTTTTTAAATTCAGGCATTCACCATAGTTTTCAATCACCCTTGTATACACAGCTGCATGCACTTGTATGGTTATGGATGAACTATTCAAATTCTCCTTACAGTACTTAAAAATTGATGATGCACATTCAAATTTATTTATATATTTTTGGTTTTTTGAGACAAGTTCTTGCTAGGTAGTTCAGAGGGGGCTGGAAATCTCTGCATAGCTCAGGCTGGCCTCAAAGTCAAACTCGCTGCAATCCTACTTCAGCCTCTTGAGACCTGGGATTACAGGGGAGGGAGCACCACCACGCCCAGCAATGCATACAGAAGTAACTCAATCCCTTACTAAAATGGCTAACCAAGAACTATGGCTCTCTTCCATTCACTCAAGCAACAGTTGCACTCCTATTCAGCACTCAAGCTGTGGCAGCTGTGTCTTTGATGAAATGCGCACATTTCCACGTGGTCCAGCACGACTTTTCAGAGAACATTATCTACCCTCCTACATCATTTGAGCTGGGGAGTGTTCTGGACCCACACATGTGATATTTTTGGGAATTTGATTTCAAGACATATATTAACATTTATTATTAAATAATATCCACTCATATTAACATTTATTTTTAAATTTCTTAAAAAATTGTCTTGCCCTTGCTCATTTGTCATCTGTAAAAGACTTGTTTATAAAATTTGCCACTGAATCCATGAGAACACACCACCAGACAGTTACAGAATCTAGCTTTCCTTTTTCTCTTTTGAGTATTGCTGACTCTGTCAGTGACCTCTGTAAGGGGCAGAAATCAGCGCGGCCCTGGAGGCTGGACAAGTAAACTTTGGCGACCGAAAGTATGACAGGGCTGGGGAGTCAGTGGTGGAGCACTAGTCCAACCCCTGCATGGCCCTGAGTTCAATACCTAGCAGGAAACACAAACAGAACAAAGATGGATGAAGTAAACAAGAGGGCACCTCCTAATGAGAAAGAGAGTGAGGGTTTCAAAAATAAATCATAGCCAGGCAAGGTGGCGCAGGCCTGTAATCCCAGCATTCAGGAGGTTGAGGCAGGAGGATTACTGTGAGTTTAAGGGCAGCCCGGGCTACACAGTGAGTGCAAGATCAACCTGAACTACACAGGGAGACCCTGTCTCACCCCCTGAGGGATAATTTTGGGGAGAAAAATTCTCATATTATTTATGTATTTAATTTTTCTTTTTTGAGATTAAAGTCTCACTATGTTGGCCTTGAAATTGCAATCTCCCTGCCTCAGCCTCCCGAGTGCTGGATTTACAGATGTGCACCACCACGCCCAGCAGTAACTGAAAAACTTCAGCCCCCAACCTCCTTCAGAGAACCCGGCTGAAGCCAGAGGAGCCCTTGTAGTGGCTTCCTGACCATCTTCTCTGGCTTCTGCGACCAGGACCCCAGTTTCCCTTGGGGAATCCGATCCACCCCCATTTCTGCCCGTGTCGTTTGAGAGAGACCGGGAAGGGCAGGGACTGCTGGGGTCCGGGAAGGGATGTGGCGCTCCTCCCTGCACGGCAGAGACAGACGCTGTCACGGACGGGTGACCTCCCGTAAGGCGCTGCTCCGCCTGTCACGGCGGCGGAGGGACACTTCAGGGTCTCCCAGGGCAGAGCTGGGTGCGGACGGACTGCTAAACCCACGTGTCCCCCGCACTTTTACCGCCTGGATGACGAACCCATTGGTAATCACTTGAGCCTAGAATCTGACTTTACCGGTGCTGACAGGCGAAAGCCCAGCTGAGGGGAGTGCAGGTTAGGCTGGGCTGGGTCTGTGGTCATAGTGAGGCCCGGACTGGAGGGCAGCAGGGGCCTGGGCAGCTCCTTTCCTGGTGACAGCAGAGCCCCCAAGAAGCAAGCCCCACCGCACAGCCATCCAGCCCTCAGGCACATCCTCATTCCAGTCGCAGGCTGTTACTCACGCCCAGGGCAGGAGGCAGCCGAGAGGGGAGAGAATTTTGGTTTTTTGTTTGTTTCTTGAGACAGAGTCTCATTACATAGTTCAGACTGGCCTTACACTCACAGTGTACCTCAGGTTGGCCTCAAACTCGTGGCGATCCTCCTGCCTCAGCCTCCTGAGTGCTGGGATTACCCACATGGCCATCATGCCTGGCCAGAGTGAATATTTTTGAGCAAAAATCTAAACCATCTCAGTAATTCCACCTAAATACTGTATCCCAATGCAGCTCTGACTTTAAAATGTTGTATATAAAGAAAAATTTCAGTTTTGCCTTACTTACCTTAAATCCATTAAAGTCCATTATAACATAATATAAAGCTCATTATAATGAAGTCCAGGCCTCTGAAACTAACTTCATTTGATTTAACCAGGTGTGGTCACGTCTGAGGATTTACATAGGAGATATGTATACCTTTTAAGGAACGGTCCCTTTATTTGCAACATGTTTATTTTATCTGAAATTGGTTGTTTACATAGATTATATTAACTACGAATTTCACTTCAAGGGAGCCAAGGAAGTTTGAAAAGTACTTTTAATGAAGAAGGCCTTGAGTCGGTCAGGTCACCCTGTGTCACCCTGTGTGGGGGTCAGAGGAAGTGGGTTGGAATGGAGCCCCTCATCTGCACCTACTGTCTTCTGAGCAAACACGGTGACCTCAGGAAGGAGTCCGAGGCTGCTGAGCCTCTGTCAGGGACACTGTGGGGTAAGAACAGGAATCTCTTCTGGGTTGCTCTGGGAGTTAAATGACTCCGCGTGTGACATTCAGGATCCTGGCAGGGGTCAGATGATGCTCAGGTGGGATGTCGAGGGGCCTCTCATAGAGGGGCTGTTTGCCAGGCTGTGGGTAAACTGAGGGAACCCACACACAGACCAGGAATGCGCGTGAAGTGGTAACAGCAGATGGCGCTGCGACCCTTGAGCCATTTTAATTAATGTGAAGACCCATCCGTGAGGTTTACCTAGTAGTCAGGCAAGTCAGGCCAGGCCCGGAAGTCGAGGCGAATGGTTATCACGGGAGTGCACCACCATATCCGGCCTCTTCTGCTTTGCAACTTGTCATTGGGGTAATTTGAATCTATGTTCTTGGGCTATAGTCACTCATAGTTGGCTCTGAATAAACAAGTATTTTCTTATTTCTTTATCTCGTCTCGTTTTGTTTTTGTAAGACAGCACTTTGCTATGTAGCCAGGCTGGCCTGGAACTCCCTGTGTAGCCCACACTGGCCTGGAACTTGCAATCCTGCCTCAGTGCTGAGGTTATAGGTGTGTCCCACCACACCCCGGTATTTTCTTTAAAGTAGAGTTGTTATTTTATGTCAACAATCGTTAGAATTACCATTGAGATCCCCATATACCCAAAGCGGTCCACAGAAGCCGGGGGATAAACACTCCAAGCTCACTCTGCTCCTCCGGCCTCAGGTCTTCCTCTGCCGGGGTCTCCTATGGCAGAAGGTAACTGGAAGTGAGAGGTGAAGGTGGCCGGTACCCATGGAGGTCATCCTGGGAGCAGAAAGCATGGGGAGGGTGGAGAGTGGGCTTGGAGCAGAAAACAGAGAATGTCTGGTGCAGGACGGAGGACGCTTTGACACAACTCCCCTTTAACACGGACGCCTGCACAGGACTGCACTGCTAAATAAATAACAGCCCTCATGTACGTGGGCATGTGCAACACATGTATCTGCGCATGCGTCGCAGCTCTGCCTCAACCAATCAGGAGCAGCCTCTGCTGCAGTCTGTGTGACCTCTTTATTCAGAGCCAAAGCCTTTTCCTGCGGAGTTCCTCTGGCAAATGACACCAAGTTTTTGCATCAACAACAACAACTCACCCTGAGCCGCAGACTAAAAATTAATTAATTAGTTAATTTTTTTGTTTTGAAACAGTATAGCTATGTAGTTCAGGGTGGCCTGGAACTCACTATGTAAATCAGGTTGGCCTTGAACTTGTGGCAGTCCCCTGCCTCAGTTTCCCAAGTGCTGAGATTACAGGTGTGGCTCTTGAAATCTAAAGTAAAGGTAGCAGTATCTGCCCTGAAGACATATTAAGGGGAAGCTGTCCCAGTAAAGGAATAGCCGGGTAGCTAGAGACTCAGGGCGCTATGCATGTCCCCTGAGAGGGAGTGTAACTAGATGTTCAATTGCTTAGCACCTAAGCCAGGCTGGTTGCTACCCTGGTTTAAACCAGTGCTTTGGTTTAAATGCAGTTTCTGATTACCTTTAAGTACTGCAATTTAAAACAATCACTTTCAGGGTACAGTGGCTTTCTGGAATGGTTCCCAAACCACACTGAGATAAAAAGCAGTGTGTGCACCTGGATGTCCAGCACAAGCACCTGGTTAGACCAGTTCCAGCAGCCGTGTGGCAGCCTAGATGTTTACACAACTTTCCCTGCTCTGGGCTGGGAGAGGCTGCCTGGTTTTTCTGCTGCTTTTGTAGGTCTCAGTAGGTTCCAAAGCCTTGACTGACAGGTTCGAATTGTGTAACCAGATCTTCCAGAGCAAGTGGGTTCTTGGAGTCAAAGGAGAAATAGACCCATCTCTTTGCTTACAGAGATTAGCTGCTTCTTTTTGAAATCATGTTTTCCAATTTTAGATCTAAGAAAACCCACAAGGCAACTTGGACAAACACCAGCCACTAACTGTCAGGCTAGCATTCCACGGGCTGGATCCGGGCACCAATCCTGAACAAACACCTTTTGAAAAGTCGTTTTATTTCCCAGGGAGTCAGGTGTGGACAAACTGCTTCCCAGGGCCCGCAGGTGCCTTTTTCTCACAATCCCAGGTTAAGCTCACATGTGTCACAAAAGAGAAAATTTTAAAATAGCCTTATGATCCCAAATTATCACCATGATCCGAAAAAGATGATGGCAAACCTAGAGACCTGCATGTGTTCATATCCCCTTTATACATAATCCAAGCCCATAAGCACAAATGTCTGCCTTATTTCATCATCTAATAACCCAAACCTAAAAGTTCTGTTAATACAGCAAGACGACTGCTCTGAGGGAAATGAAAGAACGCACCTAAGAGCATTTGTGCCACATTTTGGACAGAACATACCTGGATACCTCATTCCTTCCTTAGTACAAGTCTCCATGTTAGGTATTAGCTCATGTATTTTGCATGTGAAGAAAGCTGCTTTGAGAGATCCCAAGGTTTTCCAGGTCCTTATTCCAAAACCCTAACTCAAAAAAGAACTCTATATACTTTCTACTTATTGTTGGTAAACAGTGTTTAGTATTTTGCAACTGTAATAGTTAAATCGATCAGCATTGCTTGGTAAAAAAAAAATTTTTAAGGGTTCATGTTCTGGTTAGGGTTCTTTGCATGGATTCTGAAGCAGGTTAAAACTTATCTACTAAATAAAGTGATGCTGATTAATAATGCAGCTTTGCTACCTACTTGCACCATTCAATCCAAAGCCACTTAACACAAAGGGATCCTCAAGTGGGAAGCACTGTGTAAAAGCAAATTAGCTCTCATCAGGGAGTGAGAGCTCATGTGATTAGCAGACAAAAATCTTTTTGTTGCAAATGTATTTTGTTCTCCTGAGATTTTATGCTGTTAGCATCATTCATAACAGTATTCTTTCGATATTTATTTGAATCATGCAAACTACAGGAATACTGCAACAAAATTAGCAAATTTGCTTGATGAAAATCAAAATTCTACTATAAACCTGTAGGAATCAAAATAGCATGATACTGGCATAAAAACAGGAACAGAATAGCCCAGAAATAAATCCACATATTTATGGTTAATGGATTTTGACAAAGATGTCAGGAACACATAATGATTCTTGGAATGCTGAATATCCATATGCAGAAGAATGAAATTAGACCCTTATCTTATACCATACACAAAAATCAACTCAAAATGAGTTGAATGGATTAATGTAAAACCTGAAACTGTAAAACTACTAGATGAAAGCAGAGGAAATCCTCCATGACGTTGGTTGGGACAATAATTTTTTTGGATAATGCCCAAACCATAGGCACATTCTTGGCAAACTAAGATATTACTGCACAGCAAAGGAAAAATTCAACAGAGTGATTGAATGGGAGAATATATTTGCAAACATTCATCTATAAGATGTAAGGCACTCAAACAACTCAACAGTAAGTAATCAAATAACGTGATTAAAAAATGGGAAGAGGAGCTGGACAGGCATTTCTCAAAAGAAGACATACAAATGGCCAACAGGTATATGATAAAATGTTCAAGATCACCAATCATTAGGGGAATGCAAATTAAAACCATGATGAGATGTCACCCCAAATCTGTTGAGGTGGCACCTATCAAACAGATGAAAGATAACAAGTGCCAGGAAGGATGCAGAAAAAAGGGAACCCATGCACACTTTTCCATGAAAAGGAATGTGAAGGAGTATAGCTGTTACAGTAATAGTACTAAGGTCCTCAAGGAATAACAGAACTGCCATTTGATCCAACATTCCTACCCTTGGGTGCTGGAAGCTGCTATATTGATTATGCCCAAAGCATGCTGTAAGCAGTGCAGGCTGCAAAGAGTTAAATCCCTCAATTGGCTTACTTTAAGAAGTGAGTCTGACTGAAGCTACGTGACTCACAGAAGCATCTCATGAGAATATGGTAGCATGCAGGTTAATATGACCTCCTCGCTAATGGCCATGGCTGAAACCAGAGTAATGGCCTATGAAACTGTGGGGCTAACATGAGATAATGTGTAGCTGAGGTCGGAGTAATTCAGACCCAAATTCCATTCTCACAATTAGTACCTTCCTAACTAGAAGGAAATGTTCTAATTACAACCATATATTTTATCTGTCTTGTTTCTGATTTGTTTTTTTGGTTTTTGGTACTGGGGATCAAATGCAGGACCTTGCACTTTCGAGGCAGGGGGTGCAACCACTAAGCTAAATCCCCAGCCCTTGTTTCTAATTTGAAAATGCTTCGTCTCTTCTCTTTAAAGCCTTGACTGCATTAGTTTCCACAGAAACTGCACAAACTGCACATCTGTACACATAGCTCACATTTACCCCAAATGATGAACAATAAAAAATCAGTGGATGAGACTGATTGGGTTTTGCTGGGGATCTAGCATCGACTGCCCCAGTTCCTGCTTTCTGCTTCTCTTAGTTCTGTCATTCATTTTTTTTCTTTAGCCTTTTGTTGAACACTGAGCAGGAGACTAGAACCTAACTGCAGGGGTCTCTAGCAATTGGTGCCCATCGTAGAGGCTTGAACAACAAATGATTGCTTACTCAGTGAGGCTACTCAGAATAAAAAGGAATAGGTGACCAAGGGGCTTGCACCATCTGAAGGATGTCCACAAGGAAGCATAAAACCTGGAGATAAGAGGCAGGTGCTTCAGATGCGAGTAAATAATTAACTGGGTTATCTATCATAGAAACTGCTATCCTTTCAGGAGTGGAAATTACAAGAATCAAAGAGGGACTACAGCAAATTCATGTATCTGCCGTCATTGAGAAATGAGCTGTTCTGGTTCATGAATGTAGAACAGAACCATGAGCCCAGTAATAAGCAAGATTTATCTCCATAGTCGAAATACTGTAGTTATTTTACTAATTCCGCTTCAAAAGTTTTCACACTAAGAAGAAAGCCTTTCAAACTTCCTTGAGAAAATATTAACACGTGGGTGAAGACTCAGGGTGGCATTGATCTGGTTCTATTATCTCCTTCTCTCACCAGAAGTGGCACCAAGAAAGTGATGGGGTGTTGGCTGGAGCCTCTGCGTCCTGGGCAGAGCTGTGGCATTGGTCATGCACATGTTGAAGCCCTAAAACCCCCAACGTGACTGGATGTGTAGACAGGAAGTTAAAACCTGCAAAAAGAGAATTAAATCCTACAAGGGCTGTGGAACTCTAGCTCCTTCCTCTCCCTCTTTTGCTTCCTGTCCACAGGGTGAGTGGTTTAGCTTTACCCCAGGCCACAGGCCCAAGCAGTGGGGTCAACTAAACCTTGAGAACTGTGAGGTCTAAGTTAATTACGACCTCAGATATTTAGTTAAGAGTAATGAAAAGCTGATCAACATAGATCTGTTTGGCAAAAACAATTTCTCTAGCCAGGGATTTAGCTCAGTGGTTCCAGCACCTGCCTTGCAAGTGCAAGGTCCCGAGTTTGATCCCCAGTACCAAAAAAAAAAATGTTCTCTTGGTTTCTGGGTAGGAATTTTATTTTCTTTCTTCCTGTTAAGACAGAATTTTGTTATGTAGTCCAGGGCAGTCTTGATGTAGACCCAAAATTGCAATCCTCTTTTTTTTGCCTTTCTGCATGGGGTAGGCTCTTCAGTATAACACTGAAAAAAAGAAAAACAAAACAAAAAACAGTGAGAGCAGGTGTCCTGCCTACATTACAGACCTCACAGGGAAAGTTCGAAGGCAGCATAATGCCCCCAAAGATGTCCACATGGAATTAAGGCTGTGTGTCAGCATATTTTAAAAGAAGGGGCTGGGGGTGTCGCTCAGTGGTAGAGCATGTGGTTAGTTAGCATGCATGAGACCCTGGATTCAATCCCAGTGCTACCAAAAAATAAAAATCTAGGGCTGGGGACTTAGCTCAGTGGTCCCGCCGCCTGCCTTGCAAGCACAAGGTCCTGAGTTCGATCCTTGGTATCAAAAAAAAAAAAAAAGTCGTTATCCTAGATTATCTGGTAGGCCCAGTATCATCACCAGAGCCCTTAAGAGTTCAGTAAGGGGAAGCCTGGTGTGGTGCATGCCTGTGATCCCAGCACTTGAGAGGCCAAGGCAGAAGGATCACAGGTTTGACCCCAGCCTGGGCAACTCAGCAAGACCTGGCCTCAAAAAAATAAAATAAAAACTAAAAAGTGGCTGAAGATATAGGTCAGTGGCAAGGCCCTGAGTACAATGGCCATAACCCCCCAGCCCATGAATATCCGTGGAAAAGGAAGGTGAGAGATTAATCAAGAAATTGAGAAGCCTAAAGGGGAAGACAATGGATTCTCCCAGGAGCCTCGAGACAGAAACTCCAAAATGATACATGTATTGATTTGAACCACTAGGCTTGTGACAGTAGAGAACTAATACAGAAAACCTCAGTTGTTTCTACACACAATATGATTTTCTTGTCAAGTTTTTGTGGCATGTTGCTTTTTTTGCTCTTGTATTCTTCTAGTTTATTTCTGAAATGTTTTTAACTCTGATATTTCCTCTAATCTCTGTCAACTCTCATTTTACATCCTTCTGTTGCTTGCCTATCTCACTTATAGCTTGTTTTTGATGCTGTTGTTTTAGCTTCTAACATTTCTTGAATTCCTTTAGCTTTCTTTTCAGTACTGGGGATTGAATACAGGGCCTTCACATTGAACTTCATCCTCAGCCCCTTTTAATTTTAATTTTTTTTGGTACTAGGGATCAAACTTGGGTCCTTGCGCTTGCAAGGCAGTCAGCAGAACCACTGAGCTAAATCCCCGGCCCCCTTTTAATTTTTCGAGACACAGTTTAAGTTGCTAAGTTGGTCAGGCTGGGCTTGAACTTTTGAACCTCTAGCTTCACTTAAGAATATTTTAAAATACTGGGTTGGGCCAGGCATGTCAGAGTGTACCTGTAGTCTACCTCCTGCTAAGGCAGGAGGATCATTTGAGCCCAGGAGTTTCAGACCAGCCCGGGCAGTGAGACCTCATTTTTAAAAAAAGGTTTTTATTTATTTTTTTTAAAAGGTTTTTATTTTATTTTTTTTGAGTCAGTGTCTTGCCATGTAGTACAGGCTAGATTGACTCAAACTCACAGTGATCCTCCTGCCTCAGACGCCCAAGTACAATTAAGGCATGCACCACCACGCCCAACGAGCCCTTATTTAAAGCAAACAAAATCACTCAACTATTAGATTATGTTTTCCTCGACTTCATCACTACATTTGTGGAACATCTTCCCTTTCTGTGGGTGTGCTACTCAGGCAGATCATTGGCTTCTTTGTCACAGCACAGTGTAAGAGGCAGTCATGTCTGGGAGGGATTTTCCTGCCCCTTTTCCAAGCTTTTCATGGGAGTGAGGGCACTCAGGACAGCTGCTGAGCCTCACGGGCTTGCTCCTCTGTAGTCACTGCAGAGCGACGGCCACCTGTTCCGGCTGTCACTACCTCACCAGTGCTTTCTTCGGTCTCACCTGGTGCCCTCCGCTGTCAGCATCTGGGCCCCTCCTCCCCCGAGGGAACGAGCTGCTCCCAGCAGTGTCCCCACCACAGCCCCATGTCCTCTTACCAGCCACTTCGGGTCACCTCAGGACCATGCTGCCCTGGGGCCCTCACGCCTTCTGTGGGCCCATTCTCCTGGAGGCCACGGGGATGCTGGCAGCCCTCTCCCAGTTCTGACTGTGACTTTCTCATTTTGTTTTGTCTTTGTTGTTTTTGAGACAGGGTCTCACTGTGGAGCCCATACTGGCCTTAAACTCGTGGTGGTGACCCTGCCAGTCCCGAGTGCTGGGATTACAGGTGTGAACCGGCATGCCTGGTGTACTTTAAATTTAAAAAGAACAGAGGGCTAGGGGAATGTAGCTTAGTTGTGGAAAGCTTGCCTAGCATGTATGAGGGCCTGGGTTCCATTCACAGCACCACCAAAAAAAAACCTGTGAATAAAATTATTTTCAAGTCTATAAAAAACCACGTCTCTAGTGTTATTAACTGCTGACAAACTTTGGAAGTGATAAGGTAGCATACAATTAAAATGTCTCCAATCATAAAGCTAGTTAGATATGTCTTTTGGAATTATAGAGTTAAACCATACCACTAATATTCAAAGTAAGAAAAAATGGTGGTTCTCCAAAATTTAAAAACAAACATGTCCACAAACATTCTAAATATTCAACACACATACATAAAGCAGAAATCCAGCTTTAAGACACTGATTTTTATTATGTTTAGTCTACCATGTTTGGCAATATAAATATACTCATTGGAAAAACAATGCTTAAATAAGAATTAAGTTCATGGAAGTTTATAAAACACAGCCAAGGTACTCTGACTTGTAATCTTAAATATCTCTACTTTTCAAGCATGGTCAGACACTTAAAAATATTTTCACCCTAATTTTAGCATATAAAACTAGCATTTTACTGAGTTTTCTATTATAAAAATTAATATAGTAATTCTCAAAATACTGATAAAAACCTATTTTATCAAATTTGTAACCACATTACAACAACTTATTTCTTTTCTTTGAGAATACATGTTCGAAAGGCACATTTTAATTACAAGTATTTACCTAAGGATAATAGTTTGAGTTTTGAACTTCCAGTCAATTTTCCATTATCTCTACACTGAGCTAATGAGAAAGTTGGAGGAGGGAGGAGAACATGGATTTCCAGCGACGCCCTGAGAGCAGCAGTCTGGGATCCATCCCACTTAGGTGTGAGGCAGAGCGACTGCAGATCTGTCCTACATCCGGGGTTAGTTCCCTGGATGTTCATTTTACACAAAATAACTCATTAAAAACAAAAAATCACGATAGTAAACTTGTGAGACAAAAGGCCCAACTGCCTGCCCAGTTTAGTCTGAGTATTGATGGTACTAGTTTTGAAACTGAAGAAGAGATAAAAGTTTTCTAGGGGGATTCAACATGGCTGAATGGAGGAATCATGTTGGACTTACTCAGAGAGAAATCAACTAAAAAAAAGGTTATATTCTCCAGAATCTCTTCATATTTGGCTCATTTCAGTTTAATAATTCATGACTTCACAGTGCTACGAATTCCAAGAATGTGAAACATACTGGTATTCAAAATAAAGTACAAAATTAAATTTCAAAATCAAATAGAAAAGATTTTATGGTTATCTGTCTTGTTTCCCTTCAAATTGGGCTGATAATCTAAAACTAATAATTTTGAGTACTATTATTATTTTTAAACACTTACAAACTAAGAACCCCAAAATGAAATCTAATATACACTTTGAGGTATGACTTACTTTTCAGTGAAGTTTATACTAACTGAAGTACTAAATGGAACAAGATCAGTACTTTGAAGTACTAACTGCTCAATTACTTGATCCTATACAAGAAACAAAAAGAAATATGAGGCTTTTTTTGAGTTTGAAAATATTGAAGATCTACCTTAATTTTACATTATTCCCCTCATGAAAATGAGTGTTTCCTTTTTTTTTTAAGAAAAAGAAGAATATCTTTAGATTTTTTTCTTACTGAAACAAAATAATAAAAAATATATTCTAAAACAGAAAAAAAAGAAGTGGCCATCTGTTACTTAACCAAAATATAATTTTCAGGTCCCCACTAATGACCACTGTAGGGGCTCTTATTCCAGTTCTAAAGTAGCAGCTTTTGAAATTAAGGCAACCTTGCTTTATTCTTTCCTGTTGTTCTACTGACTCTCCTGTTGGAGGAGGAGAGTAATTTCAGACCTAGTCACTCTCAAAGGCCTTTTGTAATGCAATGTAAAAAGAGTCAAAATGAACATTTTCCTCAATCTTCAAAAAAATATATAAAATCTTACTGTTTTCAAAGTCAACAAATATCTTTTTTTGGGGGGTGGGGTACCAGGGATCAAACTCAGGTCCTTGTGCTTGCGAGGTAGGCGGCAGAACCACTGAGCTAAATCCCTGGCCCAGAGCTAACAAATATCTTATTTTTTCACTTGGAATGCTAGAGTAATTTCAGTCAGTTCTAGTATGGATACACTATGAGGTTACCTTTAAACTAACAACAACAAACTATACAATTTTCTACAAAAATACAATATAGGAGATTCATCATTTCTTCCCCGAAATGGAATTTAATATTTGGATAAAAAGCTGTAAACTTTTGATTACATTCAAAAGAAAACTTTTTTAAAAGACTTAAATGACTTCAGGTTTTGACAACTGCAGCACATGTAAAATGCTGTAATGTTTTAACAACACAGCAATGCCCAACAGCTGTTTCTCTTACATCTACTACCAGGAGGTGAAAAAGGGTTTCCTGCAGTGGAAAGTCTGGGTGAACGTGCTGGTCAGGTGGACGATGCGGCCCTGGCCGCGCCCTGGACTGCGCTCCACGTTCACGCACGGCATCTGCACCAGCTGCACGGGGCTCTTCCCGTCTCGCAGTGCCTGAGTAAGGTTTAAGATCTGCAGGAGGAAGAGAGTTCTATTAACTTAAAGACAAAAAGCTTCACTTCACTAACATTATTTTAACCATTTAATCACTGTAGTTTTTATTTCATCCACTAACCCGCAACAGACTTCAATGAGAAACTGCTATAAATAAGTATTATATGGGCGTAGATATGCTTACACACACACAAATGCATGAAATTAAGAGTTAAATAACTTTAACAATTGGTTACTTCAAAATACTCTAGAATGCCCGTGTCCAGGAGCAATGAAATCAGAAACTGAATAAGGTGAAAGGTTCTGCACATTCCATTTGACAGAGAAACAAATACTTGTTTAAAATTTGCCTTATCTACTTGAGGTGGGAGACTAGGGCATGGCCAGCCAGCTGGGTGTGACCTGTTAGTCTCAGACATCCAGGGCTCATGTGTGCAAGCCCAGCACCTAGGACCGATCAGAGAATGCCATCTTCAATTCCTCTGGGGGGAATCAAACAGGGTTTCAATAGGGTGCCCTAGCCCTGATGTAAGAATTGGGGATATGAAGGATGGTCACCATTAGCCTTGTGGTGGCTGTAAGCCGTACTTCTTTGCCTACCTTTAGTAGGCCCACACTCACTCTGCCAACCGTATTTCTTTTCCCACCTTTAATACCATTAATCAACATAAAACCTCACGACCTTTTGCATGTTTCCTGTCCAATTCTTTGTTCAGGATAAAAGCCTGAAAAAGACCCCTAGGAAGAGCACAACAGCCCAGACCTGGCAACACATTCAACAAGTGAATTTCCTGCGCATCTACTACATGCTGAGCTTTGCTCTAAGTGCTGGGGATGTGACTATTACTCATGCAAACAAAACTCCTGCTCTCATTTTAGCAGAGAAGGGGCCAATAAACATGAGTAAGTGAATAATATCATACAAGGGAAGGTGAAAGTGCTATGGGAAACCAGAGGGTAGCTTAGAGAATTTGGGAGATATCCATTTTTTAAAAAATTTCCCAACTATTATTTTATTGGAGGCTGTTTCTCACCTTAGATCTGTTGTTTGTTTTATAAAATTTAGCGCTATATCTATTTGAAGATTTGAGGTATCCATATTAAAGAAAATTGAATTGAGCAGTTTATTCTTTAATAGAAAAAATAAAATCAGAAAAAGTAAAATTTATGAATTTCAGTGTTTAAAGACATAATTTCTACTTTTGAGCATACAACGCACAGCTCACAGCCTATTTTTGTTCAGATAAAAGTTTGATAATATTTTCCTTGCATATTGGGAAAAACTTGACTATGTACATTAGATATACAGATATCTCCTTCAGCTATTTAAAAATATCTATCATACACATGCTATGTATCTTACTGCTTCTAATAAAGACGAATTAATAGTTATAAGCATAAAAGTTTCAATATACAGCCATACTAATACATAAACCTTGTAATACTTGAACTAGATGGTTTAGATTCTAGAAGATTTAGATTGGAGTATTTAACATATCAAGGAAATAAATTTTTAGTAGTAACAAGAGTTACAGATTATGTTTTAGGGTGCCTTTTCATTCTCTTAAAATATTCTAGGTTGGCTATATTTGGATAACAAGAAAAAAAGAATGCAGGAAATTTAAGTTTTAAGCACTATTTGTACCATGAAAGTAAAATATAGTCCAACATGGCTAAAGAGTTAAATGTTCTGGTTAGTTTCCTCTTTGGATTTTAAAAATCCTAGTCTAAAAAAGTTAGTCTAAATACATCATTTTTTAGTAACACCTAGTATTTTTCTGACTAAAAACAATACATGATCGTCAGAGAGAATTTGGAAGACAGAAACATACAAGAAATGAAAGTTACCATACAAGATCATCAATTTTCAAATAATTATATAATCACAAAACTTATTCAATCCTAAACTATCCTATTACTACCTCTTTGCGAGTTCAGAAGAAACATTTCCTGAGCACTTCCATGTTAGGGAGGAGAGGGGACTGAATAGGAGTGGAAGCCATGTGAGCCCTGAAAGAACTCACCTTCTGGAAACAAAGGCCACAGGAACAAGTGACCACAAGGCAGTATGACAAACACTGTCACTGCAGGGGAACTGTGTTCGGACTTTAAAATCCCATCCCACTGGGATATAGCTCAGTAGCACCGCGCCTGCCTTGCAAGCGCAAGGTCCTGAGTTTGATCCCAGGTACCAAAACAAAAAAAAAAACAAAACCAAGACCAAAATCCCATCCCCCATATACCACCCACTTCCTTCACTCTGCCTATCATATGTTTAAACCAGAGATTATTTTTAAAATGGACTGAGCAGACACTGCAAGCAGGAGGGGGCACCAATGCCACATTCAACAGTTTGATGAGGCGTCTCAGGTGTGACCGAGGCAGATGGCACCAACATGTAGACTTCTTTGCACAGATGGCTTTCCTTCAGATTAGCTGTACTGTACACCTAACACTGTATAGTGTATATCCTAATGTATGGTCAATTTTATGCTATTTTTCAATGGATGTTTACTCAATATGCTGATTTTAAAACCACATTTCTGAGTCAAATGCAACACCAGTATGTTCCTTGGGTGAGCTGTGAAACCAGAACTCCCTGGGAGGCAGGAAGAGGGGAGGGGACCAAGCTGGAGCTTGGAGGGAAAACTGTTCTCTGGGAGAAGAGGGAAGGGCATCCGCGAGGCAGAGCAGTGCATCAGGCTCTGCTGGGAATCCAGGAGCAGAGCATGTAGCACTGCTCTAGGGGAAGCAGCAGGGTGGAGACGACAACCAGGGACATGGGCTGGAGCCACTTTCGAGGGGCCTGGCTGTCTGAGCTGGAAGCCTGGCCCTGAGCCTGTGCACCAGGACAAGTCACAGGAGCCTTACAGAGGACAGGATGCAGTCAGACATGGTTAGAGAGAGTTGGGTTGTGAAGTAAGTGCCGCTTAGAACATGTCATTCAATCCAGAGAGGAGATGGTAGGGGTCCTAGGCAGAGGCAAACCCCAGATGTTACAGATTTGTCAACCTTCACTTCACAGGGGTAACACGTCACTCACACCTTTGGAGCCGAGGTTCTTCCACATAAAATGCAGATAATTGCATTGTGAGGGTGAACAATAACAAACATAAAAATATCCAAGAAACGGTCAAATAATCAGGAAGTACTAAAGGGTCACTTTGGTTTTCTTTCACACCATTACTGAATCTGCAAATGAGCTTCTGGTTTATTAATTACTAAATTCAAGTTCACTGTGTTTTTGTAAGAATTTTATTATTTCTTTCTTTCTTTTTTTTTTTTTTGGTACCAGGGATCAAACTCAGGACCTTGCGCTTGCAAGGCAGGCACCATAACTAACCACTGAGCTAAATCCCCGGCCCAGAATTTTATTATTTCTACCTTTTTTCAGATCATGTGGAAAATCCTTAGTATTTTCCATTAAGTAAATATAGTCTGAGGGCTAATGTTCCAAACAGGCACAAGTAGAACATAAAATGAGTTTTACTGAACTTGATTATGACCTGATACTTAAAAAAATTCAAAATGTACTTTAACTTTCATGAATACAACCAGTCCTAAATTCTGAGAAATACCTTTTTTCTAGTCCAGTATGGGTCTTTATGTAAGAATTAGGGCAAGTCACTGATTATGTGTGTAAAACTGGAGACTTGCTACAAACTAGGGCAACAGGGTTGGCCATACACAGCACAAATCAGTAAGTTAATAAAACTGGAGGGGAGAAGGATTTAGAGGATATTTGTAAGTTATAGAAATAATATAAGTATTTTGATCTACGGAAATGGCTGAAATAATGATTCTGTTGTTTGAAATATATAGACAATGTTTTTTTTTTTAAACTTGTTATAAGTTGTGACAATTTGTTTATATATTTATTTACTTTTTATGATACTGGGGATTGAACCCAGGGCTGTGTGCATGCTAGGCAAGTGCTCTACCACTGAGCTACATTCCCAGCCCCCAATTCCTTTTAGAATGAAGAATACTTGATTTAAAAAATCAAAAAAAAAAAAAACCCCACCACAAACAACAAAAGAGCTAAAACTAGAGAGCTACATAAGCATGTACATGCAGGGTATATTATTCTTTTTGGCTACCAGAAAGTTCAAACTCAAATTAAATTAAAAAAAATAAAATATATAACCAAGATACCATCATTTTATTTCTTTTTCTCCCCAGATATTGACCCTGTCAATTTACATTTTATTACATGAATTTTTATAACCCCTAACTCCTCTGTGAATGACACAGGATATGAACAAATGAACTGAAGGTAGCAGACCCCCACGGGTGTGCTTTTGTGACTGGGCTAAAGGTCTCCAGGCCACCATTTCTTCATTTCAACTTAAGTTCCACATGTGCTAACTTTAATCCACAAGTAAAGCTTACAAAATTATTCACGGCATTTATTCATTTAAATAACATCCCTATGATTATGATAGGTGTGCATGTGTATAAGGGGTCGGGTTGGTTCTATCTGCAGTCTCAGGCACCTGCTTGGGTCTGTCCTAGAGGACAAAGGAGGCCACTAGTTACCTTTAGGGATGAGAATCAGAAATGAGGCATGTTGATACATCAGGTGAACCTGGGGCATAATTCTCTTTGCCCGAGACTGTAGCTCAGACACATCCTGGGGTGGTAACGCTCTCGGCATGGGTCATGGGACCCGTCCTTCCCGTGGGGGTCACCAGTCTCTGCACTGGGCTCCTGCCCTTCTCTCCACTGAGCAAATCTGCACCTGTTCTCCGGCCTCGCCTCCTGCAGCTGTTCTTAACCTCTTGGGATTAGGGATTTCTTTGCTGAGATTCAAATCCTACTTCCCCAACAACCAAAATGTACACACAGAATTTTACATATAACCTCAGGGAGTGTATGCAGGAAACCAAGGACAAAGTCTTCTTTAATGCTTTTAACTGTTCTAGTCCCCTGTGTGAAATCCATATTCCAGTTCTTATGGCCCTGTAGACTCTGGCTCTATCCTACTAGTTCTGCTAGTAAATATTTGATGAATCACTGAACCTCTAATTTAATTCTATATAACTTGTTAAAGTTATATAATACAATAATCAGGGCAAAGGCTAGACATATCTTCTTTGCTCCAAGTATTATAGCAAGCAGCTACTTAAATGAAATGTGCATTTTAGGAAGAGAATGCTAATTTGGAAATCAGGAAAAGCCAATGTTTACAGTGTGATTTGTTTTCCTTTCAAGTCTTGCTTTTGAAATGGAGTGGAAGATACAGAGGTTGCAGGTGAGCCAGCTCAGCTTCAGGACCACAGCAACAGACCTAACACCATGTGTCTCTCATTAGAGGTGAGGAGGGGCGGGGTCAGGGGCAGAGTTAAATTATAGTTCCCTCCCACCCAGTGAGTGCTCAATCCTGGTGACACAGTTATGTACGAACTGCTCTAGTGAAGCCAAATAAGTTCTGCAAGGAGAATGATCTATTGGCAACAGAACTTGGTACTGAACTGTCACAGCAAGTGGATGTGAAGAAGTAAAAGGCAGTAATGATCAGGACAACAGCTACCAAAACAAGGCTGAGCAACGCATGCGGGGATGGGCAACACACATCAGTAACACATGAGGTTAAAAGTACTCAGTGGAGGGGCCAGGCACAGCTCAGCGGTCCAGTGCTTGCCTATCATGCGCAAGTCCCCGGTTGATCCTAGCATCAAACAGTTCAGAACATAACAAAGGAGAGATACTGCATCAAACGACTTCATTTCTGAGCGATTCTGGCTCAGCAGAATTGGGTTTTGTCTCAGGAAAGTGTTTTTCTTAATCATCAAAAAAGCAACCTACCTGGCCCCTCATGACAGACATTTGACTTTCAAAAGTGGCTTTGTCAAAGCTTTTGTCAGTCTATACAGAAAAGAAACAAAACGAAACATTACTTATAATGCCAAAGCTCAAATCCGTGAAACAAATACAAAATTTGAAAACGAACTCTTCCTTGTAACAATGCCATTAGAAAGCTTTCTTAATTGATAAAATAACAAGAAAATAGTATTTTTACTGGATGTATTTTTGTACTCAGGTCAATGAGCAATGAGTTCGAATGTTTTTTGTTCTGGTGGTATGGGATACATTCCCAGCCCTTTGTTTATTTTTCTTTCTTTTTGGTACTGGGGGTTGAACTCAGGACCTTGTGCTTGCAAGGCAGGTGTGGTGCCGCTGAGCTAAATCCCTGGCCCTTTTATTTTTATTTCTTAAAATTTTGAGAAAGGGTCTCACTCAGTCATATGGGCTGGCCTCTAACTTAGGATCCTCCTGCCTCTGCCTCCCAGAATGCTGGGATTACAGGTATACCCCACCATTCCCCACTAGTTTAGGCTTTTTAAAAGAAGTAACAGCAGCTCATCAAACACATACTGTATTATAATTGATAGGGTAATTTTACAAAAGTTTAACTTAAAACAACTCCTGCTGGGCATGGTGACACACACTTGTAATCACAGCACTCTGGGAGGTGCAGCAGGGGGATCTGGAGTTTAAGATCACCCTGGGCAACTCAGTGAGACTCTGTCTAAACACAAAAGATAAAAACAGCTGGGATGTGGCTTAGTGCCAAGGCCTTGGGTTTGATCCCCAGTACTGTAAAAACAACAGCAACAATGACAAAAACTATTTCTCAATTTTTTTTTTTTTGGTACCAGGGATTGAACTTGGGACCTTCCACCTTCAAGGCAGGTGGCGGAACCACTGAGCTAAATCCCCGGCCCCAATTTCTCAATTTTGATGTCATCTCACTTGAAAGAATGCTCATGGTAAATTAAACTACAAATTTATATTCTTGTAAAGTAAACCTGCAAATCCTCTGTTAAGTTCTACCGCAAGCAGTAGTACAAGAAAATGGAAAACATCTCAAATGATAAAAACCATGCTGTGGGATTGCTATAAGTTTAAGTTAAAGAGAAAACACAGTCACGGTGCTGGTTACAGACTGAATGCCTGAGCTTCCAGGAATCCATCTGGGAGGCCCTCCTCTCAGCTCGTCATCTGTGAGCCAAGGTCATGAAGATGCAGCGCTCGTGAACATGGCGAGTGTCCTGATAAGAGGCCCCAGAGCTGCTTTCCAATACCGAGAGGATGCAACAGAGGAGAAGCCAACAGTGTGTCACCCAGACCAGGGCCTTAGCCAGGCCCTGACTGTACCGGCACCTGAGCTTGGACTCTCAGTCTCCAACAGGGGAACAAAGCCCAACCTACATACAGCACTTAACACTCGTTTAACTTTTTTTTTTAGATAGGGTCTTGCTATACTGTCCAGGCTGGCTTTGAACTCACTGCGTAATTCAGGCTGGCCTCAAACTCAAAATCCTTCTGCCTCAATTTTCCAAGTGCTGGGATTACAGATACGGAGCACTATGTCCAGATTCTCATTTAAAATTTGATGTGGGGGCCAGAGATGTAGCTCAGTGTTACAGTACTTGCCTAGCATATGCAAGGCCTTAAGTTTGACCACCAGCACAGCATAAAAATGATATACAAAAATAAAAATGAAATTTAATATGGAAAAACAAAACAATGTGCAACTTCCCCCAAACCAAAACACTCCACCATTATACATTTATTTACCTTAAAAAGTTCATGAAGATCTTCACACAAATCTTGCACAAAGTTCATGTCAGAAATACATGGGAGAATCAAGTTTTTTGTTTCTTCAGAAAAAGGAACTTTTGCTTGAGGAAGCCAAGCCCAGTGAAATGGATCTAATAGAAAAAAAATTTTCTTTTAATCAATAGCAGGAAATGATTTATTCAGACTCCCATTTATCCTGGGTTCTTTCCTACAGTTCCTAGATTGTTCCAAGAAAAGGTCAGGAGAGAGAAGTTCCTAGAGAATAAAGTATCTTCGCAATCCAAATTTAGATTGCAAATTTGAATAGCTGATTCAGATACAAAGAACAGTAATCTCCTATGCTTCTGAGTTTTAGATAGTAGAGAATCAGAATTTGATAACGAATTTACTTCAAATAGCCTTATCTCAAAAATATCTGACTCTATCTGGCTCCAGAGTTTAGAAATTTATAGGTACCCCAAATTCATTCATTCATACAGTCCCAGACTGAATACCATAGCCCCAGGGGGGAGGTCTCCTAGTGCTCTACCACTACAAACCGTCTGCGATGGAGGCACTTTTTATAGGTGTTCTAAAATTTTAAATCATTAGAAAGTAAATAAGTGCCTTTAAGAAATAAATAAAAGTCTATGACTCTGGGTCACTAAGTTGTCAGGTTGGGTGCAAACCTGTGACCTTTCTGCCTCAGCTTCCCAGAGTGCTGTTGGGATCATAGGTGTGCGTCACCACAGCTGGCTAACAGTAGGATTTTAAAAGAAGTGTAATCTTAGATACAGAGACCATTTTTTAAATTTATTATATAAACTTTAAACTATGAAAAAATATAAAATAGTATATAATGAGCTCACACATTCCAAATAACCTAATTTAATTATTAACAAATTTTTGCAAAATTTTGCTTCTCTACATGCCCTGGTTCCCACCTCTACAACTATTTCAAGGTAAATTCTGGATATCACATCATTTCACCCTATGCACAGACAGGATTTTTTTAATTATAAGAGAATGCCACACAAAACACTATACTTATAAATCTTAAATTCAAGGTATCATGGACAATTTAAGCAAAATAAAAATGTCTCAAACTGGCTCAAAATGGAGAAAACCTGATCCCCAACAATACAAGAGACTAGTAAAGCAATTAGAGAACTACCGCACTCACTGAAAGGGGTGGAGGCCTAAGATGCCCTGTGAACACCAGCCCAAACATTAAAGTACAGCTCTTTACAAAGTTGCCAACTCCATTCTCCGGGGCTAACCTATGCCTATAAATCAAAACCAAACACATCATCCCCAAATAAGCAAAAACACACAGAAAAGACACACACAGTCTCTTCGAATTCCCAGTGCCCCAAATTGAGCCCTAATGAACAGTTGCATCCCGTTTCCCCCTGCTATTTGGGGATCTGTTAATTTTGTTTTCTTCCTATTTTGGAAAAGAAGCAATTATAGAATCTACAGGAAAATCTCAATACTCACATGCTCTCCATTCATCTGGATGTTTAAAAGGAAATGCTAGACCATTATCAATTGCCGCTATTTTAATAAGCAGTTCGTTATCATCAACCCAGTTTGATTCCTAAAGACAAAAATGATCTGTTGATAAAATAACCTATATAAATATTTTCAAAGGATAAATTATTTACAATAATTATTGAGGTTTAAGGAGATAGTTTCTCTCAAAACCCCCTAAAAATTGTTGTCAAAAAGAATACAAATTTAACCCAGGAGAGGAAAAGGCTGTTTAAAAACCAGTATGAATTTCATAATCACTATTTTTAAAAATTTACTATGTTTTTCAGTAATGGCCTCATTTTTTGTCCTGTTTGAAGAACAGAATTTGAAAACATTAAAGCTTTAAAAAATGATAATTCATTGTTAGATGCATTCCTTAAATGTGTGATATTTGCAAAATATTACTGAGTTTTTAAGATAACAACTTAAAATTACCCTTCATAAACCTAGTATTTCTTGGAGTCCCATAGAAATAATTAGGTTAAATATAAAGTGTTTCTAAATAAAATTCCCCCAAAGACTATAAGTGAATATAATAAAGTAGTAGAAGGAACTTCAAGATATTCTTGATTACAGAATGTAGGCCAGTCCCTAACTTCTGCATTCTTCTGTAGCAGAAATGAAGAGCTCAGGAGGAAGACAAGGAATATTTTTTGTTATGTAAAGAGTAAGTAGCCTAGCTCAAACAACAAAAAGTGAAAAAGGCAATTTTTAAGTTAAAAGTAGTACTGTGAAGACTGGTGATATATGTCGGTTTCTTTGTTTCATTTAGTTTATACCAAATATCTGACTTCAATGAAAATGCACAAAATAGAGCAAAAGAATGAAGTTTTCAGCAATATCTAGTTGCTGAAGATATACCAATGAAACAAATTTAAGAGCTATTACAAACATGGATGTTTGTGTGTTTTAAGCCCATTTCTTCTATAACCGCTATTTATTTTTATTCCAATCATTCTTCTCTACGTAAAACTATATTGAGGTATACTCTACACATGATGATCTTTAAAGCTTTGACAAACATGAAATCTTCATCCAAAAGCTTCCTTGTGTCCTTCTGCAGTCCAAGCCCCCTGTCCTCCATTGCTAGGAACCACTGGTCTGCCTTCTGTCACTAGGAATTAATTTGCATTTTCTAGATTTTTACAGTAATTCCCCTTTCTGGGCATCTTTTTTTTTTTTTTTTTTTTGCTCAGCATAGTTTTAAGACTCATTAAAATTACTGTGTGTATAGTTTGTTCTCTTTTTTTGATATGAAACAAAATTTATTTTTCTACGTTTACAGCAACAAACTTTTCTTGGAATATTGGTCTACTTTTAATAACAAAGAATAGGCTTCAAAAAGAAAAAAATACTGTTTGTTAAGACATTTAATTACTTGAACTAAATGAGTCTTAACAGAGTCAGAGTTTAAGTGTCTGTTCGTTGAAATGTCTTTTTTTTTTTCATTAAGTTTATTGGTACATTTTAGATATACAATACAGTTACATTCATCATTAGGATCTTGTACCTTTACATGATGTATCTTGGTTCTTATTTAGTTTGTTCTTTTTTAATTGCTAAGTACTGTGAATACACACTTGTTAATTTCCCGGATAAACACTTAAAAGTGCAAATGCTTTAAAGTGATGCAACAGCTTTAAGTAATAAACCTGAGAACACAGAGATTGAGAAGTACCAGAGAAATTAATCTCTTCAAATATTTTCAAATGTAGATAGAGATTATTTTAAACTTTCAACGCTACTCTAAAAATATGTCTTATGCAAATATCTAAAATTTGAATTAGGGCCGGATGTGGTGACGCACGCCTGTCATCCCAGCACTGGGGAGGCTGAGGCAGAGGAGTCCTTCGAGTTCGAGCCCAGCCTGGGCTACACAGTGAGTTCAAGGCCAGCCTGCACTACATAGAGAGACCCTGTCTCAAAAAATGAATATAAATTAAAATAAAATAAAATAAAATTTGAACTTGGGTACTCATAGCTATGAATCTAGAATGTGTAATTCTGATAGTGTTAAGGGTCTGATCAATCTATTACTAAGTTAAAACCAGCTTGTAAGTAGTACATTTTTAAGTTCCAAGGATATGACTCACAGGTCAAACTCACATGTTCCATTTTATCAGGTAATATTGGATTACCTAATACTGAATCACGAAATTCAGAAAAAAGTTAATTAGTAAAATATAAAAATGTCACCAAAAAATATCAGAAGCCTCAGGTAAAAGCAAAAGCAAAGTAAACTGTGTGATTCCACAAATTTCCCAAGCTCTAAAATGTACTGGGCTGGGCTGGCATATCCCTCTTCTATTCTAATACAATACAAAACATAAAGCTTCCCAGAGATGATAAAAAATAGAATCTAGAAATGCAATGAGCTGGGCATGGTGGTGCACCCCATAATCCTGGCACTCAGAAGGCTGAAGCAGGAGGACTGGCCAGTTTGAGGCCAGCCTGGGCTACAAAATCAGTTCAAGGCCAGCCTGAACTACAAAGGGAGACCATGTCTCAAAAAACAAAACAAGGAGGAGAAGGAGAAGGACAGGAAGAAGAAGAAGAAATGCAGTGAAACAAGGGATGGAAAGAAAAAGGGTAAGAAAAAACAGACAGATGATCATTTCATCTACATATAAAGATTTTGCTTCTACCTTGCCAATCCTATCCTAATTGTGTCATTTTATTGCCAGGCTATTTTGGTTTAGGCCTAGGTGTCAAAGTTTAATGGACAGATGAAGAGTAAGCATATCTGCCCTTGTTCCCCACCTTAGGGAGAAAGCATTGTATCTTCTCCATTCATATAAGGCATTTTTGCTGGAAGTATGGAGTACATGTCTGTTATCTGTTGAGAAGGTTGTGTTCTACTTCTAGGCTCCTGATAGCTTTTACCATAAACAGCTGTAGAATTTAGTCTGATACTTTTTCTCCAACTAATGACAGGATCATATGGCTTTCTCCTTTTCTCTGTTAAAATGATGACTTCTGGGGGTGGATCTTCCAATGCTGAACCAACACTGCCATCCCTATAACAAAACCACTTTCTACATACTGCCAGATCTGACTTTTAATAGTTTGTTTTCTTAAACAAATTTCTATCTATGTTCATACCTTTTTCTCCTATTATCTTTATCCAGTTTTAGTATTAGCACAATGTTGATTTCCTAAAATGAGGGGAGAAGTGTTCCTTTTTTTTTCTGCTTTAATGTTTGATATAATTTATCAGTTAAAATGTATATGAGCCTGCTGCTGTCATATAGGTAAGTTTTCAAGCTAGGAATATACTTTCTTTAATAGGTGCTATTCAAATTTTATATTTCCTCCAGAGTTAGTTTCATTAATTTGTCTTCCAAGGTACTTCTTAGAAGTTGTCAAATTTATTTTAAAACAGATTTTCGTAATATGCTTTCTATATCCTTTTAAATTCTGTAAAATCTGTGGTAATGTCTCCTAGATCTTGATATTTTGATTTTTAAAATGTATAATTGATATTGCATAATAGGAAGTAAAGGTCTAAAGGAGCAGGGGAAGTAGGAGGGGTAGGGGAAGGGAAAAGAAAAAATATGAGAAAAGGAAAAAAATGGAAACAAAGTCTTTGCAAGTAGGGAAGGGTGGAGGGGGTGAAGGGAGGTCAGGGGAAGGGGAAAAAAAAAAAAGAACCAAGATACTCTTGTAATGGTACAAGATCCCAATGATGTATGTAACTGTATTTTATACCTAAAATGTACCAATAAACTTAATGGGGAAATAAATAAATAAATAAAACAAAATTAGGATCAAAAATGAAAAAAGAAATCTCTTTCATAAACTGAAATATATGCATATTTTTTACTTGTTTATTTTAAACTCCTTACCTCATGATCAATTTCCTTCTCACATTTCTTCTTTTCATATCTGACTAACCAATTATCATTTCCTCTGTCTTCCAAAAGAAACAAGGAAAAGATCTGTTAGTTCATTTTTAGCAACATGATAGCTTAAGATCAAAGGGAAAAATCTAGTCACTTTCTAATTTTTTGAGACTTCTATTGTTTTTCTGTGGTATGTTTACCATATTAAAGATTCCAAATGAACACAAATAAATTAAAAACCCCATAAATGTTAGGTAACAGTTATTACATTTAACATTTATAAACACAATATGTACAACATTTATATTTGAATGTTATTGTTTTGTCTGTGCCAGATATTGTTGTAAGTGCTTTCAACATTAATTCATTTGATCCTTGTACCATCCTGTGAGGTAGGTACAACTGTTAGATCATGGGTATTAAGATCAAGCATAATTTCTCTTCACCAGAAGGAAAAGCATCTGCCCTTACTGCTAGGCAGATTTCCAAGTAGGCACTGCAGTACTCTAGACTATATAGTAATTTAAATATCAATCCAAGTACATGTTAATTAAGAAGGCCAATCTAGAAAATTACACGATGCCTTCTCAGAAAACATAAAATGAGAAAACCTTTTAACCAGTGGTTCTCATACTTCAGAATCACCAGGGCCCCACCTGCAGAGTTTCTGCATCAATGAGTGTAGGGTGAATCTGAGAAGATGCTTGGATACAAACCCGCTGCTTTGGGTTGTCGAGTCATTGCTCCCTTACAATGCAGAACGAATGAAAAGTTTAATGTACTTCTAAACTACACTAACAGTCACGTATGTCAAAATAAGTATCTAGAATAATTTACACAATCAAGTTTTGATTTTTCATATTATGCAGATAACATTTCCAATGCCTGGCTTTGACAGATACTGGTCCTAGGATCTGGCTTTGTCCTGGTCCTAGGAACAGAAGATTTTCCCCTAGAGGACAGGAACTGATCTCCAAGGCCCAAGAGAGTCTGCTGTGAGTCAGAAGCCCCCCACCCCAGGGAAGATTAACTCTGCCCAGGAGTCAGGTCTGCAGCTATTTTCTAAAACAGGTGGTGGCAGGGGCCTTAAGACTTCTGCATGAAAATGGCTTTGATTTGGATAGCAAGAATCTAGTGTGAAAGCCAGGATTGGAGTGAATAAGTAGAGAATTTCAATACCTGTATTTCTGATGATGTAATCCAAAATAACTAATCTTTCAAATTGTGACTGAAACTGTTTTCTAATATTCTCAGGCAAAGGATCAGCTTCAAATTTCCTAAGCCAATATTCAGCCTCCTTGTAACCTTCAACAAATAATTGAAAGGAACCAATCTACAATTCAAAGAACTACAGTTAGAAAAGAAAGTACAAGAACAAAGGGATTAATTTTTAAATTTCACAGCAGTACTGTCAAAAAATATGTTACATAAACACAATAATAAAAACAGTAACAATAGCAACACTTAATTTGGATAAGGCACATTTATCAAGAAGACTATTTTGACACACTAATTTAAAATAATCACATGAAGAAAACATAGCAAATGAAAAATACTCAACCCTAGACTTTCAAGGAACATAGCAGCTATTTTTAGGATAATTAAAAAAGAGAACAAACGTGTTCTGAGGTGACATTCTTTTTTAATTTTTTTTTCAAGGTGACATTCTTAACAAGAATGCTGCTTTCTAAAAATATTCATTAAGATGAATTTAATTATGTAGGCCAAATTGTATACCAATCCTGGTTATTTCATAGTAACACAATTTTATCTTACTGAAGAAACATTTCGGGATTCTTTTTATAACATCAGATACAGAAAAGAATTTAACTTAAAAATAGGATGGACTCTTTGACTATACAGAACAAAGACCTTCTAATAGATTTTAATGAAGTAATCAATTAATTATAAACTTTATAGTATCTTTAAGAAAAGTCCTTTCTTTGAAGACATGCTCATTTTAAAAAGTATTTTTGTTGCTAAAATTACAAGTTAATATTGAACAATGCACATAAAGATGGAAATCTAAGTTTCAACAGCAGAGGACAGTCAACCTATACTGCCTCACAAACACAAACAGCTTACAGAAAGAAAATCCATTTCTTCTCCTAACATTTTATATTCTTCTGGGCACGAAATTTTTAACAATTTCCTAAAGCTTTTCTTTAAAGCACTTATAATTAATTACTTTAGTCTCCTATAGTCAACATGAATTTCCGCACCTCCAAGGAAGAATAGCCCTTGCAAAAATTTACCAAACCTCCTGCCTACTTGGACTATAATTTTGAAAAAAATTACGTTAACCATTAATTTCTACTTGAATTCTTTTATCTAGATACATGTATAACAAAAACAAAACAACAAAATCATAGGTGAGATATATTTTTGAAAAATAAATCCTAGAGCCCTTTCTAGAATGCCTTTCCCATTAGCCTCTCCACGCTTGCTTAGCTCGCTTTAACCAACCCTCAGATTTATTTAAAAGTGGTAAGAAGCCTGGGAAACTTAATAAGACCCTGTCTCAAAAAGAAAATGGGCCAGCCTGGGATTTAGCTCAGTGGTTCCGGTGCCTGCCTTGCAAGCGCCAGAACCCGAGTTCGATCCCCGGTACCAAAAAAAAAAAAAGAAAATGGACCGGGAATGCAGCTCAGTAGTATAACACCTGCCTAGCATGCTTGAAGCCCTAGGTTCAATTCCCAGCACCACCAAATAAATAAGTAAATAAATAAATTAAAAAATCTGATATGTAGTAACACTGCTACTACCATTTGTTAAATCTTTACTATGTGCCAAGTACTTGACGTGAATTTCTTAAGCTAACTTTCACCGCAAGCTAAGAGGTAGTTTGTGTCACTGCCTTGTTATAGAAACTGGGGTTTAGGGAGTAAGGACCTTGCCCAAGGTCTTGAGCCAACCAGGGAAGAGGGTGGGACTGGCACCTAGCTGGGGCTAATTCTAGACCTGCGCGTTCACCATTATATTACAAAGGCCTCACTGTAACGTCTTTTTTTTTGATACTGGGGATCGAACTCGGGTCCTTGCACTTGCGGGGCAGGCGGTGGCACCACTGAGCTAAATCTCAGGCCCTGTAATGTCTTCTTTTAGAAACATTCCCTGCTCCTTCAAACTCAGGTAGCTATCCTTTTTTTGTTCTGTTTTGTTTGTTTTACGGTACTAGGGATTAAAAACAGAGCTTCCCAAATTAGGCAAGTGCTCTACCACTAAACTATAATCCCAGCCCCAGGCATCCTTCTATCCTCTCAGAGCTCCCTGCTTGCCATCCTATCAACAGCTTTAAGACTGCACTGAAATTGCTTGATTATTGTAAGCTCCTCCTTCCTTTTACTATCATATCCACAGCTCACAGCATGATGCCTTGTTTATGAAGCTCAGGCCCTCCATGCCCAGCTGCATTCCAAGTAAAGCTTAGCAGGCAACTTACCTTGGGAGGGAGTCCTATCCGATGAAACTTTCTACCTACTTTTGGCACTTTCTCTAAGGCATACTTTTTGCCTTTTGCTTTTGCACGGTCAATTGCATTATAGTTAAATGTTTCACTGACGAGCCAAACCACCTAGAAACATAGTTTTAAAAAATGGTTAGAATTTGCATTATAGAATTCCTATTCATATACACTAGCAAATTCATTCTAATGCCGTAAATGAGCAGAGTTCAATCCTGTAATAATCCCAGATGATCTAAAATAGAAAGGTCAGAGGATTCTGAAAAGCTGTTAAGTGGCACATATTTCTTTTTGAGAGAGGTCTAAAAAAACTTTTCAGGAGAAAAAAGTCTTAGAATGTAGAATTAGGAATGACTGTTTCGAAGAAAGGTTTTAAAAAGGGTGCATTCAAGTATAAGTATAAAAAGCTCAAAAAGAAAACCATAGTAGTTTTGTGAGCACATTAGTTCTCTCTGCCTTCAATGAGACTGGAAGACCCCTAATCATTTTCTGCTTTCTAAATATTAGTACTGCTTCCTCCATTAGGATCATCTGATCTCACAGGAATAAAAGTTGTTCCTTTGAATAATTTTGGATCTACACTACATTCAATTTACTAGTTGCATATGATTCTTGGGTTGCCAAAAAGAGACCCAACTTTAGCCTCCACCATGAGGAGATAAAGTACTCACAGATGAGTGGGCTGTGAATCAGAAGCACTACTTGATGAAGACAAATTCTCCTTTACCTTTGTTTTCGGTACAATGCCCAGATGAAGCTTTTCATCTACCAGGCAGGCACCAGCTTCGGAAAGGAATCCCTGGTTAGGAAGCAGGCAACCTCTGCCAAAGCAGCAAGGACAGCAGACCTTGTGGACATATTTGGTCCATTTTGGATTCAGCTGACCATAAGGCTCTTCTGATTTGGGCTTAAACACACCAATAATTTTCTGTAGGGGAAAAATAAAAATCTTATTAGACTACATATATAATTAGACAATATGTATCTTATTAGACTATATATACCCTATTAAACTATATACATGAAAGTATGTGTAAGTATATATATATATATAGCATATATAATTAGTAGTAATCCACAAAATATACTGTGATAAATTGCTACTATGCACCCCTCTATTTAGGCATAACCCTTAAATATTAAGAGATTTGGTTCCAATCACATCTTTACATTCATTCTCATTCAACAACCTAAAATAAATAATCTTTTGGACCATTTGCTATAGATGGCGCACAAGAATCCACTCATTTAAATAGACTTTTTTGTTGTGAAGAAAAGGAAAGCTTCCCAGTGAACAGGGACTAAAATCAGGGAGAGTCTAGCAGCCAGCGGGGAAGAAGGCTGTACTCATGTAGACTGGGGAAGGGGCTACACTCATAAGGAATGCTTATGACTTGATGCCCAGGGATGGCCTGCTCAGGTGTGTGGCAGTCACTGGACTTCTCGGCACCAGGGAGGTTGTATACTTCGTTTTGAGTCCATTTGCCCTACCTACTGAGAAGCTGCTGTTGTTTGCTGAAAGCAGCCTGTTGCTTTGTCCTGTTGGTTTAGGCTGGGCCTGACACCAGCAGTTTACAGTATGTTCTGACAAGTTTAGATCAGAAGAAGGTAAGGACAAAACTTTATGCCATCGAACCAATCATGCTGTTAACCTGATTTCACTTGTTTTATTATTACTGGACTTTTGAGTTAAAATGTTCCACTAATTTTTAAGTGTTTGAAAACCACCAGTGTAGGTTACACAGTATTATTACCCAGTATCTATTGAACATCAAGATTACAGTTCATT
>NW_004624755.1:7158638-7185690 GCF_000247695.1 Heterocephalus glaber
AAAAAAAATATGAGAGAAGGAAAAAAATGGAAACAAAGTCTTTGCAAATAGGGAAGGGTGGAGGGGGGTGAAGGGAGGGCAGAGGAATGGGGAAAAAATGAGAACCAAGATATGTCATGTAAAGGTACAAGATCCTAATGATGAATGTAACTGTATTGTATACCTAAAATGTACCAATAAACTTAATGGAGAAAACCCCCCAAAATCACAAATTTCTGACAACAAAACCTCTGTGTTGAAAACCTGCTCCCAAAATCTGCCTATGCAACACCACATGTGTAATGTGTTCTATTAACTCTTCAGGGTGCCTGGCATGTGCTCGGAGCTTTATCAGCAGGGTCCCTGCATGGGTGTATCACAGGCCCACTGTAGGATGTACACATTTACACTCATCTCCAGAGCCATCTCTGCTGCCCACGAGGAAGCCCCAGCTTCACGGAGGTCACCTGTGCTACTTCCTTCTAGAGGCTGCTTCTCTGCTAGCCCTTGTCACCTGGCTGGCCTCAGGGTAAAGGAAAATGATTTGTCCAAGGAAGCCCTGGAAACTGAAAATTGTCACTCTTGGCTCTGGGGAAACCCTGGAGAGTTGCTGCACTGTAGTTTCTGGACTTTTGGACTCTGGTGTGTAATAAAAACAAATAACCTCACATGTCTATACTGTTTTTTTTTTAATTTGGCTGTTCTTTCACTTTATTTTTTAGAATTTTATTTATGTCTATACTATTTTTAATGTTTAATCTCAGAGCTGAAATTGGTGGCCAATTATGTAGATATAAAAAATCTAGAGTACAGTCACAGGCATTCCTGCTTGATAAGAAATTTTGAAACAGCACACTACACTATGAAGTCTTGTCAACATGTACAGAACCTTCCTAAGGACTTAATCTATCCATCCTCTAACTCTCCACCCTATTGATTCTGCTTCTCAAATATCTCTTGAATCATCCACTTTTCTTTCTACCAAACTCCAAAGCCATCACTTCCTTTAAAAACCTTTACCCTCAAAGTGCCTATAGTCCCCCGACTTTCCTCTTCCCTGTGAAGAAAGCATTTAAGGCTTACCAGTTTTGTTTGGATATCCTATTTTGGGGGGCTCCCATGCACATGTGCATGTTAATACACGTATAAGCCTTTTCTTTTTCTGTTAATCTGACTATTGTTGCTTTGTTTCAACAGACTGTTTTTGAACCCTCAGAGAGAAACTTTGAACTTGCCTGTACTTATTCAGGCTTACACAGCCCTGGGGCCTCTAGGCACTGCCCTCCTCAGTGATTGTAAGCCAGACTCTCTGGCTCCATTTGTCTTAGAACTTGTATACATGCTCATACTTGGACTGTGCCAGTCAAGTTTCTACAAAGAAATAGGATTTGTTTTAAGGAGTTGGCTCACGTGACCATGGAGGCTGTAGGGCAGGCCTACAGGTGAGAAACTCAGGCAGAAGTTCATGCTGCTGTCTCCAGGCAGATCTTCTTTCATGTGAAACCTCTATTGTTGCTCTTTTGGCCTGTCAACTGATTGGATGAGGCCCACCCACATTGTTGATTGTAATGTAGATGGTAATCACATCTACAAATTATTTCCACAGCAACATCTAGGTTAGCTTTTGATTAAATAACTGGACATTGTAGCCTAACCAACAGTCCCATGGATGGATCAGACTTCTCATCCAGGTCTCAGCATCTTCCAGGAGAACATCTGTGAGGCCTCTTCCCCCTACCAGATGTGGTGTTCTCTTTTGGCTATAAATGAACTGTACTTCTAACACAGGCTAACACGACACAATTCTGTGGTAACTCATCTACCTGTCTGTATTACTAGCGAGATCATAAGAGCCCCAGATTGTACTTAGTTCTTGTTATGCCCTGTTAGGCAGCACAGGATGTATCATGTAGTAAGCACTCAGACTTAGCAAATAATGCTTCTTGTCCAATTCTGCTTTTGTGGTAGAAGTAGTGGGGTTAGAGATGATAAACCCTGTATCCATGACTACACTGAAAACACTGGTGGAGCCGAATAAGTGCTCACAGCTCCTGCCTCTAAGTTTAGGGTCTTCTCCACCTGGCTACTCCTCTTTGTTCTGGAAGACAAGGAGCCTCTGGATTAGGTGAGGTTTACTTTTTAGAAGGGGCATGTGTGTGTGTGTCTGTGTGTGTGTATGTTTGGCTCTTTTGTGTTAAAAACAGAGAGACACACGTGCACACACAGGCTCCTAGATGTCATAGAGTTTTGTTGTTTTTAAAGAATGTCCAAAATAGCAAGGCATGGTGGCACATACCTGTAATTTCAGCACTCTGGGAGGCTGAAGCAGGAGAATCACAAGTTCAAGCCCAGCTTGAGCAAGTTAGTGACTTAGCAAGTCCTTGTCTCAAAATAAAAAATAAAAAGGTTTGAGGATGTAACCCAGAGCAAAGGCCCTCTGTTCAACTCCCAGTACAAAAATGAAAACAAACAAAATCTATGCCCATGGTGATAACTAAAACAGGTAACAGCTCAGGTAACAGAAACTGCCCTGAAAGAAACCTGACCAGGCACTGTGTTCTTGCCTTGTCTCCCATCCCCTTCCCCATGCTGGTCCAGCTCTGCCTGTCTCTCTCGTTCTCTGAGACAGGGTCTCACTACGAAGTTCAGGCTGGCCTTGAATCCACTACGGAGCCCAGGCTGACCTTGACCTCATGGTGCTCCTCCTGTCTCAGCCTCCCGAGTGTTGGGATTACAGATGTGTGCCGCTCTGCATGTTTCTTGAGCTTGGGGCTGCTGCTTAATTGTAGTAAGGACTTGCTCATACCTTGTCTTTTCATGTTTTCAGCATCCCTTCCTGCTCCCCCAACTGATTCTCTCCTCATATTTTCTAGATCTGATTTCTTGACCCAGGTACTCTGGTTGGCTTCTTTCATCACTACCTTCTCTGGGTGGAAATTTTCATGCCTGGCATTTCATGGATTACCCCATAAACTGGCTATATTTTATTTATTTATTTACTTGTTGGTTTTTTGAGGCAAGGTCTCACTATGTAATTTAGGCTGGCCTCAAAGTTGTGGCAATCCTCTTGCCTCAGCCCCCTGAGTGCTGGGATTATAGGTGTGTTTCTCCACATCTGGCTGCAAACTGGCTATTTTTTTTTTTAAACAGCAATTGGCTGTGAGGGGTGGCAGGGGGCCAGGAGACTACATGGGAAAGAACACACCATCTACAGAGACTGTGGAGAAGCATTGCTTTTCTTTTCTCGTGATTGAGAATGAGGGAGGTAACATCACTGACCTGTCCAGTACCACATGAAAAGATAACCATAGTTTTTGGATAAATGTCTGTTTTGGTCTGTTTTCTGTTGCTGTGACAGAATATCACAGGCTAGGATAGAGGTTTGTTTAGCTCATGGTTCTTGAGGCTGGACCATCCAAGAGCATGGTGCTGGCATCGGGCGAGGCTGCATTAGAACTGGCAGAGGGCATCACATAGCAAGACAGAGTAAGTGCGCCAGGTCAGGCCTTTGTCCTCTTATAAACCTATGAAAGCCCTCATCGAGGGCCCAACCCTCGAACCTCAATTAATACTGATTATCTTCTGGAGGCTTCTCCTTCATATTATCATATGAAGTTTGGTAGTGTACTAAGTTTCCAACACATGAACTTATTGAAGGGTATATTCATACCTCAGCATAGTCCAAAATACCATTTTATGCCAAGATACAGTAGTATTTTAAAAAGGCTCAAGTGCCCTAATTTCTGGCATAGGGTGGCTGTTGATTTTCCTTTTGATGTTAAAGGGCTGAGGGTAAGGGATGAAGAAATGGAAAAACTGGAAAATGGCAAGAAATAGAATAATGCTGAGATTATAGCAGAATTTGACTTGGACAATGACAAGTGAATTTAAATGAAGCTAGATCTCAAAAGTGATTTCTACACAAACAGACAACTAAGTTTTCTTTTGCTTTTCTTTCTTTTTAAAATGATTTTAATGTAATCTGGTAGAGTAGAAGAAAATAACTCAATGTTCTGAAAATAAATTTCCCCGAGGAGGCCATTAAAGCAGCCCTTTTGTTTCCTGTCATACTGTGAATCAGTTACAAGGACAAACTCTATTTGTTTGGGTACATTAATTTTGCTCAATGGCCTTTCTATAAAATGGGCATCAAATTGATGGGACTGGACCTCAGTAAAGAAGTTCCAATTTTCTTTGGATGGATTGTTCTGGACGTGCAGTGGAGAATTATTATTAATAGTGATTCGTGTTTACTATCCAGTGAGCACAAGAGAAAAATGGAGTTTAGAAATGCAGCTGTATCCAACTAAGTGCTGAGCACCAGGGGGCAAATTAGGGAGCAATGATCTGATCTTGACTCCTGCTTGGCCAGTCCATCTGGGCCATATTTGGCATTTTGAGCCAGAGGTGTTCTCTGTCTGTGTCTTGATTCAGAAACGCCAAGGAAGCAAGACAGGTTTGAATGAGATCGAGTCACTGAGTTATCTTCTGCAGGATCCACGTGGTGCTGATGAGCTGGATGTGTTCACGTGTTTATTCCAATCTTTCTGCTGCACCTATGGGGAAGGACCAGAGAGACATGGAGCTTATATTCTGCCATGAAATCTGGCTCATACAATCTTCCTGATTCCGACATAGCCTTCAAGATCAAACCAAAACGGGTATGTGGTGGCTCTAGATTTCCCTTTGCAGGTTAAAGGGTTGAGAGCAAAACATACTAGAAGAGGGTATGCAGGATGAAACAGAGGTAAAATAACTGCATCTTCCTCAGGCTGAATCAGAACTCAGTGAGGCCGGGCAGACATGGAGTAGGGAGAGTTGCTACAATCCTCATTTCTCACAAATGTATCTGACTTTGTTGTCTGCATTCTGTATTCAACTCATTTCTAAGTCCAGTTGTTTCTCTTCTGTGGAAATAAGCAAAGATCCACCAAACTAGACCAGGCAAAGACTGTTCATTCAGAGCCACTACAACAAGGGGGTCGGCCATGGATGTTTGGCAGAAACTCAAGGCCAGGTGGAGGAGGGGGAAGGCTTCAGAGTGGAGAAAGAGAAGGCTTCAGGTGAGCCCTGAAAGGAGACTGTTGGCCTGAGAAAGCTGGAGGCAGCAAACTAGAAGGGCAGGGCACCCTTTGTGATTGGTTTAGGAACATAGTTGGCTTTCCCTGGTTGGTGCTGAGTTTGAAGCATGGACAAAAATGAGAGAAGTTGTCAGTTATTAATCAAGTCCTGGCTGTTTGCTAAAGAATTACTGCTTGCCTTCCTAAGTTGTTTGCTAGAGATAATGGGCTGGTTACTATACCTGGGGATCAGAGTTCCGTTGCTTATGTGGTCTGGCCATTGCCTCCTTGTACATTTAGTCTTTGAACTTATTTTACTTAGGTTGCTTGATCTAATTTTAACTTTTAAATCCTCTACCATATACCCATCTGTTAATAGTCATAAATTCTGCAAGTTTATGCTGTTTTCTTCTCCAAATTTTATCAAATAATGCATGTGCATGAAGTAAAAAATTTTTAAAATGGAGATGAAAGGAAAAAATAATTTCATAAACTCTCACCAGCCATGTTCTGCTTACAAATTACTGTTTTTTCTATGCATATATATCAATATAGTCTCTTAACAATTTGTGCATTAACAGCTTTCATAAATAGTTGTTGGTGTGTGTTATTCCCATTGCAGGTTTGCAGACGTGGGAAATATTTCTTATTCAACATTTAACTTCCAAAACACATGTTATGTTGGCCATAATCACTATTATGCTCATAATCACTACAAATTGAACATTTTATCTTGGATTACATGCAATTGCCTTTTCTGTGTGTCAAAAATGATCAAGTAATGGGCAATTCCTGTGATTAAACCTAGTAGATGGATGGATAGGTGGATGGATGGACAGGTCCATTTTAATGCCTTTAACCATGATCAGTTTCTACACAACTGATGACTTAAGTATCAAAGTTCTGAGTAAATGTACTATGGCTTCTTGATAATAAAGGACACAATTTTAACTTCTCCCAATTTAGTTATTTCACCTCTTTGTTTATGACCACTATTTAGCCAATTACTAAATGGTCGTGTTGATCCTTTTCATCTGTATGTGCATTCAACTTTTTTATAAAACTGCAATCTCCCTGTCATGAGAAGATAAATCATTTTCATTTTTCAATTATTTGAGCTTTATTTTAGGACTTTGGTTGATGGCTTTTCAAGACATTGATTAGAGAAGTCTTTTTCTTTCTGGATTAAATGCATATATGATTTCTCTCTGGCTGTCTTTTATTTATATCTAGTAATTGTGAATCTAAATATATGACTAAGGTGATCTGTCACATACTATATTATGTGAATTTTAAAGGAAAATAGTTCTTTTTTAAAGAAAATCATTTCAGAAGATTGTCATTAATCAGACTAAGGATTTTGGAACTAAGTCTTGGTAAAATAAATTGTTTTTAATGAAACACTACAATTGCAAATCACTCTTGCCAATTCCTGTTCAATATTCCCCCATGATAATATTTGTGTATAGTATCTAGATTGAGGACTTGCCACATAAATTATCTCTAAGGCAGTTAACCTTATGGCTTGGTCTTTAAAAACTGCAGTTGGGGGCTGGGGATTTAGCTCAGTGGTCCCACCGCTGCCTTACAGTTTTTCCTTAGAATACCTAAGAACTGTGCAGTAGTCATTTGTGGAGGTTGTTTTTGATTTGTTTTCATTTCATTTGCACTATTGGGGGATGAACCCAGGGCCTTTACACTGAGCTACATCCCCAGCCTATTTATCATGTTTTGTAGATCTCAGTACCTTGCAAGCAGAAGGTCCTGAGTTTGATCCCTGGTACCAACCCCCACCCCACTCACAAAACTCCCCTGCAGTTGGTAGTGTAGAATGGAGAGTAGGAATACAGAGCCAGCCATCCAAAGTTCTCTTTGCTTGATCTCAAATGTGTTATTTTCCCTGTTGAAGCTTCAGTAACTTGCTCTGTAAAACGGGGATGATATTTCCTTGAGGGAGGGAGTCCTCTGTTTCATTCAACATGCAGTTACCTGTGTCGGGCCCTCCTCCAGGCACTGCTGTTGGGTGATACAACTCCATATATACAACATTCCTGTTGCTTTTGAGGCTCTGGCCTTGCAGTGAGATAAGAGGCAGGCCAGCTTTGTTGTCTTCTGTTGTCATGACATGATTGGCGACTAAAAATATGTGCCACTTTCTGATACTTGCATGTTGTAGTTGGAGGCAGGTATATCTGGGTTCAAGTACACAATAATTTAATTTTGGGGAACTCTAAATTCTCTCCTCTCAAATATATTCCAAGGAAAATGTAAATACAGTCATGTGTTTTAAGGATGGGGATATACTCTGAGAAATGCATTGTTAGGAAGTGTGTGTCACTGTGTGAACACCATAATGTATATTCACATGAACCTAGATAGTATAGCCTGCTACACACCTAGGCGGTATGGTATATGCTTGAAATAGGCCAGGCTCTTGAGCCATGATGATTGAAATAAAGCAAGATTAGATCAACCACAAAAGAAAAGGATGTGATTAATAGATGCAGTGTAGGGACCGGGGATTTAGCTCAGTGGTTCCACTGCCTGCCCCGCAAAAGCAAAGACCTGAGTTCGATTCCTGGTACAAAAAAAAAAATAGATGCAGTAGATGCAAGATGTGTGAGGCTTCTGCCAGGGTAATAAGGCACATGATTTGATGGTAAATTCTTTGTTAAAAAGAATGAGTACACTTAAAAATAATGATTAAAAAGTGTAGTATAGAAAATACAGGGGCCAGGGATTTAGCTCAGTGGCACCGCTGCATCTGCCTCCCAAGCACAAGGTCCTGAGTTCGATCCCTGGTACTACAGGGGAAAAAAAAAGAAAATATATAAACCTGTAATTTAGTTGTTAATGACCATTATTGAGAATTATGTACCATACATGATTGTGTGCACTATGATTTATATGACTGGCAGTGCAGTAGGTTTGTTTACACCAGCATCGGCAGACACATGAGTCATGCATCCCAAATGACGTCGTGACTACTACAATGTCACTAGGTCACAGGAATTTTTCAGCCCCATTATAACCTTATGGGGTCACCATCATAGAGGTGGTCTTGTTGACTAGAATATCATTATGTGGTATGTGACTGTGATAGTTTCTGCTTCAATTCCTGTCCAGAATTGTCCAGGCACCTGTTCACACTTTACATGTATTACTTTAGTTAAATGAGATCATTAAAAGACATTATCTCCTCGGTACCCTTTGTAAACTCTTAAGTATGTAATTGGCCATTGAAATTCTCTTTTTCTTTTTCTTTTTTAACTCAGGTTGGCTTGAGGAAAGCAGTGGAAAAACAGTGTGTTTCTTGGTTAGAGAATTAAACTTTTCCCAAAGAAGTCTTGGAACTCTTCCTTGCAGCTGGCCCAGACAATTCCTCCACAGCATCCCTCTGACTCTACTCTCCATCCTGCCTAGGAGCATTAACTGGGAAGCATTTAAACAACACCATGCCTGGGCCTCATCTGAAGCAACTGCAGTGTAACATTGTGGGATGGGGTATTGAAAAGTTCTCAAGTGATTCTGTGGGGCTGCCAGGTATGCAAAGCACAGCCCCAAGAAATGCTTTTCTAACCCAGCATCTGAAGTTCTGCCAGGTGAGCATTACAGTTGCTCTGGGTAGGCAGCAGTGGAGGTTTACCCAGCTGCCCTCCTACTTGCTGGGAGGTGGTGGCCACAACCCAGCTAAGAGCTTGGGCAGGTGGATAGAAGATCTGCCTCTGCCACTATGAAAGGGCACTGACTGCATTTAATATGTTTTACAGTTGTAATAAAACTGCTTTTATAATTGAAGCCTTTGCAGATTACAGAGTGCTTTCAAGTGCACCATCTCCTTGAAATAAATTTACTCTCTGTGTTACTTTTTCTCACTACTGAGACAAAATACCCAACACCCAAAGTTAGAGGGGAAAGGGTTTAATTATTTAGCTCACAGTTTGTAGAGGTTTCAGTACATAATCAGCTGGCTCCAAGGCAGAGTGGCACATGGCAGAGGGTGTTCCAGAGGAGAAACAGTTCATGGCACCCACAAGGTAGCAAAAGCAACAAGGGAACCTAACAGCATCTTTCTGCTCCTTTTATCTTATTCAGAATAGGGCAGTGCCAAACCAATCACTCTAGTGTAGTGGTTTAGTAAGCACATGTCCTCAGTCCTAGTATCACACACTCTAGATTCTCCCACCTCAGAAAAAGCCCCATCTACAACTGCATGAGACTTTAGGGGAACATTGGGGACATCAAGACACAAGCCATAGCATTCTGTCCCTGCCCCCCCCCAAGACTTATGCACACCCCTTTATGCAAAAGGCGTTTAGTCCATCTCCAAGAGTTGCCAAAGTCCTAACAGTTTCAGCACTGCTGAAAAGCTGAAGTCCAAAGTCTCCTCTGAGAGTTAAGGCAAACTCTTAGCTGCAAGTCCATAGCTTCCACTGGCAGATCTTCTAAATTCAGATACAGAGAAACTTATGCTCATCATAGGAATCTCAGAAAACTCAGAAAACTAGGAGAAGACATAAGACAACTTCCAAATTCTATCGCCCAAAGATAGTATTGTTATTTTATTTTTTTCATTATGTAGAGAACACATTAATCAAACCTATGTAAAAAGACTTTACACCATTTAATACAGTGTGTTATCCCTGCACAAGTGGAAAATTTTTAATGTTTCTAGACTGATATTGTTGATTTCTGTACAGTTGTTGATACTTTATAAATTTCTTCCCAGTTGCTTTTAATGAATTTGTTATAATTTTTGTCAAAAATTATGTTTTCCTTAGGAGTTTATAAAGCAAAAAATGAAAGTTTCTCCTGTCCTGCAACTTGTCACTCATCTCAGCCCCTCCTTCCTCTCACTAAATTACATTTTTGGGAGATAGCTGTGGTCAGTGGCCTTTACATACAAGCCCTGTCAGGCTTTCCTTTTCTACGTACATGAATTTAAGAAGTTTTACTTTTCTCATGTGTATTCTTAGAATATGTGCAATTTCTACTGAGATTTTACTCTCCCCTCTGTCCCCAACATTATGCTGTAATCTCTCATGAGGATAATTTTAATAGCTGCCTACTATCATATCAAATCCATGTATTTTAATTTGCTTAATTATATGCTGTCAAATACGTAGGGTGCTTCCAGTTTTTTGCAGTTATAAATCCTTCAGTGACTATCTTTGCACACACAGCCCTTTCTGTTCTGCTTGGTCAATTTCTGTAGATAAATCCACACTCTAGGAGAGCATTCGTGTGTCATGCTGATGATTCTTGGGCTATGCAGCTACCTACCTGTTTTATAGTAACAGAGAAAGTAGCATAGGTTTCTGGGGTCAGACAAACCTATATTCAAACTCCAGCGTTGCCATTGCTTAGTTGTATGACCCTGGATAGTCACTTAACCTTCTTGGACACTCATATTTTGCATTTCTGGTATTGAGCTAACAAAGGCTACTTAACAGTGTTCTTAATGAACATTATTTTGAAAGGCACTTAAGTTTATACCTTCCCTGAATAAGCACTAAGTAAAAGGTATTTCTTATATCTCCTTTAAAACATTTTCTGGTCTGTAAAAAAAATTGAGGTTTGACTTACATGCTTACTATCTTTGTTACTTTCTTGTCACTGAGACCCAGTATCCGAGACCCTCAACCTAAAGGAGGAAAGGTTTATTTGGGCTCACAGTGCGTAGAGGTTCCAGTCCATAGGCTGCTGGCTCTGAAGCACAGCCGCACGACAGAGGGGCCTGACAGAGGAGAAGATGAGGAGAAGGGCTCGGAGTGCGATGGCGGAGAGGCGGGGAGCGTGAAGGGGGAGCGGGGAGGAGAGAGACCGTCCGGCCACGCCCCCAGGGACCACCTCCTCCGCCCAGGCTTCGCCGCTCAACATCAGATTCAGCTATGAACTCATCAGTGGACTAACCCACTGGTTAGTAGCATGTCTGCATGATCTACCACCTCCCCAAAGCCCCACCTAAGAGTGCATGAGGCTTTGTGTGTGTGTGGGGGGGCACATCTATGTAAACCATAGCAGTTATAAACTTCTGTGTGCACATATTTTAGGTATCCAGCTTGACAGTGTTTTTACCTATATGTAAACCAAGGCACCACAATTCAGATCTAGGGATAGACCCCAGAAGTTCCATATGTCCATTCCCACTCAGTAACCATCCCCTCCCCAGAGAGGACTGCTGACTTCTGTCACCATGGACTCATTTTTTTTTTCTTTAAACTCTGTTTAAAGGAACCAAAGCATATGTAGTCTTGTATTTATGGTGTCTTTCGCTCAATAATTATGTCTGTAAGGTTTAATCCACGTTGTGTTAATAGTTTGTCCCTTTATAATGAGTCACATTCCGGTGTATGAATATCCCCACATTTATTAATCCACCCAGGGCCAGGGATTTAGCTCACTGGTTCTGGCACATGCCTCACAAGCACAAGGTCTGAGTTCGATCCCCGGTACCAAGAAACAAAAAGCTTATTAATCCACCTTCCTGTGGGTGGGCTTTTGAGTTGTTCCTAGCTTGCAGTTGTCACAAATACTTCTGTACCTGTCTCTAGTGGATACAGAGCCCTCATTTCTCTCATGTCTCTGTCTAGGAATGAAATTTCTGGGTCATGGCGTGGGGGAATGTTTAGCTCTTCTCGATATTTCTTTTACTTTCCAGGAAGACAGATTTTGGAGTGTTAACAGTCATTGCCATGGCTCGCTCCCCACAGGTTCATGTGCTGAGAGCATGGTCCCCAGTATGGCAGCACTGGGAGGCGGTGGGGCCTAGTGACAGATAACTAGGTTACTGGGGACATCACCCTTGCAAGAGATTAAGGTGGTTTTCTCAGGACTCTTGTGAGTTTCTGAGAGAATAGGTTGTTACAAAAATAAGCCTGGCCCCTGAACTCTGTGGCTTCCTGTCTCATCATGTGAATGCTCATCGCATGCACTCCTGCCATGCTGCCACCCATTATGTGGTGAGGCCGCCAAGGGGAGCTCATCAAAGCCTGAGTATTTGGGCTGCCCAATCTTAGGCTTCCAGCCTCCAAAACAGTGAGGTAAATCAACCTTTTGTTCTTGAAAGGGTACCCAGGCTCAGGTACCTATAGCAATAGAAGACAGGCTTATGTAGTCATTTACATAGTAATTCAATAAATGTTACATGCACCAGGAACTGTGCTTTGTCCTGATTTGAGAGGCTCCAGGGTTAGTTAATTGAGAGGATCAAAGATGTCATTAAGGACCAGTTTTCCTTTTCACCATCTTTGAGTGTTTTTGAGTGCTGAACTTTCTCCTAGGTTTGTACCCTTAAGGTCTCCAGATGGCTGCTGCAGCTCCAGGTATAGCATCTTAAGACCTCATCCAAAAACAAGAAGAAGAGAGTGAATGGGTTCTTCTTGTGTGTGTGTTTTATTTTATGTATTTATTTATATGATATATAAAGGATCTATAAGGTAGGCTTGTAATGGCCACTTGCAGAGTCAGGTATGGAAGAATCCACAAGGACCACCTAGAGTGTTGGAGAGCCAGAGGGTTCAGGTGAAAGTCAAAGGGCTTGAGTTCACTGCGGAGTCTGGTGTGAGTCTGTATCAGAAAGTTGAAGAGTCTGTGCTGGAAGTCTGCAGAAGGATGTCCAAAGGCGATGGTGAAGACAGGAGCTCCTCCAAAGAAGCAGAAGTGAAACTTCCTTCTTTCCCTTTTTCTTCCCTTCAGGCTGCAAGCCTATTGGTTGGTGTCACCCACATCCAGGGTGGGTCTTCTGTCTTCAGTATGTCAGTCATCCAGATATACGGAGAACTGTGCTAAACCAATCTGCTAGGTGTTTCTTATTCAAGTTGGCACCACAATTAACTATCACAGGCCCTGTTGGCTAAGTTGGGTGATATACTCAGGCCAGAACAGCAAAGAAACCAGAGATAAAGCATATCCAGCATTTTAAACATCCTTACGGTCACAAATGTTCATCCAGTAAAGAAGGAAAATGGTCATAGATAAGCAACCACTGATACCTCCCATGGCTACTTTCTACTGGTTTAAACTCAGGTCAGTAACTTATTCTCATTGAGGATTTTTTCATCAGAAAAATGGAGGCAATTACAGTTGCTTTAAAGATTAGGGTCAGTATTAAATGAAATAAAATAACGTGATGTGATGGACACATAAGTGTCAAATGAATGTGAATACTCTTCCTTTATATTATCCTTACTTCCACAGTGCTCAGCATTTGTGAAGATTTCATCAAGAATTATTTAAATGACAAGCCATTTGAGAAAAGCAAAGAGAAGAAACAGAATTCATTGCATGTTGTGATACAAGTCTGTGTAATTTATAAATTATACGACATACAGAAATTGTAGTTTATTATTTGGGGATGCAAAAGACTATGTGGAAATCTGAATCAGCACAGGGAGATGTATTGCAGTTAACCAAATTGTGTTGCTTCACAAATACATGAAAAAATATGATCATGTGAAGGATATTGGACACCAAATGGGCTTTAGTTTTAACTGTTTGTTTTAATAGCTCATTAAAATATGTGATTGGTGGTGCTTTTTATGACAGTAATGAATTTCACCAATATGAGACTTCGTTGTGGCTCTCTAGTACTAAATCTTTTTAGTGGAGAAATAAGAGACTTAGTATGCTAGTGTCTTCCCATGCACACTAATGGCCAATTCCTCCTTCTGCTGCTATTCCTGCTTTTCTACAAATTGCAGCCTGTGAGTGTGGGTAGAAGGGGTGTAATTCTAGGCATTGGTGCTGAGGAAATTGGTGTCATCCCTCATGATCTTCAGAATTTGCCTTCCTATGGTTGATTTTCTTTTTCTTTGTTTTTTTTTTTGGTTGATTTTCATTTAAGTACAAACATTCTTCTTTCTTGTAGGGCATACGATGGCTTCTTCAGGTTTTATACTTTAAAAAAGTAAGAATATATGGATGTCTAAGACTCTTATTTCAATATTAGAAATTCAGCTTAACCTCATAATCACAAAAAAATGGATTGATTCACACAAGAAAATTCTAGATCATACTGGCTGCAGGCATGGCTGGATCCAGGAGCTCAAATGTTGTCAGAGAGTTGGTTTGCATGTCTCTTGTCTTTCTGCCCACTTCCCTTTATCACGGCTCCATTCTCAGATAGGCTAATTCCTAGAGATGACAAGCTACCTGCCAATATTTTTTCTTTTTAGCAAATGCAGCAGAAAAAAAAAAGACTCTTTTTTCAAATACTTCCAGAAAGAGTACAGTGGTAACTCAGTTCATGAACTTGACTCTTCCCATGATTCCAGTTGCAAACTGAGTTGGACAAGAACTGAATCAAATTCAATAGTTAGGTTCATTGTTGACCTTGTGGTGAAATTTGATTTGTTTTTTTCCTGTTCAGTTTGCGACCAGAATTGTGGAGAGAATTGAGTTCATGAATCAAGGCACCACTGTGGTATCCACTCTGGAAGGGAAAGGGTAGGGACAGGGCTGATGCTGAACCAAAGAGCATCACATAGCTGACACCAGATTGGGCAGTGGCTGGGCTGCAACTCCCGTTAACTCTTTTGAAGGAAGGAGCAGTGGCAAGCGAGTTATCCTACTGCTTCTTCACTTCATTCCTCTTCATCTTCATTTTTCCCTTTCCTCTTTGTTTCTCCAAAGTCTAAGGAAGTAAGTGGGTGAGAGCCAATCCTAGTTGGGGGTAATGAGGGTGATAGAGTCCCAGAGGTGGCGATTGTGTGTTTGGGAGGAATCTGGTTAATCCAGCCTCTATTTTTCCATCGCAAATCTTTTTGTCCAAGAAGAAAGGAAAAACTTCAGCTCCACTAGGGCAAGTACCTGGCATCTCATGCACTACTGTATTCCCAGCATATCCCAGCCTAGTGCCTGGGCCTTCAGAAGTATTCGCAAAATATTGTTAGATTGTAGAAAAGAAGGCATCTGAAGAAGCTGCAGGGTTTCCTCCCTTTAGTTGTCTTGAAGGGCATGGGCTACGGAGCTCTTGCGTTTAAATTCAAGCATCTCGGCTTTGCCCTTATCAGCTGTGTAATTTTGGACATGTTACTTAGCTTCTCTGTGACTTGGTTCTTTTTTCTTAAACTGGGAAATTTTTTCCAGTACTGGGGATTGAATTCAGGGCCTTTTGCAGAGCTACACATCCATTCCTTTTTAAATTTTTAACTTTTCAGACAGGGTCTTGATAAGCTGCTAAATTGCAATTTGCATTTCTCTTACCTCAGCCTCCCAGAATGCTGCAATTACAGATGTGAGCCACTATGCCCAGCTATGGCTCAGGTTCTTTATCTGAAAAATGGAGATGATAATAACAGGATTGTTGAGAGGATTAAATAAATTAATACACATAAAATACTCATGTGATGGTTCGGATCTCCGATTACCTCTATCTAACCATCTATGGGAAGAATGCACTTCCCCGACCCCGCTGAAGGCAGACTTGGCCTCATGACTTGCTTTAGCCAATGAAATGTGAAAAAAAGCAGCCGGTGTCACTTCTGCATGGAAGCACCGAAAGCCAGTGTGTATTTCAACATGATGCTGTATAGTAAAAAATCTGACCTTGCCCAGGAAAAAGGACAGGGCTTTGCCCCCAGCTTTTATGTTATACCCGATAGAAAGGTCTTTGCTGCAGGTAGGGGCTGACACCCCCAGTAACCTTAAGGCAGGGTAGTGATGTCCCAGAGACCAATCACGTGATTTAGGGTGGGGGTTGTGGGTCATGTGGATACTGAGTTCGACATGGATACTGATGCAGTAGTATCTGTACTTCACCCAACCATGCCGGAAATTGTTGGATCCATGGTGCCTCTGTGATGAAGCCCCAGTGAAAATTCTGGACATGGAGACTCAGGTGAGCAATGCTCTGTATTGTTACACATCGATGTTGGGAGAGTAATGTATCTGGAGCACGGTGGAGCTTTGGGTTTGAGACTTTCCCAGTCCTGCCCCATACCTCTCTTCCTTTAGCCATTTCTGACCAGTGTTCTATCCCTGTCATAAGTGGGACCAGGTGCATACCAACTTTCAGTGATCCCTGAGCCTTTCCAGTAAACTACAGTTTACTTTTACTGTTTAGTTTAGGAATGATGAGCTTGTAGTTAATGGTTAGTGTCAGACGTAGGGGCAATCTTGGAGGGTGGGCCCTCAAATCCTGTAGTTTAGCTACCCACTTGGGCTCTGGGTAAGTAGTTCTCACCGTTGATGCCTCAAGTTTTTTTTCTCAGGCATTTTGTCCTAGTGACAGAAAGCTAACACAGTCATGTACAGTTATTATAGTAATATAGGTATTATAGATCACCCATGAATCACACAAAATTATATGTGTAGTGTCTGTTCTTTAAATCTCAGGGTAACTGGCAGTGTCTCAGATATTGGTCACCCTGTTAAACTGGGGCTAGGAATGAAGGTGGTGATATCACCAAATTAGAGTTCCAAACAACTTGTGCAGCATGAACAAGAAACTTCTACTTATTTAAACCACTGAGATGTGGGTTTTTTCACAAACTGTCCCATTCTAACTGATTCAGTGTGGCACAGGGCCTTGCACATAGCAAGCACTCAATAAGTATCAGCTACTATAAATACTATAAAAATAAATACTGTATGATACTATAAATACTATACTATACTATACTATACTATACTATACTATACTATAAATACTATATCACTGTTATAGTTTGCCTCTGGAATGTTGCCCCATGAAGCTCCTGCACTGATGTCTTGATGGCACTATTAGGAGGTGGTGGAAACTTCAGGAGGTGAGGCCAGGGTTGAGGAATAAGTCCATTTCTTGTTGCTGAGACAAAATACCTGATACCCTAAGTTAAAAGAGGAAAGTTTATTGTAGCTCACAGTTTGTAGAGATTTCAGTTCATAGTTGGCTGGCTCTAAGGCAGTGTGGTATGGCAAAGGAGAAACAGTTCATGGCAGGCAGAAGGCAGAAGGAAGCAAGGCAGCAAGTAGTGAAGTAGTAAAGCAGCAGCCAGCCTGCCTTCTTTCTGTCCTTTATATCCATCCAGACAACTTCCTTTTAGGTGGTACCACTCATACCCAGGGTGGGCCTTCCCATTATCCACACCCAAAAGTATGCCAAACAAATCAGTGGACTAATTTAGTAATCACACACCCTTAATCCCAGCATCACACATCCTAGATCCAGCTACCTCTGAAAAGCTCCACCACATGAGGCTCTGGAGGGACATCTAGACACAAGCCATAACAAGCACTGAACAATTGGATTTAAAGTATCAGGGTGGCTCCTTTCACTTTTTTTGTGTCTTGGAGTTGAGCAGAAGGATGAGCATAACCAGGACCTTCAGCTCTGGGTCTACCTGGAGTCTTTCATGAGTAGTGGTCTTGGGCAGCTTTTTACATGGAAGCTCCCAGAGAAAGGCCCAAAAACCAGGTGGAAGCTTCCAGCTTCTTAATGGTAACCTGGTAAGCAAGCACAAGTGAGCAACTGCCATGTGCTACTGGCGAAGGCAGGCATGGAGCCACCTAAACCAAAGGGAAGAGGGTGTGGACCCCATCTTTTGATGGGATGAGTGTCAAAGGATTCCTGGCCATTTAAATTATTTATTTATTTTTGGAACCGGGGATCGAGCTCAGGACCTTGCACTTGTGAGGCAGGTGTGGTGCAACTGAGCTAAATCCCCAGCCCCTTCCTGGCCATTTTAAATCCAACTAATAAATACCATAGACCAGGTATAGTAGAGCCTGAGTTTCATGTGATCAGGGCTGGAAGTATTAAATGACTAACAGTGTTAGACAGAGCAAAGATTGAGTATTCATATTCATAACTATGGCCAAATCCAGAAGCAGAAAGATTAAAATTAAACTAAATAATCATTAAAACTACTGAACAGAAAAAGTAAACAGCATGTAAAGGAAATAATAATATATTTAACCCATAAAGGGTCACCTGCATTTCTTTCTTTCTTTCTTTCTTTCTTTCTTTCTTTCTTTCTTTCTTTCTTTCTTTCTTTCTTTCTTTCTTTCTTCCCTCCCTCCTCCCTCCTTTCTTCCCTCTTCTCTCATCTCTCTATCTCTCTTGCTTTCTGTCTTTATAGTATTGTGGATTGAATCCAGGGAGCACTGAGCTATATCACTAGTACTTTTTACTTTTTTTGTGTGTGTGTGAGACAAGTTCTCCCTAAATTGCTCAGGGTAAACTTCAACTCATTATCCTCCTGCCTCAGCCTCTCAGAGTTCTGGGAATACAGGCATATATTACTGCAGTCCACTAAGATTTACATTTCCAATTTCAAAAATTACTACAGAATTATAGTAATTAAGATGTGTAGCTGGGGATTTAGCTCAGTGGTTCCACTGCTGGCCTTGCAAGTCCAAGGACCCGAGTTCGATCCCCAGTACCAAAAAACACACAAACCACCAAACAACAACAAAAAACAAATAAAGATCCATGGTGCTAGCCTGAAAGTAGATCAATAGAGTAGAACTGATAATTCAGAAATAAGCCCATTTATGGTCAATTCCTTTTTGACACAGTTGCCAAGAACTACTTGGTAGGGGAAAGATTAATCTTTTAACCAATAGTACTGGGACAACTAGATATCCACAGGCAAATAAATGAAGCTGAATTCTTATCTCAGACCATATTTTAAAAAGTAATTCAAGAATTAGCCAAAAAACCCAAATAAATGTAAGGGCTAAAACTATAAGACCTATAGAAGAAAACATGGGGGTAAATCTTTGTGACTTTGATTTAGGCAATGGTTTCTTAGATATGACACCTACAGCATAGCAATTAAAGAAAAATGGATTAATTGGTATTTATTAAAATGAAAATCATTTTCTGGGCATAGTGGTGCACACCTGTAATCCCAGCACTCTGGGAGGCTGAGGCAGGAAGGTCATGAGTTGGAGCTCAGCTTAAACAACTTAGCAAGATTGTCTCAAAATAAAAAATAAAAAGAGCTGGGGGCATAGTTCAGTGGTAGAGCTTCCCTGGGTTCAATGCCCAGTACTGAAAAACAAACTAAATAAATAATAAATAAATAAAATTTAAAACTTTAGTGCTTCAGAGGATACTTTCAAAAAGGTAAAAAACACAACCCATTGAATAGGAGAAAATATCTTCAAATCATGTATTGGATAAGAGACCAGTATGCAAAATGTATTATGAAGAACTCTTACAAGTCAACAATAAAAAGACAATCCATTAAAAAAGTGGGCAAATTACACAAGAAATGTCAACAATTAACAAATTGGATTATATCAAATTTTAAAAACTTCTGCACAGCAAAGGAAACCAACAGAGTGAAGACACAGCCTACAGAACGAGAGAACAATTTTGCCAGCTACTCCTCAGACAGAGAATTAGTATCTCGCATATATAAACAACTCAAAAAATTAGACTCCCCCTCTGAGTAAAAGACCCAGTCAGAAGTGGTCATCTGAAATGAATAGATGTGTCTCAAAGGAAGAAGCACAAGGGCCTGGGATTTAGCTCAGTGGTTCCATTGCCTGCGTCACAAGCACAAGGTCCCGAGTTCGATCCCTGGTACCAAAAAAACAAACGAAGAAGAAGCACAAGTAGCCAATACAGTAGGTCTGAAGAAACATTCATCACTGCTGGCTATTAGAGAAATCCAAATCAAAACAATACTGAGATGCCATCTCACTCCAGAAAGATTGGCCATCATCAAGAACTTAAAAAACAACAAATACTGGTAAGGTTGTGTGGGAAAAGGAGCCCTTCTTTATTGTTGGTGGGAGTGTAAACCCCACATGGTATAACCACTATCCAAATCAGAATGGGGATTCCTCAAAAAACTAAAAGTAGGGGCTGGGGATTTAGCTCAGTGGTTTCGCTGCCTGCTGTGCAAGCTCAAGGACCTGAGTTCAATCCCCGGTACCAAAAAAACCAACCCCCCCCCAAAAAACCCTAAAAATAGAACGTGCATTTGACCCAGCTATACTTCTTTTGGGCATCTTCCTGAAAGATTTAAAGGATCCTATTACAGTGAGACATTCATACCCATGTTTATAGTGGCATAATTCACAATAGCTAAACCTTGGTAGCAGCCTATACGCCTGTCAACAGTTAATGGATAAAGAAAATGTATATATACAGAATGGAGCACTACTCAGTCATAAAGAAGGTTAAATTTGACTCATTTGAAAGCAAATGGATGCCTTGAGACCATAATGCTTAGTGAAATCAGACACAGGAAGTTAGACATGGCATGGTTTCTCTTATTTGAGAAACCCCAAATACAAATAATTTAAAGAGCAAAATAAAAGACAGATGATAGGAAACAAGAAGGTAGAATTTATGGAGGTGAGAAGGGGTCCTAGGGATGGATGGAGATGGGAGGGAGTGGAGGAGAAGGTGAAGTGAAAAGGATCAAGACATGATATATATATGTACCAGTGCACCAAGATGAATATATTTATTATGTATCACAAGCACATACTAATAAAAAAAATATATAAAAAGTGCACAAATGATTTGCATAGAAATTTATAGAAATGACCAATAAGCTCATTAAAATATTCAAATCAAATGCAAATCAAAATCACAGTGAGATATGCCACACCTTCTAGCATAGCTATAATTTAAAAGATAATAACAAGTGTTGATCAATATGTGAAGAATTTTGTTTTGTTTTGTTTTTGGTACCAGGGATTGAACTCGGGTCCTTGCGCTTGCACAGCAGGCGGCGAAACCATTGAGCTAAATCCCTGGCCCAATATGTGAAGAACTTTGAACCTTTATATATTGCTGATGGGATAAGATGCAGACAGTTGCTCTGGGCAATTATCTGGAAATTACTCTAAAAATTAAACAAATGCTTACCAAATGACCCATAAGTTTTAGTCCTAGGAATAGTATACACCCCAGATAACTGAAATGATATATGTGGATACAGCATTTCTAGGGAGCAGATTGCAAATAGTTACCATAACTTTAAGTGCATACACACTTTCACCCATAAATTCCACCTCTGGTAATATATTCTAGTGAAATATATGTTATATAGTAAAATTGGAAACAACTGAAATTATCTATCAATAGTAAATAAGTTATGATACAATTTCTATTAGGAATACCCACCCAGCTCTTGTTAAACAGGATACCATGTTTCTGGGTCCACAGCCCTATTCCCCTCTGTATTTTCTCCCTTTCTCTGGATATGGCATGGACAGAACTGGACAAATATCTATTTTTCCTCCCTTGGATCCAGCTCTGCAAAGATGAACCATGTATATGAAGCAACAGAGGGGAGAAGGTGTAACTGGTCAAGAGTTCCTCTCTGTTAGAGGCTATGCTGAGTTGCTGCTATGTTTCTCTATGTCACTTGGGGAAAGAAAGATGCCCCTCGCTATCGTAAATGAGAGAAGAGAACGATGATTGGGAATGCCCGGGCTCACAATTTCACTTTCTTGGAGGAAAGTCAATAAAAGATGTAAGGACAGCACTTACTTTGGACAGGCCAGTCCCTGGGGCCTGCAGAGCCAGGTAAGTTTGAGCCTAGACTGGGCAACTTAGCAGCCTGGCAAGACTTTGTTTCAAATGAAAGTATGTAAAGAAAAACGTTGGGGATGTAGCTCAGTGGGAAGGTCCCTGGTTCAATCCCCAGTACAAAAAAAAAAAAAGAGAAAGAAAGAAAGAAAGAAAGAAAAAGAAAGAGAAAGAGACCTGCTGGAAACCAGGAGCTCCTGATATCTATTCTTAAGTCACTGAGAAAGCCTCCTTAACTTAGGGCTCAAGCTGTTTGGCAATCTGTGGACCCCACATTTAGTCAGAGGGGTGCAAACTATATGGGCTAATAGACTGTGCTTAGAATTGAGTGGTCTTTGCCTTTTTTGGTCCTGAAATTTCTACCACATTGTGATGAAGTCTAAGTAAAGTGGTTGGTGTGGAGGGGGCCTGAATCTCAGGACCTCCTAATATATCTAGGCTATGGTTTGGACATGGTGTGCCTCGCCCAGGGGTTCATGTGCTGGCAACCTGGTCCCTGGATGGCAGTATTGAGGTGGGGGCACTTCATGGAAGGGGCCCTGGTGGATGGTAAATACTGTAATTTGGGGCGGTGCTGCCCTCATGAATGGAATAGTGCTGTCTCCTAGGAATGGGTCAGGGCTCAGGGATCTGGATTAGTTCCCCAGAGAATGGGTTGTTACAAGCGAGCCTGGGACCTCTCCTCAGTCCCCCTTCTTGCATGAGTCCCTGCTATGTGATTCATCTACCAGGCAGCCCTCACCAGAGGCCCCCCATACCCCTAAGTGCTGGTGTTATGCCCTTGGGCCTCCAGCACTGTGAGAGAAATAAACCCCTTTTGTTTACATATCACCCAGCCTCAGGTAGCTTGTTATAGTGACACATAACAGACTAAGACAGTCTATCACTGAAAGGGATAGATGCCCACAATATATTAAGTGGAGGAAAAACAGCTGTCTATTTTAGGAGATGGGGGCCCTAATATGTCTGGCTGTATTACTCATTTTACTTTGTATATGTATATCAAAATATAATGTTGTTTACCTTAAACATATACTATTGGAAAGACTGAAAAATAGTATATATTGTGATTTCTTTATATTAAAATACAAATATTTACAGGGAAAAATATTTTAGTGGATGTGTATCCAGCCTGGTAGCAGCAGCTATCACTGGGTGGTATTTCTGGAAATGATGTTTATCTTCTTTCATACATTTCACTAATGTTTGATTATTTTTTTGCAGTGGGCATGTATTTTATTTTATTTTGTTTTTGAGCATGTATTTTATAAAGAGAAGAAACAAAACTAGTTTTCAGAAAATGCCTTTGTGAGAGGATCAGGTAGATAGTATCGGTCTCAGGAGGTGGACTTTGGAATCTGGGAGGCCAACAGTGACATGCCGAACAGCAAGCGCAAGGGTGATTCCAGACTTCAGGGCACAGCGGGTCACAAGATGCCGGGGTCGTGTCTCCTCCTGTGTTATATGAAGTTAAAGGAAGGCTGGGAACTGGTATGGTAGATGGAGGATTGCTATGGGCTGAGTTGTGTTTCCCCAGTTCCAGGGCTGGAGCCCTAACCCCCAGTTCTTGAGAACCTGACTCCATTTGGAGAGAGCGCCTTTGAGGAGGTGGTCAAGATGAGGCAATTAGCATGGCCCCCATTTAATCTGACTAGCGGCCTCATAAGGGGGCGTTTCGGCACATGGAGACAGCAGGGAGCACTCACATAGGGCAGGTGACCTCCTGCAAGCCAAGGAGAACAGCCTCAGCTAAACCCAAACCTGTTGACACCTGGACTTCGGACTTGCAGCCTACAAAACTGTGAGAAATAAATTTCAGTTGTTCAAGCCACCCAATCTGTGACATTTTGTTATGGTGGCCTTAGGAAACTAACTCCAAGATATTCACAATTTTAGGCTTTTGAGTGGTAAAATGTGTAAAAAGTTCAACTAAATATTTTCACAAATTCTGTGGGGTTTTTTGGCCTTCATTCAGAATACAAGTATTTCATAAGCAAAACTTCTTCAAATAAGTTGTGTTTACTTATGATTTCACATAATTATAGGCCTCCTCAGTTTCATTTCATTCCAATATAGAACATAAATGCATCCAAATAGAAATAGGTGCTTCAGAAATGATTCATCTTGCAAGTTGAAATATTCTAAAATGCAATTATAGAATTGCAGCATCAATATTATATACCATCTGGGACCTCATTGTTTGATTTGTTCAGTGCCTCCTGTGCCTACGATAAGATTAATTTCAAGTTTCCCTGTTTGCAAATCATGTTTCCAATAACTGCATTTTGGCACTTCATTTCATAAATACTTGATTAAAGCTTTTCAGAGGCACACAGTAAAGTTCTCAACTCATCAGGCATCAGAAAAATATCAAAAGTCACAACAAAGTATCACTACATGCTAGAACAGATAGAGTCATAGTACTAAGTGTTGGCACGGATAAGGTGCAGTGGAAACCTGTGTTGCTGATGAGAATGCAAAAAGGTACAGTAACTGGCAAACACTGCAGCATCACCTTATAAAGTTAGATTCATTTCTAACCAACCCAGAAATTCTACTTTCGGGCTGGGGATTTAGCTCAGTGTTTCTGCCACCTGCCCTGCAAGAGCGAGGACCTGAGTTTGATCCCTGGTACTGGGCCCCCCCCCAAAAAAAGTGCCGGTAAGAAATTCTACTTTCGAGTACTGTATTTACCCAAGGAAATAAAAATATATAGCCAAATAAAATATGTATGTGAATGTTCATAGCACTGGAAACATCTCAAATGTCCATTCCTAATGAATAGATGTAGTGTGTCTATACCATAGAAAACCTCCTAACAATAAAAAGAAAGGAAATAGTTATATAAACAACAATGTGAGTGCATCTCAAAAAATATTAAAAGAAGTCAATCACCAGAGGATCCACACTATATAAGGCCATGTGTAATATGTTTATGTAATTTCACTGTAATATGTAAAATGATAGTGATGAGAAGCAGATCAGTGGCTTCCTTGGGCCTGAGTGAGGAGCTACGATTGACCATTGTGTTAGCTTTCCATTACTGTAACAAACACCCAAGATAAATCCATTGATAAAGAGAAAAGGTTTACTTGGGCTCAGGGTTTTGCAGGTTTCAGGCCATGATTAACTGGCCTTGTGTTTTGGGTCTGGACCAGCATGTCCTGGCAGGGAATATCCGATGGGGCAAAGCTCCTTACTTCACTGGTGGGAAGTGAAAGAGAGGGAAGAGAGGAAGAGGCTAGTGCCCCATAGTTCCCTCTCCGGGCATACCCCAAGTGACCTGAAACCTCTCAAAAGGGCCCGTCTCTTAAAGGTCCCAGCCTCTCCCAGGAGCACCCCAGGCCAGGGACCAAGCTTTTAACAGATGGGGCACTCGGGAGCCAAAGTATAGCAAACACATACAGTTTGGGAAACTTTTTGGGTGGAGAATTACTCTATCTCTTGCTTGTGTTGATGGATGAATGATTGTCTACAATCACCAAAATTCTGGGGCCGGGGATTTAGCTCAGTGGTGCTGCTGCCTGCCCCGCAAGCGCAAGGTCCCGAGTTTGATCTCTGGTACAAAACAAACAAACAAACGAAAATTCACCTGGGCATTTAAAAGGCAGTATAAGAATTAACTCGATAAACAAAAAAAAGGAAGAAAAAATTTCCACCTAATTTTGAACAATACACAACCAAAATCAAGGGGATTTGTTTATAAAAAGTTTAATACAATGATAAAATGCTTATACTGGTTTACAGAATAGCTGTTCAGAAGCTCAAATGTTTTTAAGTGTCTGTCATCCAATTGATGAAAAGCAGCAAAAAAGAAAGCGCACAATGCCACGCTGAAATATGTTCTTATATTCAACATCAGCACTGTCACAAGATTTTGTAGTTCAGTTATACTATGTGAACATAAAAATACTTGTAAAATTTGTCAATTGCAGTTTTTTCCCTCTTTTTTAGGGGTGGGGGCATGATACTGGGGATTGAACCCAGGGCTTTGTGCATGCTAGACACTCTACCACTGAGCTACATCCCTAACCCTTTAAATTTTTTATTTTGAGACAGAGCCTTACCAAGTAGCCCAGGCAGGCTTTGAACTAGAGATCCTCCTATCTTTGCCTCCTAGGTATCTGGGATTACAAGTGTGTGCCACCATGCCTAGCTTTAGGCACAGATTTCTTAAAATGACTTCTAACTTTACAATCAGGTGTTGATGCATCCCCAAAATTTGTGTTTATTCACACAGCTAGTGAAATAATTACAGCCCATAGGATGATGGGAAAAATTGTCAACAAATGTTATGTCAAATGTCCTATCATCATTAACTTTGTTGGGAAACAGATGTTCAGAACTTAATCTTTCATAAAATGCATACTTTGTAGTTCTTGAAAAAGAAGGAAAAAAGGCACAGGTCATTGACCACTCCAGATTTAAAGTGGGAGCACTCATTGCTGAGTATGCATCTCATTCCTACTGGATACGGCCATGGCAGAGGCTGGCACTGTGTGGAGTCTTCTAAACTCTTCCATGTTCTTCTCTTAGATAAAGTTTGCATATGGTAAAATGCAGAGACTGCTTTCCATGTAGGTTTTAACAAATGTATATGACTATGTTACCCATGCCCAAATAAAGAAGGGACATTCCCACCATTCCTCAGTTTTCCTTCTGATTAATCCGTATGCCCATAGGTGATGTGTGTTCTATTGCCATGGATTCATTTTTAAACTTCATATAAATGGAATTATAACATGAATGCTTTTCAGTTTGGGTTCTTTACCACAACATTATGATTGTGAGATTCATCAAATTGTTACATATATTACTAGTTATTCTTTTTTCAATTTTTAAATTGCCAAGTAGTATTCTATCCCACGAATTTACCACAATTTATTTATCAGTCTTCCTACTGATGGACATTTGTGTTGTTTTTGGTTATTTACTATTATAAATAAAGTTGCAATAAATGTTTTCGTATAAGACTTGTAGATGTGTACTTTCATGTCTCTCATTTTTTAGTTTCTCTTTTTGTTGGTGTATGTTTCCAATACATAATAATTACATTCATCTTTTTTGTTTTTTTTTTGAGACAGGGTCTCACTATGTAGTTCAGGCTGGTCTTGAACTCACTATGTAGCCCAGGCTGGCTTTGAACTCACAGTGATCCTCCTGCCTTAGCCTCCCAAATGCTGGGTTTACAGACATGTACCACCAATTATTGCCCAGAAATAATTACATTCATCTTGAGGAATCGGTACATACACATATTGTATCTTTTTTTTTTTTTTTTGGTACTGGGGATCGAACTCAGATCCTTGCACTTGCGAGGCAGGCAGCGGAACCACTGAGCTAAATCCCTGGACCTACATATTGTATCTTGGTGGTTATTCTTTTTTTTTTGGTACCAGGGATTGAACTCGGGTCCTTGCGCTTGCACAGCAGGCGGCCAAACCACTGAGCTAAATCCCCAGCCCCTCCTGTCATATTCTTCATTCTTTAAAAAAAGATAGGTTCAAGTTACACTTGGTTATTTTTCTAATGA
>NW_004624755.1:7185790-7224643 GCF_000247695.1 Heterocephalus glaber
CAGCCGGTGGCCAAACCACTGAGCTAAATCCCTGGCCACATATTGTATCTTAATCATTTTAATCTCACCTTCTTCTTGCCTTACTCTATGCCACATCCCCAGAACCCTTCCCATCCCCACAAATTCTACCTCCCTGGTTCCTATCATCTATCTTTTATTTTACTTTTTATTTATTTTATTTTTTTGAGACAGGGTCTCACTATGATATTCAGGCTGGCCTTGAACTCATGGAAATCCTCCTGCATCAGTCTCCTGAGTGCTGGGATTATAGGCATGTGCCACCACACCTAGCTTATTTTGCTTTTTAAATTATTTATATATTAGGTTTATATAAAAAATTACGTGATACTAAACTTTCTGTGTCCGATTTATTTCATTTAGCATTATGGTCTCAAATTGCATCCATTTTCCTACAAAAGACTCAAATTTGTCCTTCTATATTACTGAGAAAAAAATAGATATCATATTTATATCATATTTTCTTTATCCATTCATCCACTGATGGGCCTATAGGCTACTTTCAAGATTTAGCTACTAAGAATTGTGCTGCTATAAGCATGAGTATGCATGTGTCACTGTAATATGATGTCTTTAACTCTTTTGGGAAGATATTCAAAAAAGGTATACACTGGGCATGGTGGCACACACTTCAGGAGGCTGAGGCAGGACGATTGCTGTGAGTTTGAGACCAGCTTGGGCTACATAGTGAGTTCAAAGTCAGCCTGAACTACACAGAGAAAACCTGGCTCAGAAACAAACAAAAAAGAGGTATAGTTGGGTCAAGTGGGATTTTTCATTTTTTTGAGGAATCCCTATATTGATTTCCATAGTGGTTGTACTGGTTTACATTTCTATCAACAATGAAAAAGTGTTCCCTTTTCTCCATAACCTCACCAGCATTTGTTGTTTTTTTGAATTCTTGATGACAGCTATTCTTTCTGGAGTTAGAATCTCAGGGTTGTTTTGATTTGCATTTCTCTAACGGCCAAAGATGTGGAACATTTCTCCATAGACCTGCTGGCCATTTGTACTTTGGTGCTACCGGGCATTGGTGGTGGCTCGCCAAGTTTTTGCCTGGGTCTTTTATTTGGGAGGATCTAATGTTTTTGAGCTCTGTATATATTCCAGATATTAGTCTTCTGTCTGAGAAGTAGTTGGCAACATTCTTTTCCCATTTTGTAGGCTGTGTCTTCACTCTATTGGTTGTTTCCTTTGCTGTCCAGAAACTTTTTAATTTGACATAATCCTGTTTGTTGATTTTCATTCAATTGGGTTTCTGTTCAGGAAGTATTTGCCTATGCCCATGTCTTCGAGAGTTTTACCTGTTTTATCTTCCAGCAGGTTCAATGTTTGTTTTAGTATCTAGATTGCTGATTTATCTTGATTTGATTCTAGTAGAAGGTGAGAGGTAGATTCATTCTTCCACATGTGGATAACAAATACCTAGGAGAAGATCTATGTGTTGGAACTTAAGTATAATTTGTAACTGCCAATAAGTTTTCTGAAGTAAGTCTAGCACTTTACATTTGGGCCTACATTTGAACTTGACAACGTATGAAAGCATAAAGGCACTGAAAAAAACTTTTCATTTGCTCCAGATTCTCACCAATGTTGGTGCTATCAGCCTTTTTTTTTTTTTTTGTACCAGGGATCAAACTCTGGACCTTGTGCTTGCAAGGTAGGCAGCACCACCACTGAGGTAAATCCCTGGCCCATCAGCCTTCTAAAAATTTTAGCTATTTGTGAAAATAATATTGCATTGTGGTTTTAATTTGCATTTCTCTGAGGACTTGTAAGGTGTTCTTATATCTTGTAGCTTCTTTTGTGAAGCGTCTGTCTTTTGCTCATATGTTTGACTGTGCTTTTTATCATTTTTTATTGACATATAAGAGGTGTGTGCATATTGTGAATACAAGTCTTTTGTTAGATACACGAGTTACAAAATTTTCTCTCAGACTGTGGCTTGCCTATTCATTTTCTTAATTGTGTCCTTCAAAGAGTAGAATATTGACGAAGTCAAAGCAGGTTTTCCTTTTTTTTTTTGTACTGGGGATCAAACTCAGGACCTTGCTCTTGGGAAGCAGGTGACGGCACCACTGAGCTAAATCCCCAGCCCTTCCTTTTACAGTTAATGCTTTTTGTGTCCTCTCTACAATCATTTTTTACAAAGGCTTATTTGATGAATAGAAGATTTTAATTTTCATGAATTCTGTGTATCACTTTTTTCTTTTAAAGTTAGTGCATTTGTGTTCTGAGAGATCTTTGCCTAGGCCAACGCTGCAAAAGCACTGTCTTTTTTTTTTAATCTTATAGTTTTAGCCTTATGTTTAAAGGTATGATTCATCTCAAACTACTGTTGGTGAAATGAGGATTATGGATTAAATGTGAATTAAGGATTGGTTAATGTTATCTTTATTAGACAACTTATTTAATGTCTCTGAATCTCATTTACATATCTGCAAGTGACAGAAGCCTGTCTCAGAGAAGAGATATTGAGTTCATTAAGTTAATAGCATCTCCCACATAAAAGGTATTAAACAATAAACTTGAAGCATTTATGGGTAAATGGATGCACCTCAAGACCATAATGTTAAGTGAAATAAATCAGACATATGTTTAAATATCATATTCTCTTATATGAGAAATCCAAAATATAGATAAAGAGCAAAGTAAAAGATAGATAATAGGAAGTAGGGAGATATTTTTCAAATGGGAAGGGGAACAAGAGGTAGAGGGAGGGAAAGGAAAAGGGATTAAAAAAAGAGAATTGAAGAAAAAAATGGAAATAGATCTTTTGCAAGTAGAAAGAGGAACAAGAATTGGAGGGAGCAGGGAGGAATGAGAAAGGGAAAGGGATGAAAAAAGAATTAAGATGTGTTGTGTACATGTACAAACTCCCTCTGATAAATGTAATCTTTGTGTACTGCAAATATAGACTAATAAGAGACACAAAAAAGGCCAGGGATTTGGCTCAGTGGTGCTGCTGCCTGCCTCACAAGCACAAGGTCCTGAGTAGAAGCAAAAAAGGTGTTAAACAGTGTAGCTCAATCATGATCCTCTTAGGTATTTGTGGATGTCTTCGATGCTCTACAAAAAGTTCTCCTGCCTATTTTTTTTTATGCTTCCATTACAGTGTAAGCCCCCCAATAGTAATACAAATACTCCTAACAACCCTTTGAGTACCACAGTGAACTTGACACTTTACATACATCCAACCAAAGCTTGGAGGGCTGTGGTCTTTATTTGGAAGTTAACGGTGGCTGAAGAACAAGAGTAACTTGCCCAGGGAAAGGGCCAGGAAGTGGTGAGACTGGTATTCCAAATTAGGTTCAAGTTCAAAGCTCACATCCTACCCACCACAAGCTTTTGATTTAATTGGCCTGACATTAGTGTTTAGTGTGTAATTTGGAGTCCTTTGAACATGTTGTGAGTAGCACTGCAAGGTAAACCTCAGTCTCAGCTGTTGGAAATGCCGTTTTCTAGCCCATGTGTACTGGGATGCTGCTGCTGTATCAGTGGTCTGCATTTGAGCCTTAGGTGCCTCCTGTCCTCCATTTATATCAGCTCTCACATTCCCTCTGGTGTCCATCAGTGGTTCACACCCAGGAAGTACTGTCCTTCAGGGAGTATTTGGAAATGTGCCTGTTGGAGGACTCCATTATGGACCCTCTGGGACTGGGTGGGCAGGGCTCAGGTATGGTAAATATCACACCATGCATAACCCATAATTCAACCATTTGGCCCCAAATGCCAGTGGTGCTTCCCCCAAATGTTGGCTGAATGCTAACTCCAATCCCAATTCAAGTCTCCTCCTCTGCGAGGCTTTCTCCGGACCCCAAGTCATCTTCTCTCCTACTGATGTGTATCGTTGACCTTGCTGCTCCTCTGTAGATGTGCTCCTGTTTTCCCTACTGTCCTCTTCTTGGTGGTGAAGTCCCCTGTCAAAGCACATTGGTGGCTTCAGGAAGCACACTCTGGCTTCAGGAAGCGAGTCTGCTATTCACTTTTACCCAGCACTCCACGAGCACAATGCTTCATTTGCTGAGCCACTCAGTCAAAAAATGATTTAAAAAGGCTTCAATCAGTAGAGCTGTCGGAATTTCTTCAGGGGTCACAGTGAGAGAGAAATGAACAGTGGCCTTTCTGCAGAATGAGCATAAATATGTGTGTTTCAGATGCCTAGGAGAGGCCTGGGGGAGGGGCAGGTGGGATGGGGGACCTCAACCACGGCTGACCTTTGCCTGGGGCTCAAGGCAGCATCAGAGACCTGTGAGCTGAAACCTCCCGTCAACTCTCAATTCAGCACTCAGTTCTGCACGGAAAGTCATCGTGATTCATGCAGCAGGCCATTAATCCAGTAAGAACCCACTAAATGGACAGACGAACAAAAACAGGAAGCCCTTCTGAGAGCCATAAATTCACTCTCGTCGCAGCTTTATATACTTGAAAGTGAAGGGTGTTCCAGGAGAACCATGGAAGGTACCTGGAACCTTGGTTTCTAATAGAAACCTGGGCAATTTGATTGAACTGCTAATAAATTGAGGACTTATTTTGTACAAGTGGCTGGGCTGGCATTGAGATGAATAAAAGGACTGTAGTTAATCTTTCAGGAGTTTGAAGACAGGGAAGAATAATTCCTAAGTCCTGCTTTTCCTTGCCTGCTTCTATGTCTGGTCCTGAAAACTTGCCTGAAACTTCCCTCTCCAGACTTTCCCACCTCTTCACCCCTCTTGCTGAGGGAAACTTCTCTAAGGTCTGCTGATTTCTACAACAACCTGTTACCTGGTTTTCCTGGCTACTCATGTTTCATTCTTTTCCTCCCACAGCGGTGCTGGGAATGGAATCCAGGGCCTCGCTCACACTGGGCAATCACCCTATCACTGAACTACCCCTCTAGCTCTTCCATTCCCACTGTGGTCCAGCATCACACACCAGCAGATTCACCTTCTCCCCAAGCAGTCTGATCCTATCACTCAGAAATGGATGTGAAGCCCTGTCATAACTCTGTCATTTTAAGGATAAAAGTGTATACACCTCACCAAGGTCCTTTGAGGTCATGGGCCTGTTTGCTTCTTCAGCTTTTTCACAACCAAATTCTCCATTTCAGATATCATGACCCTCTGGCTGGTTCTCAGACTTCTGTCTTCCCACCTGCTCCTCCTATGATGTGCCTGGCCCCTAACTCTCTAACCAAATTTTCAAGGTACCCCGTCCCTGGATGGCACCTCCTATTTTTGTTTCCCACACCTGGACTTTCCCACTCATGACATGCACCTTATCAAATTCCCACTTGTCTCCATTGACTTTGACTGTCTCATCTAAACTGCAAGAACTATATTTGATTTGTCTTTGCCTGCTCAGCACCTAGAAGAGTGCCTGGCACCTGCCAGATGCACAATAAGTGCTTGCTGCCTGCATTTGAATGAGTGCCTATGCAAGGTCATAATAAATAAGACAAGAAGGGCTTATTCAGGGATGACTTTAATGTGCATTTATCTCTACGTAATCTCTGCTTTGCTTCTAATATTGCACTTGGAAAAATCGTCATGGACAATTGAATGCCTTATTGTTCCAGAATGATGGATGAGAATGGTATGATCTTAGAAAAGGGACAAGGTTTGCTAACTTTGAGGAAATCAAAATACACATCTCTAGTATAATTCTGTCTCTCAAATGATATGAACATTCGTGAACTCTCTATGCACAGAGGGTCTATGATTTAGTAAGTTGAACATTTTGGTTAAGTACTTGAGTTTGAAACTTCATGATTTTAGTAAATAATCTGCCTTACATTTGATTCAGTTTTTCTTATCTGGGCTGTGTATCAGTTTCCTAGGGGCACCATAACAAATTATCAGAAATTTGGTAGCTTAATAAATAAAACGTTAGGGCTGGGATTGTAGCTCAGTGATAGAGCACTTCATTAGCATGCATACTACAAAAAGCAAAAACAAAAAAACCCACTTTATTCCCTTATAGTTCCAGAAACCAGAAGGCCAAAATCAAGGTGTTGGCAGGCTGCACTCCTCCTGAAGGCTGCAGGGGAGAAGCCTTCCTCGCTTCTTTCAGGTTCTGGTGGCTCCACACTGTTCCTTGCCCTATGACTGCGTCACTCCACTCTAGTTATCTTCATGGGCCCTTCTGCTTTTCTGCTCACATAAAGGTGCTTGGCATCAGATATATGTAATTACGTGGGTAATCCAGAATGATCTTATCTTGGCATGCTTTGCTTAATCACATCTGCAAAGACTTTTTTCTAAGTAAAGTGATATTTATAAGTTCCAGGGATTAGGATGTGGACATGTTTTGAGGCAAAGCAACACTCACCCCTCTTCCCACAGTAATAGCCATGTTGAATACATTTGTAAAGACCATTGGGCTAGAATCCCAGGTTGCATGGTTATTTTTACCTTTAATATAAATAACTATTTTGAAATGTTTTAGAGTGGTCTTATTTGCTCATTTTGGAAGGGCCTGCTAGCAAGCAAACATTTAGTATTAACATTAAATGGGGATGCCACCTACTGGACACTAAGATTTATAGCTGGTTGAGCTCAGAGGTAACACTGAATGCAGAATAACCCGCAGCAGCACAGGTAATAAACCTGAGTATGTGGTACCTGTTGCACATTTGGAAATGTAAAGCAGCTATTTGAATACAGCTTTGTTCCCACTCTGAGCCTCAGTTTCTTCACCTGTAGAGATGTAGATTCACCAGCTCCTTCATTTATTGAAGCGCTATTACGTGACCATCCACTAGGTGGTGGCTGGGGATGCAATGAGCAAGTACGAGCGTAGTCCTTTACAGGTAATAATTCCTTTCATAGGATTGTCACATGGATTAAATGGAATAATTCAAATAAAGGATCTGGTATAGTAGTTGCTGTTATTTGCCTCAAATGCTTAATTACAGCAGCCTGGCTTTGGCTTGGTCTTACTTGTTGAAGAGCTTCAACTTTTTGGGGAGCTCCTGTTGGTTGTTACTCTCTACTGTTTTTGCCAGCCTACAAAAGTTCCACACCACTTCCCCTAGTTTGGATCTGAACATATTATTAAGTCCTTGAGATTTCAAGGCAAAAAGAAGGGAAGGGGCCTGGAGGCATACTTTCTTTCTTCTGCCACTTAATTCTGGATTCCCCTTGGTTGATGCTCTACAAGAGACCTTTTTTCATTCTTTGGCATTACTGAATGTCTTTTACATATTGGAAAATGTACTAAATGCTGAATATACAGAAATGATCAACTATGGCCCTGGAGAAGCTAAGAAGAGCCCTAAACCAAACTCTAATAATGGACCAGGCAGACCTCAGTGTCTCCAAGAATATAAGAAGACATGCTTCAGGGAATGTTTGGGACACTGTCAAAATCTAGGTCTTATGCTTTTTATAAATTCAAATCAGTTCTTGGCCTTTTGGTTAAGATAAAGTGTAGTGTCTGGTCTTATCAATTTAATGTTTGATATACCCTCTATCCAAGGACAATATATTTGATGAGATAGAAATGCTTGCCTTTATTTAAAAATTATACAATGTTTTCATGTATCTAAGTGCAGGGTACCCAGTCAATATGCACACATTTGAATTTTCTACTAAAAATATAAAAACTAAAAATCAAATGCAACTCAGTGTCACAAGGGAATGGGATTTTCCTTGTCCTCATCCTGTGGCCCCTGGCTTCTCGCTTCCATCTGTGTTCACTAGTATTTCAACTGGACTTCTAATATGCCGAGGAGGAAATGTTTTTAAGCTATGAGAAATTGGAATATATTTTTCAAAACTACCTTTTTTAATATTCAAGGGATTTCAAGAAGTGTACCATTTGCCTCAGGGCAGATGATTTAAATGATCTGTCTTGTGATAAGTTGGTGATTGCAAAGCTCATACATGAGTCTAGGGTATTATTTTTCTACGCTGATGCTTCAGAGGAGGAAGCTAGTTAAGGGAATATTTTCCTGCCAAACATTTTATCCCTGCTGAAATAAGTCAAAATACCCAGTGTTCTTTGTATTCAAAAGTGACACTGGTGCCAGCACGACCGTCGGCTGCTGTCAGTCCCCAGCTTTCGAAGCAATGTCATGGTGCTTTAACTTAGTTTTCAGTTTGCTCAGCATGTCTTTGAAGCATTGCCTCAACCCATCTCTTCCACAGCTCCCTGTTCAGCCAAATTGCACTATTTCAGCAGGAAATCAGCGAAATGCTTAAAAGCTAGTGGGTCAGTCTTCTCCTTGTTGAGGATTTAAGCCTGTCCTTTTCAAAGAGTGGTTCTCAGAGAGACAGCATCCACATCCCCTGGTGTGCATGTTACACCACAGATTTCTGTAGCTCATCCTCACAGCACTGGATTCAGAAACTCCGGAAATAGACCAGCTAATCTGCATTTGAAACAACTATCTCTGGTGATTCCTTGGCACTGATGGTTAAGACCTCTGATTGAGGGCTTTTGCACTCACCGGCTATGCTTTGGTTGAGCCCTGTGTCTTAATTTATACATCAATCTTCTTCAGACGCTCATTCCCAGGAAAACAGTTGGACAGCTCCAGAGAGGGGAGGCATAAGTCTTCTCAGAAAACTCTGTGTCCGTTAAACATGCTAGAGCTTACATTTGGAAAATGTTCCATTTGCAATCAAGTGACACCTTCCCAAATGGCTAGGCAGATCCAGAGCAAAGAAAACAAATTAAATTCAAAATACAGCTACAAACTCTTTCTAGTGCATGTTAAAAAAATAAAAATACAGGTGCCACTCAGAGCATGAGTCTCAGGAGGGGGATTCTGGGCCTGCTCAGGGCAGGCTGCCCTTGCTCCCCTAGCTGCCTGTCCGTAGTCCACTGGCTCAGAGCTTCATCTCCAGGTGTATGGTTTCTACCATTGCAGCCAGCACTTCTGCCCTATTTTTTTTTTTTTTTTGCTTTCAATTTTGAAATAATTATAGACTTGCATTAATGGCAAGAAAAAAATGTAAAGAGAGGTCTCCTATCCCCAAATTCATAGTTTCTTCAATGATGACATTTGGTACAACTCTGAGACTATTTCAAAGCCAGGAAATTGACATTGGTCATTGGAACAATCCATAGTTTATTCAGGATTCACCAGCTTTATGTGGGCGTTGTGTATGTAGTCCTATGCAGTGTTATCCCATGTATAGAGAGGAGCATAACCACCACAACTAAGCCACAGCACTGGCCTACTCCCACAGGGGCCCTTCACAGCCATGCTTAGCCCTTTCCATCCCTATCTCTGCCCCTAGCAGTGACTAATCTGTCCTCCTTCCAGTGATTTCATGCTATCATTTCAACTCACATTTTAATAGCCTTGAGGCAACCTCCAACCATACCATGCTTCCTGCCTGGACGGTCCAAGTTATCTCTCAAGATACCAATTACTGTTTTTGTTAGTGTGCTAGTTACAAAATTGCATAAATTTTTAGTGGTCTGACTATAATCCTAATACTCCTAAAAGCATTCTTTGTAGTATATGATTTTGCTGAGTGTGTAGTTGTTCAGCAATATCTATTCCTTTTTTAAAAAATTAATTTTACTGGTACATTTAAGGTATACAATATAATGACATTCATCATTGGAGCAATATCTCTTCTGTGTCACTGGAGAAATATTTGCATAATGCATGAAACATAATAGAAGTTTACTTATTTGTTAGTTTTCTATTACTAACAGAAGAGTCCAAGGAAGATGTTCTCTCTAGCAAGCACTTTTATTTTTGTTGTTGTTGTTGCTCTTCTTGCTTATAAACTTTCAAACATGTTCTTTGTTATTGGCTTAGTCCATGTTTTGTTACTAAAATAGAATACCTGGGACCGGGTGCTGTATAAAGGAAAGAGGTTTGTTTTGGTTTATGGTTCTGGAGGCTGGCAGGTCCAAGGTTGAGGCATCACATCTAGGGGGGCTGGTGGGATTCACTGTAAAGTCCAGAGGTGGCAGACAGCATCACATGCAAAGAGGGATGATAGGAGAGACAGCCAAATTGGTTTTATTACTGACTCCTCTTGAAATAACCCATCAACTCATTAGTCCATAAATCCCTGGATGGCTTAGAACATCCCTTAACAGTTCTACTTCTTCATACCTCACAATGGGCATTAAGCTTCAACATGAATTCTGGGGACATTCAAACCACAGCAGTTACTAACTTTGAACCTCAACTCTAATCTCATTTTTAAAAATCACAGATTGCATCCTGTATTTTTTCATTTTAACAGAGAGCACAGACCATGAATCAGTCATCATTCCAGAACATTTCTTTTTTTTGGTACCGGGGATTGAACTCAGGACCTTGTGTTTTTGAGGGAGGCACCAGAATCACTGAGCTAAATCCCCAGCTCCAGAGCATTTCTGAACACTTGGGCAAGCCACTAGGACAACTACATTGTATCCAACCCATCCTTCTCATCACCACTGCTCATATGCTTTTGTACATCTTGGGGTGTTCTTGGTTGTTGGTGGTGTTCCGTGGTGCTGGGGATTGAACTCAGGACCTCAAGGATGCTTAGCATGGGATACCACTAAGATTCTCCCACAGCCTCTAGTAGTTCCTTTTATGTAGCAGCAACTCTCCTGGCTCCCTCCAGCCCCTCACTTACTCCTGTCCCTCCCCTCAGGCAAGTCTTTCTTCTCTCCTCCTCTCGGGGAAGGCAACTGCTCTGCCAATGAGAAGGGGCAAGGCTGCTTGCTCATCATCCTGGGCCTGCACTGACTGTGCACAATTCTAATTCTAAATACTGCATTGGAAGTCCACTTGGCAATGTCTCTAATTTAGACTCTATCTGTGATGAAGATGAGATCTTTATCTACCTTATCTTTTGTCATATTCTTAGTTGGTTCAAAATCTGCATGGAAAAGCAATTTTATTCATTGGGTCCTACTCAAAGTTACTAAGAAGACAAATGCATGTGGGCACACAAGCACACACACACACACAGAAAGAGAAGGAGAGGAGGGACTTTTTCAATATTTAAAGGATGAAGGTGACTTTTTAATTTGTCTGTTCACTAAAGATATGGTAGGAAGCAGGTAAGAAAGAGGGAATATTGAAACATCTAAAATAAAGAAATTTTATCAGAATAGGAAGGACAAAGTGAGTGCAGCGTGAATCAGTTTGTACTTTTAGGATAGGAGAGTGCTTCTCACATTGTGATAATGCCAAAGAAATACCTGGGGATCCAGTTGAAACTCTCAGTCAGGCGTCTAGCTTTAGGGTGGGACCCAACTTCCATATTCCCAATAAGCTCCAAGTAATGCTGATGCCTATTATCCACTGACGTCCCTTGGTGACAAGGTTATAAGATATGGTTAATTATTACCCTTTGCTCTCAATAATAACTCCCCAGTTTATTTTGAAGCAAATTTATGCTAATAATTATTTTGCTCAATCTAATATTTATGATCTGTCTCCAGTTTCCCAAGAACACATCCACCTGGATAGCATTTCTGACTTGCTCACATGGCCCATCCACCCCCACATTTTAATACCTCTCCATTACTAGCAAACTTTGGATTCTTTCACAAGCCACTCTAAAATGCAGTGTCTTAAAACACTGCATGGTTATCTTAGTCACTGTTTATATTGGTTATAGTTCCATAGCTTACAATTTGGTTGGGCTCAGTTGGGCAATTTTGCTGATCTTCATAGGGCTTGTCTATGTACCTGTGGCCAGCTGCAGGGACTTTACTAGGTGCCTCTGGCAGTGTTGGCTGTTTACTGGGGCCTTGCAGAGACTGAAGCACATATTTCCCATCATCCAACTAGCTAGAGCAGGTTTGTTCCCTTGGTGACAGAAAGGCTCCAAGTAAAGCATTAGGGTCAGCCTTACCGTGCAAGCTCTTTGTACAATGCTACCTGAATCACATTTGTTAACTTCCATCTCATTGGTCAAGGCCAGTGCCAAGATCAAGATCAGAGCCAGGGCGGGACAGAATTGCCTAATGGTATGAGTGCTTGAAGCCGAAGCTTAAGCTTTTGCAGCTGTTTTTGAACTCTGACTATTTAGATTCAGTTTCCAGAAAGGCTTATCAGGCTGGATTGTATCTTGCAAGATTGCTTTTTTACTTCTGTCTTCTTGGAAACTTTTCTACCTATCTTTGGATAGGGTCCAGTTCTACTTTCAAATGCTACCTCCTTCATAAGCTTGATAACTAATTTGGATGAGGTCTTTAACCACATCTCATTCAGACTATTGTAGTTACTTATGTGCAGCTTACATCCTTGTATGCTCCAGCAGATATTTCTAAAGGGCTTTCCTCATTTTTGCTTTCCTGTAACACCCAGCAAATATCAGTTGCTACTACTTATTTATGCTGGTTACTCATAAGCTTTTGACCCTATATGTGTAGGTATTCCTATTGACTCCTTTTTACAGAACAGGAAACTGAAGTACAGAGAGGTAAAGTTACTTGTCCAAGATCACAAAGCTAAGAAGGGGCAGAGCCAGGATTTGAACTCCCATCTCTAGAACCTAAGAACCTGTTCTTTACAACTCACATTCTAACTGAATACAAATAACAGTTTATGAATAAACCCATGCAGATAATTAAAGATGGACCAGGGAGCATATGTTTTGTCCTCTTGTTGGGACTGCAAGTCAGGAAGATCTCAGGGTTAATGAGGGTCACAAATTTTTCTCAGTTCTCTTACAGATCATCAGGTTCTGTGGAACTGAATCATCATAACCAGTGTCACAAGAAGCTGAATAAAAAGATTAGGATGTTAATTTATCAGTGTCCAGGGAGAGAGAAATGACATCCATGCCAGCACAAGTGTCATATGGTCATAATTATCTTTCATCTAAAGGGAAACTGAGTTAAGATGAGAAAGTTGGAGAGTGAGTTTATTTCCCAATTCTGCCAAACAGGCTTTGAGCCCTTTGCAAAGGGAGCTGCTATTTTTAAACAGTATAGTTCCCGGTGAGGCACGGTGAGTCACCCCAATTAAAAGGCTGATTTGGCCAAGCTGACAGGAGACTCGTGTTGAATCATCAATATCTACCTCTCCATTTTCAGTATTCCCTACAACATCATTACTAGGCATCCCTTTTTCACTTTGTTGGTTTGGGGTTGTGGAGTCTGCTCTCTTGACTCTGATTATTCCTTTCCCAGCATTACTGTGCAGTTTGGGGAGCCAGCCCCAGGGAGTGGTAATGCTTTGCCTTAGTTATATAAGGATGGGGCGGTTGGTCAGGCTTCTTTATGGTGTAAGGACTGATTAGAAGGGAACAGGCAAAAACAAACAAACGCAGGGCAAGATCCAATGACCGACATTACAAAGTCAGCACATGCTTATCTGTGACTGAGAGTTGTAAACTCATCACACGCTTATCTGTGTACCATGTACCTGAGAAACGTACTGCTTGTGAGTGTGTTACTCACATTTACTGCATGCTTAAGGAATCCCCAACTGACCTTGTCCTCTTCCCAGAAACAAAGGCTAAGACCCTGACCAACCTAGATTGCACCAATCAGTTATTTTACGAATAGTTGTTTTTAGAAACCATCTTACCCCTATATGTATGAAATGCACCTCAGACTCGCTGGGAATCCCCAGCGCGATGGCCCCTGTCTTGCAGCACCACTCTGCTGTTAAGACAGCTTTTCTTCTGCTTTCCCTGCATTTGCCACACTTTAAGTAAACTTTCATTTTGCACTGTATCAGTCTTGACTCCCCCATTTTCCATTAAAAGCCCCACTTCTTCATTCTTCACTGGAGTAAGGGCAAGGACCCGAGGGGGACCCCAGGCCTCCCCCTTCACAAATCCCCCACTGGATGCAACAATGGTGTCAGTAACTCAGGAAAATAATAACATAAGCAGGTGAAGTGAATATGCTTTTAAAATATATATTTTCACTTATAAAATATAGTGTACAGTTGAGATTGTGAGAGAAACCAAAGTGACCATTTATTGGAAGAGTCAAGATTAGCACAATCACTATGAAAATCAGTACGGAGATTCTGCAAAACCTAAAAATAGAAGTTCTGTTTGACCTAGTTCTTCCCCTTCTAGATTTCTTCCTAAAAGAGTTGAAGCCATCTGTCAGGCATGGTGGCACATGCCTGTAGTCCCAGCACTCAGGAGGCTGAGGCAGGAGGACTGCTGCGAGTCCAAGGCCAGCATATACAAGGCCAGCAATATATAGTGAATTCAAGGCTCAAAAACAACTACAAAACAAAACAAAAAAGAACTAAAAAGAAGAGTTAAAAACATCCTACTGTACTGATACATGTATACTCATGTTTATAGTAGAACAATCCATAATGACTAAATCTTAGAAGCAGCCTATATGTCTACAAACAGATGAATGGATAAAGAAAATATGGTATTTATACACAGTGAAGAACTACTCTCTCATAAGGAAGGATAAATTTGAGTCATTTGTAGGAAAATGGATATACCTTGAGACCATAATTCTAAGTGAAATAAATCAGATACAGAAAGTTAAATATTGCATAGTTTTTCTTATATAAGAAACCAAAACTATAAATAAATTAAAGGATAAAATAAGAGACAGATAATAGGAAATGGGGAGAGAGATCTTTTGCAAATGAGAAAGGGACTAAGAGAGATAGGAAGGAGGGAAGGCAGGAGAAAGGGATGTAAAAAGCATTAAGATGTGTTATGTGCATGTACCAACTCCTTACAATGTAATCATTAAGTACTGCAGACATGTACTAATAAAAGTAAAATTAAATTAAAAAGATTGAGTGCAGCAAACAGAAACGACTTTAGATATTTTAACTTTGAACCTGAATACAGGGAATGAAATATTTAAAAAATAACTGAAAGTCTCAGCGTGGGGGTTCTAGACTAGGTTTCTAGAAATGACTCCTAGAATCCTGCAGAACTGACTTGGGGAGCTATCCCCTTGGAGGCCACTGTGAAGGCTCCTGAGACCCTAGTTCTGGTGTCAGGAAGACACATGCCCACTTCACACTCCCCCACCAGACACCCCGGAGGCTGCAGAACATACACTGCACACCAAAAAGCCTCCTGTTTCTACTCTCTTGTTTGCAGGTTGTAACCATTAATGTTGATATGTCAACTTCACTGAATTAAGAAATGCCTAGCGGGGCCAGGGATGTAGCTCAGTGGTTCTGCCGCCTGCCTCGCAAGTGGAAGGTCCTGAGTTGGATCCCCGGTACCAAAACAAAAGAAAGAAAGAAATGCCTAGCAGATTAGTAGAGCAGCCTCCTGGGTGTGTCTGGGTAGGTCATGGAAGTGTGGCCTTGGGTACTATATATGCTTCCTCACTGGTGCTGTTTCCCTAATCTGTTCCCTGGACCTCATGCCTTAAGTAGCTTTGTTCTGCCACAACCTTCCACCATGATATGCCTGCCTCGGAACCAGCTATGATCGAATTCCTCAAAACCATGAGCCAAATTAAACTTGTGTTAGCTGTTGTGTCCAGCAGTGGGAAATAACACTGATGACAACAAAGGATTGAACAGACTGGGAGAGTTGACCTCCACTGGCTCTACCTCCCAAATCTCAGGGGAGTACAGTCATCTATGGATATCCACAGGGGACTGAATGTAGGACTCCTACAGATACCAAAACACATGGGTGCTCAAGTACTTTACACAAATGGAGTATTTGGATAGAATCTATTTACATCATACTATATACTCTACGTCATACCTAGGTTACTTAAAATACCCCCTATCATGTAAATGCTACATGAATAGTTATATTGTTCAGAGAGTAATGAGAAAAATAGATCAGGAAACAATGACAATGAAAAAAGTCTGCTCAGTACAAACACAATCTTTCCCTGAATACTTTTGTTTCATGGGTAGTTGAGTTTGTGGATGTGGAACCTGTGGATATGGAGGGCTGACTGTACAATCCCGTTGGCAAACTTAATCTGCCTGTGGATTGCGAGCTGGGAGAGTGTGCACAGAATGAAGTTCATTGTTGTCTTGGTAAGCAGGCTGAGGGAGCCAATCCTCACCCTCCACTTCCCTACCTAATGTACTCACTACCAGGGCTATGACTACCTGTGACATCTGTGATCATGCTTATCATTTCTCATCATTACTGCCTTCTTTCACAGAAGAATGAGCTGATGCCTCGCAGGTTCATGTGATGTGCAGCAATAGGAAATTTCGCTAGAAAAAGAAATGGAGTCAGTCTCTAAACTCCACCTGCCAGATTCTAGAGATATACTCCCAGTAGTCCACTGACTTGCCACCTGCCATCACAATGGAGTCTGGGATGCAGAGACCCTTCAAGTGTTAGCAGGTCCTGCTGCAGTCCTGTTCAAAAGCTCCTGACAGGCCGCCTGTAGCTTTTCTCTTTCTCCTGCTTTTATGGAGAATTGTAACTGTCTGTGCCATTCTAATGCTGGAAGGAAGCGTTCTCTACCTGCCTCTCTTCCCTCTGGAGAGAGAATTGCTTTGCTTACCCTGGGGGTGGTCTTAAATGGCCTTCTGCGATAGCCAGATCTTCTTTTATTTCATCCCTTTCCATCAGAAATAGAAAAGATGAAGGCATGGCCCTATTTTCTGAATTCTCTCAGTCTTAACAGAATGTAATTACTACACTCTTTTTTCTTTTTCTAATCACAGGAGACTTTTTCCCAGCAACCTACTTACTGATTCTTCTACTTCCTTACTTCCCTTTCCCTTTTGCTTGGCTTTGGTATGGAAGTTATTTTGCTTCAAACTACTTAAGAGGTCTCATTAATGAGGTTGACAACATCCAGATCCTGCCTCTTAAGAGATTTGTCATTTCCCCTAGCCCAAACATTTAAAAACATATGTGAGCAGAATGGGAAAGCAGTGTGATCATAATTGGTCTATTTGCATCTGCCACTGGAAAACATCTCCTCAATATAAAATACTCTCATAACATAAGGCATCACCTATTCCTGTCTGGTCCCTGCTTGCTGTCTTCTCTCCACATTTGTGTTCATTCAGTAACCAAATGATCAGCAATTCTTGGACCCAGTCTTGTCATTTACTGATTCAAAAATATTTATGAGTCCTTATTTTGTGCTGGCACTGTGCTAAGTGCTCAGAAAAGCAGGTGAATAAATAGTCATGGTTCTTGTCTTCCAGAAGTTCCCAACCTAGACATTATGAACAAGTGATTCTTCAAAACCAGGGTCTTACTTGGATAAAGTGGTCATGGGAGGTTCTCAGGGGAGGGGACATTCATACTGAAGGAAAAACAGGAGGCAGCCATACAAAAGGAGGAAGGGATGAACATCTAGAGCGGGGGGTACAGCATGTGGGAAGGTCCAAAGGTGGGAAAAGAAAAACATGGTGTGTGGCAGGGTCTGCAAAGAGGTCAGCAGGGTGGGAGCCCACCCACCAGAGGAGGATTTGTGCTCACTGTCAGTGGGGCCAGACTTTGCAGGGCCTCAAAGGTCAAGGTAAGGAATTGGCATTGTATGCTCAGTGTGATGGGAAAAGGTTGAAGGGTTTCAAGTAGAGGAGGATGTGATGTGTACTAAGGGATCATTCTCACAACTAAATGGGACTTGGACTGGGACAAGGAGAAGATGAGCCGGGTGAAGACAGAGTGGCTTCTGAACTCGCCCAGCCTGGGCTAGGTGGTGGGAGAGGTGGATATGAGGGGTCAGGGTGAGAAATGACAACATATGAGTGGTAGGGAAGCAGAGGAGTCAATGACGCTTCCTTATTTTTCCAATGATGTTGCAGCTCAGCATTAAGAAATCCTGGCACCAATATGGCTGGATGTACTTTTCTGCCTATGGGAAGGGGTAATAGATTTTTTTGACTGAGTGATACAGCTCTTGGCAACATATCTTTTCTCCCCTTCTGACCATATTCTTGTTATTTTATCCATATCCCAGTGGATGGAAGCCCAAGGCTGCATAATGCCTGAACCATGAATTTTTTCTTGGCTCCGACAGCATCAGGATGATGGGTAAGAGAATACTCCCTGGAGCCAGACAGGCTGGTCCAAATCCTAACTATTTCTCATAACTCATGGTGGGATTTCACCTGGTTTCTCTGGGGCTTGGCATCTTCTGGTGTAAAATGAAGTGAGGATAATAGCACTTATCTCACAGGGTTGCTGGAAGGATTGGATGAATGATTGCAGGTAAAATCTTTAGAGAGTGTCTGGCACACAGACTTGTGTCAGCTCATATTAGTGTATCAGTGGGGACTAGGTACTTTTGGGTTGACTTTATTTCACTCTGTACCCACCCAAAAAAGCAGGATTCGATGCCTCAGGGGACCCTCCAAACAGACCTAACCCCATAGTGGATTAACAACAAAAGACCACTTTCTTAAGTATTTCACTGGGAGATGGAAGATGGGGCTTCCTCTGGAGTGCCCAGTGTTGTACCTCAAAATCCCTCTGAAGAGGGCCAGGGATTTAGCTCAGTGGTCAAGTGCAAGGACCCCAGTTCGATCCCTGGCACCAAAAAAAAATATCCCTCTGAAGATCTGGCCCCTTCTCCCTCTCTGTCCATTAGCTGCTACACTTCCGCCCCTACATTTCCCTCTTACAGTTTCTTTGGCCTCTGTAATTGGACTTCCATTTAGTCTTTTGCTAATCCTGTGTTTTCTGCTATAGACTAAATGCTCATATCCCCTAACCCCTGAAGCTAATATATTGAAGTCCTACCATTCAAGGTGATGGTATTAGGAAGTAGGACCTTTGCGAGGTGATTAGGTCCTGAGGGCAGAGCTCTCACAAGTGGGATTAGGTCCCTTGAAGAGACCTTCCAGAGAGATTCATCACCCTTTTTTGGCATGGGAGGACACAAGGAGAAGATAGTCATCCATCTGTGAACCAGAAGGCAGCCCCTCACCAGGTGTTGAATCTGCCAGTATTTTGATTTTGGACTTTCCAGCCTCCAGAACTGTGAGAAATAAATTTCTGTTGTTTATAAGTCACTTAGTTTATGGTATATTGTTATAATAGCCGAATAGACTAAGATGTAGTCTATTTCCCCAATTGTTGGTCTTGTATATTCAGTCCCTGAATCCCTTTTTTTTTTTTGGTACCAGGGATCAAACTTGGGTCCTTGCGCTTGCGCAGCAGGCGGCAAAACCACTGAGCTAAATCCCCAACCCTGAATCCCATATTTTGTCATTCTCTTAGTTGTAAGAGGTTGACCAATTTAGAGGAGACTAGCGATCCAGATCTTCACCTCTTGGGGTTTGTTCCATTGTCTCCATAATCAAGTTTATTGTGACATCTTTTTGACATTTTTGTTTAACATAATGATGATAATCTAATGACAGAATGGTTGCACAGAATTTAAGACTCTCAGGGTTCGGGATACAGAAGAGAGGTACAGTGCTTGCCTAGCGTGCATGAGCCTCTGGGTTCCCTCTCCAGCACCCCCCCCATCAGATTTTCTGATTATAAATAGAATGTAAACAAAGAACCAGCATCATAAGAGTTATGACAAAAAACAGGTAATAGTTCATTTAAGATGCTTCAGAACCAAGAAACCAATTGACCAACTCAGGCCCAGAGAATAAATATCACAGGCCATGAGGATCAACTTAAGACAGCCAAATAGCTTTTTCCTTAAGGCTGCACAGCACCCTTTCTACCTTGCCTTTTTCATTGATCCAAGTACAGCAAGATGTTTTAGTAATAGCATAGATGCCACTGTGGCTGGCCAAGAAAAAATCTAGAGCAATGTGACTGTGCGTCCCTGCTCATGAAAATGAACTACAACCAATCTGTGTTCCATCTAGTGCAGGGTTAGCATCACTGACAGCTCTTGCTTGAGATAATAAGTTTCTTGCAGTCTTTTCTACTAACATTATTCTTACCAGCATGAACAATGAATCAGTAATCCCCGCAGCCTGAGTGCCTGAGTAATTATGAATGGCCTGGTTTTGGAGTTTATGTATAATTAAGACTTTTAGTGATTTATACAACTACAGTCTATGTACAGACAAGTCTTGGGAATACCATTCTTCCAGTACATGAAGTGTTAGTATGAGGCAAACAGGATTAGATGTCTTGGCTAAGAGAAAGTTTTATTCAGTAGGGACACATGATGCTGCAGAGAAAAAGAGACTTATTCATCACATAAGGTTGGAACTAAAGGTTTCCATTGGCTGGTATACATATTTGGATTTCAGTTAGTCTCTTCTAGTGGCAAGTATCTGGTTCATCACCTTTCTAAGATTGTTGAATTCAAATTTAGATATATCTATGGTTTGATCAATACTATAATGACAGTTCTTTTTCAAGGAGAGAGGGACAGTAGCAAAATTAGTCGATTCATTTAAGAGCATTTGCCCATGTAATTGCAAGTGTGAATATCATTGGTTGTATTTCCCTATGGTCTTGTGTAATGAGATTGGAATTGCTCAGAGATTTTTATCATGGGGGTCTGGTGATGGATTGTATATCTAGCAGTAAGACTGAAGGAAGTGACTGAAGGAATAACTAAGAATGGTATTATACATAATAAGTATGTTCTGGCCTAACAATTTTTATAGGAATAAAAATAAAAGAGGCAAATATGGGAAGACAGAAGCCAGGGATCTATATAAAATGAGAAGAATGATTATTAACAAGCAGATTAACAACAATGCGACAGGGACCGTGGCCTAATATCTTGGAAGGAATATGTCTACTATTCAAAGTCACCAACTTATTCTGAAGGTTTTGGGTCTGCTGATGACTTCAGAAGATTGGTAACTTCTGGAAGATTTTTGAGAATTTTTAACTTGAAGTACCCTGTTAGGTTAGTTTTTCCATTGAATAGAATTCTGAATTGATTCTTTCATTGTGAAATGTGAGCCCAAGTATTGACTTCCTGGAGTTACACCATTGAGCTTATTGATAATATACCAGATAAATTTCCTTCCTGTGCTGTTCAAGAACAACTTCTCTTTTAGCTCTTCCAATAGATATAACTTCTTTGTTGAAGATCATGAAAAGTCTGTTTAGGAGGATGTTGTGGGAATAACGGCATAGTGATCTTGGTGATAGCACTGGGTATAATACATGAATCCTTTGCAATATTTTGACATGTTTACATGCAATAGGACAGAGTCTAGGATCAGAGTGAAATCTCTAAATGCATGTGCTTTCCAGTTGACAATTTATGTGGAGGGAGATGATGTGTCCCCATGGGAATGGACCAACATGCATGTTAAAGCTAGTGGCAGTAGGGATATCTTTTTTCTTTTTTTGGTACCGGGGATCGAACTCTGGTCCTTGCACTTGCGCAGCAGGCGGAGAAACCACTGAGCTAAATCCCCGGCCCGGGGATATCTTTTTTCAAGGAGTTCAGTGATTTCTCAAAGTTTGGCTAATCTAAATTTAAGGATGCTTTTGTTTTTTTTAACCCCTCCAGAAGATTGTGGGTGGTAAGGATGGTGTCATTTTGGTAAAAATTACAGATTTTTATAATTTTGTATTTGACTACAGGGTAATGCCTTGCAGTGCTTGCATGAAATGTGTGTCTTGATCACTTGTTATAAAATTTTTGTTTTGCTTCAGGTTGAAAATATAAAATGTGACTGTAAGGGCTAGGCTAGAAATTTTGGCAAGGAAATGCTGCAGACAACCCAGAAAATAGATATACAATAACCAAAACATTTTTTGAAGAGTCAATTTCAGCCAGGCATGGTGGTGCATGGTTGTAATCCCAAGACTCCAGAAGCGGGAAGCAGGATTGGCACAAGTTTGAGGCCAGCCTGGGCTACAAGGTGGGTCAAAGTGAGTGCTATGGAATACATAGCAAGACCCTGTCGCAAAAAAAAAAAAAAAAAAGTCCACTTCAAAGTGGAGAAAAAGTCACTGAGTTTTTGCTTCTGAGCCATGTCCCACTGTAGATTTCCAGTATTATGTTGTTGACAACACATGACCTCAATGTAAACCCAAATGCCTTTTTAAAAATTTCCCAACCAATGTTGATTTAATTTGTGTATACCATGATGAGGGGTTTTATGGAGAATTTCAATTTTCATTTGAAGTCATCTGATGCACCAAGCAAATGTTTTAGGAGTTTCAGAGATGATCTAAGTAAAAAGTACAACCAGATTTCCCCCATTCTTTCTTTTCAAGGTCTGGGACCAAACATTGCTATTTTGTATCAGTTTCTCTTTTTAGTTTTGTTTCATTGTATTTTTTTTACTACATGTTTGCAGTATATGATGATTACATCTGACAAGGGGAGTTGGTACGTGTACACACATGGTAATTCCTTTTTTATGGCCCCTCTCCCTGTTATCTCTCAGAGATCTAACCTTGGTACCTTTGTATGGTTAAAATTTATTATTGGTTAAGGCTGCTTATTTGGCACAATGAACTGTCATATTTTTTGGCTTCCATTTCATCTCTTTCTGCATGAGCCTTTACCTTTATATGTCCACCAACCTAAGAGATAGGATTGCACCTTTACTTGATCTTAGCTAAAGGGCCCAGAAGCAATAGGAGTGCATTTAAAAGTTCCTTAATTTCTTGTTCATTTTAGATGTGAGTACTGGTAGAGATGAGAAGCCACCCCCACCCCAAAACATCTTGAAGTCATTCTCAGAACATATTTTCTGAATACTGTTCTCCGAGCCTACTTGCCCTCTGAATATGTTTACTCTCTGGTCTTCCACTACCTAACAAGCTCTAGCAAGTGCAATGTCTTCTGGAAATGGGATTATTATTACCTCAGGTAGAGTACAACATTTCAGTGGTTTTTTTTGTTTTTGTTTTTTCATTTTTAAGGTCGGTCTCACTATGTTGCCCAGGCTGGTCTGGAACTCCTAGGCTCAAATGATCCTTCTACATCAGCCTCCCCAGCAGTTGGGACTACAGCCTGTGCCACTATGGCCAGGTGAAGGCTGACATTCTAAAAGACAGCTTCAATTTCTGCTAGAATATCCTGTTTAAGAACTTCCAAGTTCAATTTTGAGACATGAATCAGTGACAGATAATATTAGGTCAGGCTTCTTAAGGGATTCTCCAGGTCTGACCGAGGTACAGAAAGTTGCTGAGCTGAGTTAAGATCCTTATGAGGCTCCTTTTCTAGGACTTGGCATTGTAGTGGTGAATGTAATTTCAGAGGAAAAGTAACAATATCATAAGAAGTAAATCTACTGGCTGAAAAGTGTTGTGTATTCTCAGTCAGTAGTGATGTCCGTATTGGGGACCTTGAAATCAAGCAGGAAAACTAGATCTGGCTCAGCTGAAGGTCTTCTTTCTTTCTTTCTTTTTTGGGACTCAGGATTGAACTTGGGTCCTTGAGCTTGCACAGCAGGTGGCGAAACCACTGAGCTAAATCCCCAGCCCTCTCTCTCTTTTTTTTAATTAGCAGCAGCTATTACCACAGGACAAGGGATATAACCCTTTGCAACCAGCTCAAGAGTAAGGCTATGTATAGTAAGACATAGGTTGTTTTTTTGTTTCTTGGCTAATGAAGTGAAATGATGGCCATGGAGAAAAAAAGGGAAGAAATCTATTACTGTATTTTGCAATAATTGTAGTCGATTGGTTATAAACACCACTACATTTGGATCAGCCAGCTGTAGGTTTTTTGTGGTTCCCATGAAGTTAAAACCTTGAGGACTTATCCAGATCACTTCTGCACAAATAGACAACAGGGGTTTTGTAGTTGTAGTGCCCAGTGAAGGAAGTGGTTGAAGAACTTTATTTGACATACAGAAGGCTTGTCCCATGACTAGATCCCCAAAGAGAAGGTCTCTTCCCGAGGACTTTGTCAATTCATAAAGAGATGTTGCAATCTCAGAAAAATTTGTCTGCAATATCCAGTTAAACCTAGAAATCCTGTCAATTGCCATTTTGTGGGAGGTCTAGGATTAGTGTGATGGTCTGTAGTCTATCAGGAATGGCTATATTTTTCTGTCTTTAAATATGCCTTGTCCAAAATAATGGATTATGCTTTAGAAAAGTTATAATTTATTAAACTTTATGTCAGGGATAGGAGTGTAGTTGGTTTCCATCCCCAGCAATATAAACAAAAACCAAAACAACCCCACACAACACAAAGCAAGACAACACACATACACAACCCTTTACCCTTTATGTCCCTTTTGTAAGGCCAAAAGCAAGTAAATGGAATTACTTATTTGCCAAACTTCTTGTTCTATGAGTAAAGTAGGGAATCATCTACATATTGTAACCAATCTGAATCATAAGAGAAACTTCTATCTTTCAGGACTTGCTTGAGGAACTGGGAAAAGTTGACAGGGCATCCATAAACCCCTGGAATATGGCTGTCCAGATAAATTATTATCCTGTCCAGCAGTTCGAAAGATATCAATGGACCTGGATGCAGTAGAGAAATACATTGAAAAGGGCAGTGCAAAGATATACTACAGTGAAGCAAGTCGCTTTGAGCAGAATTGATGGCAAGATGGTATTTGGGTTAGGTACTACATGAAGCAAGAAGCAAAAGTTTGTTGCTTGTCCTGAAGCTTTGAAAAATATCCTCATCCATTTGGTTTCTTCACTGGTAAGACAGGAGTGTTCAAACATTTTGACTATAAGGCCTTCAATTACACTTGTAGCTTTGAGTGTTTCCTTTGCTCTGTCTTTAAGGATATTTGGATGTTTGAGTATGTCTACTTCTCAGGCTCTGATCATTTTTTCTATGCTAGTAAAGTGTTAAGGCCATGGCATATCAGGTCTGGTGTCAAGACCCTTACCTAGGGTACATGTAAAAAATAATGGAGAAAGTAAAGGCATATATCCAGAGCAGACACAACTTGATTCTGAATGAAGAGTGCTCTCGAACTTCAATAAATAACCTCTTTGTTGTGCACTTGTGCTTTATAGCATTTGCTGATTTCTGTGATGAAAACACTCTCATCAAGGTTAATTTCAAGCTACCAATGTAGTATCACTAAAAGGGATTTGAGTTGGGAAGACATATGCAGAAGTACACCATGCATTTCCACCAGACAGACACAATGGATTAAAAAAAAAATCCAGAGCATAGATACTAGTAAAATGTACTAAAAAAGAAGCGATGGATTTTGAGTATTACTTTTGCTTTTAACATTGTGTAAGTTTATGCAATTTAAATTTAAAGAGTATCTGTATTTAAAAACTAGCTCACAAATCTACCAAACATTTAATCAGCTCTTGTAATCAAGTGTGAAATATTGCAAAGGGCCTCCAGCACAGCACCTGGTGAGGGCAATGCCAGGGATTGGTGTAGGCTCACCTAAGGTGAAGACTGCAAGAAAACTGAAGGCGGGATCCTTACTTATTTCTCTATCTCCAACACTTATCGCCAGGTTGTGCAATGGTCAAAGTAATTCATTAATTCGATATTCAATATTTTTCGCTTCCGCTGTCTTCTGGGTAGTTTTAGGTGTTTCGAAGTTCTGCAACACAAATCAAAGCTCTACCTTCAGAAGAGTTTTTTAATTGTTGTGAGTGTGTGTATGTGTGTGTGTGATGTCAAGTGGTTGGTGATGAGTGTTATGGCTAAAAGTTCTGTAGCGCAAAGGAGAAAAGGAATAGGGTGTAGTAAATGTTGAAATGTATGAAGGTAAAGATGGCACGTTCTGGAATCTGACAGACTGAGAAAGGCTGAAGCGCAGATTCTGCATAGATCTCTGCCAACCAACGGCACTAGAACACAGAGCAACTCAGGACATTTCCTTACTTGAGAAACTCGTGCACTTCGGTCTCCTCACTTCTTCCACACAAGGGCATAGTCCTTGAAGTCTCAGTCTAGTCTCAGAAACCCTGGTTTAAGGAGACCAATCAGTTGTAGCGAGGCAGGGTTAACTTCAGTACCGCCTTTTCCTCGGTCTGAAGCCGGCTAAACGCACAGACTCACTGCGCATGCTCAAATACTGAGGCTGCTTCCTGGAGCCCGAGCGAATGTAGTCTGCGCATGTGCAAGAGTGGGACGCGTTGGTTTCTGCTTTTACGTGTTTTGACCTTAGGTCCTGCCGTACCGTCCAGGTGGCGAGTTACTTTGTGGTTCCGTTGTGTGTGTGCGGTGAGCTGACTGTGCTCCACTTTATCCGCGGGCGCTAGAGCCACCATGAACCGCTACACCTTCGCGGCGGGCGAGCGGCTGGTGTCGCCAGCTTACGTGCGACAGGGCTGTGAGGCCCGCCGCACGCATGAGCACCTCGTACTGCAACTTCTGGAGAAGGTACCGAGGTGTTCCCTCCCCAGCCGCCGCGGCCCCGAGGCTCCGCCCAGCACCCCGGCTTAGCCCTGGGTCCTCGGGCGCTTCTGTGTGCTGTTTGAGACTGTGGCTCCAGACAGTCGCACCTGGGCTCGTATTTCTTTCGCAGATTCGCCAAAGCTGGGGAAACCCAGAGGGTGTTCTTAGGGGTTGGGGTTTGGAGTCTCCTCTCCATCTTTGGATTGTAGAAATGAGGTGAAGTTCACTGCTGGCTTACTTTAGTTTGCTGAAAGGTTAAGGTTCCTATCTTCACAGCTCCCCGGTAGTCAAGGAACTCGAGACGTAAACCACGGTGAATCAACCTGAACCCTTGTTTCCTCCGAACTTCACAGGTCTTCCTCCTGCCAGCCCTCCTGTTAATTTCACTGCCGTTTGACCACCCCTGGTTAGAACACCTTGAATCTTCACCTTGGCTGTGGTGTTTCTCTCACTTAATGAAATTTAAAAATCCAAGTAAACCTTAGCGAATGCTTTTATTCCCATGCCTCGCAATTTGCAGCTAGTTATAATCAAAGGTAATGAGAATGTCTCAGTTTCTTCATAGTGCTGAATTTGTGTGCGACTTTTAAAAAACAAGGAGCATGGCAGGATACACATTTTAATAGTTTTTAAATATATCGACGTAGGATTTTCTTGTATATAATTATAAACTTTTGTTTTTTCCTTTAAAGGGCAAGTGTCCAGAGGATGGTTGGGATGAAAGTACGCTTGAGCTCTTTTTACATGAACTTGCAATCATGGATAGCAACAATTTCTTGGGCAATTGTGGTGTGGGAGAAAGGGAAGGGAGAGTGGCATCTGCATTAGTTGCTCGACGTCATTACAGGTATTTTTTTTTCAAGGAAACGTGAAAACATTTTTTTTTTCCTTTGGGGGTAAAATAATGGTGACATTCATCTTGCTGATAAAATTGTCTGTTTACATGGGCATGTAAACCAAATACAGGTGCTTTTCAGATACAATAGAGTACAAGGTCTACTACGTGCTGATAACCCTGTGAGCTTCTGGGAGGTTAACAGCGCAGGCTGTATGTTCTGTTAAGAATAAGGACCAAAATGTATGATAGATATTGTGAAATAGGAAGAAAATGTTCAAATGAGGAGGGAAACAAGGGAAGGGGGAGTGGGAAAGGAAGGAAGGGAAAAGAAAAAAAATGAGAAAAGAAAGATAAAATGGAAGCAAAGTTCTTGTAAATAAAGGACAGAAGGTAAGGGGGAGGGGAATGGAAGAAAATAAGAATCAAGATATATCATGTACAGGTACAAATTTCATACGATGAAGGTTATCATTATATCTAAATTGTACCAATAAACTTAGTTAATGATGAAAAATAAAGTTGAATGAAATAAAGGGCAATACAAATATTGGGGGTAAGATTATAAGCCAAGTGTTCAAGACTACAATAAAATATAGAGACTTGGAAAAAAACCCCAGAATGTTTAACCTAAAAAACCTGTTTGGTTGAAAAAGTTTAAAATACACATATTTTTTTTTTGTTAAATTTATTGGTACATTTTAGGTATACAATACAGTTACATTCATCATTGTACCTTTACATGATGTTTCTTGGTTCTTATTTTTTCCCCATTCCCCTGCCCTCCCTTCCCTATTTACAAAGACTTTGTTTCCATTTTTTCCTTTCTCACGTCTTTTTCTTTTCCCTTCTTTCCTTTCCCCTACTCTTCCTGCTTCCCCTACTCCTTTAGACTTTAAAAAAATATATTATTGTTGCTTATAGTTTTTGATATATTTTTTCTAATATTACAAACCCCCTCCCCCCTTTCTCCTCTGTACTAGAGATTGAACCCAGGGCCTCATGCATACTAACAAGTACTCTACTTATGCCCCAGCCCACATTGAAGTTTTTCTTGGAGAATGATTTATAGTTAAAATTTTAATAAAACACTGTTCATCTGTATCTAAGCAGAGTCCTGTTTTATATGTACCTCTTTTTCTTGTGATAGATATAGGAAACATATTGTTAAGTCACATTTTTCTTTTGCGTTATTTCAGAAAGCTTTCCATCAATTCTACTAACATTTTAGTTACAGTAGACATAGGAAAGGTGTATTAGATTATTAAGTCACTTTTTTCTTTTATATTAGAAAGCTTTTTATCAATTCTGATTACCATTTACTTATTCATTGATAATAGTTCTAAATATGATCATTTATTTCTTTGTCTTCTGGTGAGATATAAATTTCTTAAATACTCTTAAATTTCTGAAATTTTCCTAGGCATAATTGAAACCACTGCAGTCAAAACTAATGATAATGAATGTATAAATTGGTTAAAGATTCAGTGTTTAACAATAGGCTGGTATCATAGTTGATAACTTTTTTTTTTGGTACTGGGGATCGAACTCAGGTCCTTGAGCTTGTGAGGCAGGTGGCGGCACCACTGAGCTAAATCTCCGGCAATAATATGTTTTAAAAATGGTTTGTTCATGAGGTTTTAGTGGTAAGGAAGTGTAACCTAGTGTTCTGTGATAATCCCATTATATAGAATTTCAGGTTTATTTTACTATAAATAAATTATAGATTATTTCAGATTACAAAGGGCTTTTTGGTTTGAAACAGTTAAGGTATACTTAGGTAATGTATAACACTGTTACTTTAAAGTGAGTGAATTTGCACATTAATTTTCATGAAGTATATAGTTCTTTAAATATTAGTGCATTTTTTTTTTTTTGGTACCGGGGATCGAACTCAGGACCTTGCACTTGTGAGGCAGGCAGCAGAACCACTGAGCTAGATCCTCAGCCCTAGTGCATTTTTTAAAACATCAGCTCATCCTCATGGGAATTTAGCCCACTGCCCTGGTCAGGGGAAAAAGAAAGAACAAAATTTAATGTTGTCTATATTTCAATTTTCTATTGTTGCATAGCAAACCTCCCCAGAACTTAATGGCTTAAAAAATAATTTATGAGATATTGAAAAATACAGTGAATGTATAAATTTTTAAAAAATGTATTACAGTAAAAGATACATTCCCATTAACTTCCCTCAAAATCCCCCCCTTTGCTTCAAACCCACTTAGCCCATTGTTCTTCCACCGAACAGTGTTGGAAGTACTCTTTTTTTTTTTTTTGGTACTGGGGATCGAACTCGGGACCTTGTGCTTGCAAGGCAGGTGCTGGAACCAGAGCTAAATTCTTGGCCCTGGAAGTCTTCTTTTATAAGTGTCTTTAGTTGTGTTGTCATGGCTGTCTCGATGTCCTGAATTGATTGAAAACATTTACCTTTCATTGTCACTTTGCTTTTGGGCAAGATCTAGAGAATAAGGTGAAGACGCACCATAATATGTTTATGAGCCTGCCTTTCACTTGGGTTATACTCAGCAGCAACATTCACTGTATTTTTGGTCATACTGTATAAAGACACTCACAAAAAAGGACTTCTAGAACAGCTCTAGAAAGGGGCAAAAATGATGGAATAAGTGTGTTAAAAGCAAGAAGGAATACTTTGAGGGGTATTAATGGCAATGTGTCTTTTACTCTAATAATTTTTAAAAATTTAAGCATTCTGTGTTTTGATCACGGCTTGTATTACTGTTTCTCATGGTTGTGTGTGTTAAGTGGGCTCAGCAGGGTGTATTGTTTTGGGTTTCTGGTGTAATTGTGGTCACATTTAGTCACATGCAGGTTCAAGTGGGCAGTTTATTCAAGATGACCAACTAACATGCCCAGCAGCTTAGAGGGCCTTGCTCTTTGGCATGGGCCTTTGAAGAGCTTGTGAAAACTTTAGGGCTTCTTGGGACCTAGCGTAGAGGTTCTAGACAGTCGCTTTGTTACGTTCTTCTTGGCCAAGCAAGTCACTAAGGCCAGCCCAGATTCAGTTGGAGAGGAATTAGACTGCAACTCATGGTGTGGGCCTAGAGGAAAAAAAGGAATTGAAGGCTGCTGTCTCTGGACCACGGCATAATTGATGATGCCATTTGAATTTAAATAGGATATTTTCACATTATTAATAGTTGAAGAAGTATATATAAAACAGCCAAATAGCGTCTCTGGTGTTATTTTGGTAGTTGTGTTTGCATAGTTGTATGTTTTGATTACTTACAACACTGAATGCATTTGCTAGTTTTTGGCCCTTTTTTTGCTTAGGCTCATTCATGGCATTGGACGGTCTGGTGATATTTCTGCTGTGCAGCCGAAAGCCGCAGGCTCGAGCCTTTTGAACAAAATTACCAATTCTTTGGTCCTGGACATCATAAAGTTGGCTGGTATGTTCCATATTAATCATAATATGTAATATTTGGTGACCATACAACACATCTTTGCCCAATTTCTTCTTTCTCTCTTTTCTTTTTGCTTTTGTTTTCTTGAGACAGGATTATGCTATGTAGTCCAGGATGGGCTTGAACTCATGGCAGTCTTCCTGGCTCAGCCTCCCGAGTGCTAGGATTATAGGCATGTGCCATCATGCCCGAAGCTCTAATTTCTATTAATGCTTCTTTCTAAGAAGATGAGTGGCTCTTTTAAAGGACACACATATAGAATAATTAGAGCAAAACAGGATGTAGTAAAATGAATACACATAAGCCACAAGCCCAGAGTGAATCTCTTGAGAATGAGTACAGAAAAAGAAATGTTTGGGCTGTAACTTTTATTATTTGATAAAATCTTTTATCATTTCTCCAAGAATGGTGATTTTTTAAATGGGATTACTAATTTATATTTTCTTATTCATAGGTGTTCCTGCAGTGGCAAATTGCTTTGTAGTTCCTATGGCGACTGGTATGAGTCTAACCCTGTGTTTTTTAACGTTAAGACACAAAAGACCAAAAGCAAAGTATATCATATGGCCACGAATAGACCAGAAGTCCTGCTTTAAATCCATGATCACTGCAGGTAAAAGAAGACAAGTACCACATGTAGTATTTTTGATATCCCAGTATGAGAAAATTCAAATTTTTTATAGAGATAGCTAAATCTGTTTCTTATTCATTTTTTAAAAAATTGTGGTAAAGCATATATGATATAAAATTCAGTGCATGTATTGTTTTATCCAACTTTTAAGTTTATAGGTATTTAAATATTTATTGTTAAAGGTTACAAAATTATTACATGTGGGGAGATACTTAACTACGAGCTAGTTAAGTGTACTACTTCAGTTGGAGACAAGTAATCCTCAGGCTACTGAAATTAAAGATTTCTTCAGAGGTAAAACATTAAGTTCATGATTGTGATTTGTTTCAATATTTGAATTATATTATTGTTTATAATCATCTCTGAAATAAAGCGAGCTCTAAGATAAAACTGAAATATTGCCAGAAAATGAGCAAACTTAAATTTCTGTGGACTGAAAGTGAAATGGATTCGTCATCCTTTTTGTTATCAATGTCTGTATTATCTCTGTAGATAATCTATTTAATTTCTGTTTTCCTTACTTTCCAGATTTTTTGTCATATTGCAGTATTAAAAAGAGCTGTGGTCTGAGTCTTCAAGTTGTCCTTCACATTGTTTTGACTGCCTTGACTAATGCGAGTACACTGAGCTGGGTCTTCTTTACTAGAGGAAGGCTCATCCCAACAAATGTTTAAAGTTCTCGTGTGGAATAGCACCGCTTCCTAGAATTCCCTGATTTTCCCTTATTTTGGTTCCCTTCTTTTAGTGACATTTAAATTTCTGCTTGGCTTGACTAGGTTTTGAACCCGTGGTGATAGAAAACTTTTTAGAAGGGGATGAGCTGCGCACAGATCTGAAAGCAGTGGAGGCCAAAGTTCAGGAACTGGGGCCTGACTCCATTCTGTGTGTTCACTCTACTACATCCTGCATCGCTCCACGAGTGCCTGATAAGTAAGTGATTTGTGAATAGTGAATCATCACTAGGGTTCATCGGTCTTTTAAATAAAATGTGATACACTAATTCCCAGATATGCTTACATAGTATTTGGTAGTAAATAGTGAGTGCACTGCTCTAAGAGAGCAGACTGGCCTTGTGGAGAAATGGCATAGTGGGAAAATAAATATTTGGTGGAGAAGAAGGGAAAATAACCTACAGGGAGGTGGTGATCCCATTACAGCTGAATAGATGCAAACTGTTTTCTTGCTCTTTATCCTGTTTCCAGTCTCTGAGCATCTTTTTCATTTAATGGAAAATTTCTTTTCTCAGTTAAATACTGGGCTTAGTTGTTTTCCATTGATTACTGTCTTCACTGTAATTTTTCATATGTAGGAATCATCAGTATTGGCAGGTTTTAAATAGAAATCTTTAGGATTATTTACTTTCCTTTGAATTTCATTTAAATAGAAGATTAACTCAGATGTTTACAGTGGTTTTCTGCATTTTGAAGATAATATAAATATTTAAGAAAATAAAAATAAAAGGGGAAAAAAAGCCAATGTTTGCTTTTCTAAAGGATAGGCATAGATTTTTATTCTGAAAATATAATAGGGCCTAAGTCTCTTAAAGCAATTTCTGTATTTGACAGCAACACTGATTTTCTTTTAACATTTTGAATATATTGGATTTATAGTTTTCTCGTGTCAATTATGTTTTGGTTTTCATAGAATTGTATTGTTTGGCAATAATGAATCCATATTAACTTTTATTACAGGCAGATTTTAAGAGGTAATTTAAAAATCATGCTCTTGAAAATTTTAACTTGCTACATTTATAAGTCTGTAAATTCTGTAAAATTTAGGATTTTATTTCTTTTATTTTGTATATTTTATATATGATTTTTTCATTACTTACCAGTCATTTACAATTTGTATTAAATATGTTTCTTCTTTGATTTTGATATATAGAAAAATTTTAACATACTAGAAATAAATCACATTTCCAGTAACAGTGTGGTTATTTGTATTAGTTGGATTATTTATCCTTGGGAAAGTTTTATTTTGACTAATTTTTTCAGTGTTTATAGTATGTTTGGTATATGTACTGTCTCCATTAGAAAATAACCAGGCTTTCTTTTTTCTTCTTTTGAGATGGGTTCTCATTATGCAGTTCAGGCTGACCTTGAGCTCTCCATTAAGCCTAGGCTAGCCTCAACTCACATCCTCTTGCCTCAGCCTCCTGAGTGCTGGGATCATAGGTGTGTGCCATCATGCTCAGCCTAAATAGGCTTTTTATCAGTCAGCAGAATTCTTATTTTTCACTTTTTTTTTTGGTACTGGGGATCGAACTCGGGACCTCACGCTTGCGAGGCAGGCGGCTGCACCACTGAGCTAAATCCCCAGCCCATCATTTTTCACTTTTTAGCAGTGCTAGGTAATGGATGTTTTTGATAAGAGTGAAGTTTAGGAAACTGGTGATGTACTGTTAGTAATAAGTTTCATTTTCTGACTTTCTTAAATTTAAAAACTACATTTGTTTTCTTGGCACCAATAATTCCTTCATAATCTTTATTTTAGTGAACATAGTACATATTTTGTCTTTATTAGATAATTAGTTGTACAGAGAGGAGAACTCTCCTTGAATGTTAAGAGTGTCATTTTTTCTAAATGATACCTTAAGTTAGCTTCTAAATTAGAATATAATTTAATTCACATGGAAAATAATTTTCTGCTTGTCTTTTGCTTTTTAATATCTTTTTAAACATTCTATTAACATAATTGGTCAATTCAAATTATTTAAAACTACTCACAAGTGATTTTTTAAAAAATGAACTTTAACATTATTATGGTACCTTATTTTTTAAAGTAGTTCTTTTTTAAGGAATAATGTCATTAGGTCACACACGTGAAAGTGCCTTTTAGGAAGAAAATGTGTTTGTGTGTGTGTGTATCCCAGATTAATTTTGCTGCAGACATCATCTGATTATTGACAAAAGAAATTTCTGTATTGATTTGTAAGGCTGAATGATAAAACGAGTTTTTAAATCCATAAAACTTCAAGGAAATGGATTAAAAACTTCTGACAGATGAACACAATAATCCATTTCCCATTTATAGTTTGAAAACATTAATTCACATCTACTGAAAAATAAACTGTATCTTGCCTAATTTGGCAATAAAAACATAAAGTGTATTTGAAATACATCCTTTTGGAGAAGAACTTTCATCATATAAAAATTATTTCCTGGGCTGGGGATTTAGCTCAGTGGTTCAGGTGCCTGCCTCGCAAGCGCAAGGTCCCGAGTTCGATCCCCGGTACCAAAAAAATAAAAAATTATTTCCTTCCAGGTTTTATATTGTAAAGAAAACTTTTAAGAAGTTATTAAACCATTGGATTTAGTTTTAGTTTCATAGCGTGAAGACATTTCTATTACAGTCACTCAGTCATAAGGAGTATTTTGTTTCGTGCAGGAACCTTTATTTATGTATTATGTTGTACCTGAGATTTATTACCTTACTTTGCATAATGTTAAGACTCAAATTGTCTTAATAGGAGAGGTATAAAGTGAAGAAATAATAGTGAATAAGTGTAGATTTAAAACTAGCAGCTGTTTAAGATTCTTTAGTATCCAGGTTGTTGTAAAATGTGTTACTTTGATACTGAAGCATTTTAATGTTTTGTGTTTTTAGTACATTAGTCTATTTGAAACTACGTTTTTTAATTTTATGAGGTGTTTAATGTTAGATTTAAGATCTCCAGATACACTAATTGTTTTGAAGCTACTAGCTTCAGTATGATAAGCAACCAAAGGCGTTAAAAAAAGAGCATCCCAGTCACACACAAGTTTAAATATTGCATTGTTTCTCTTGTGTGAGAAACCCAAAGGGTAAATATGAAGCAAAATGGAAGAAATCGAGGAGCGGGAAGAACATGTTCAAATGGAAAGGAAAACAAAGGAAGGGGAAGGACTAGGGAGAAAGGAAGGAAGGGAAAAGGAATTTTAAAAAAAGAAAATGGAGGGCCAGGATTTAGCTCAGTGGTTCCACCACCTGCCTCGCAAGGGCAAGATCTCGAGTTCTGTCCCCGGTACCCAAAAAAAAGAGAATGGAAGGGAAAAAAGGGAAACAGAGCTTTTGTAAATGAGAGGAATAATGGTTGAAGGGAGGGAGGGAAATGAGAAAAAAAGAATTAGGACATGTTATGTACAGGTACAAATTCCCTATGATGAATGTGATCATTATGTATGGTAAACATATACTAATAAAAATTTTAAAAAATAAATTGATTCAGTTCCAAAAAAAAAAAAAAAAAAGAGCATCCCACCCTGTGAGGAGTCATTATAAATAATCTCCTTCTGGCTTTGATAATAGGTTTTGAAATAGTTTAAGTTACTATATACAATTTTATAAATAAAAATGTGTTTTTTCATTTATTGGTAATATTAATTTATAAGCTTTTTAGATTTCCCTCAGGTGCTTGCTATATAGTTCCGAGCTGATGAATTATATGCTAAGATCCTACAGACAACTAAACTAAAATTTTAGTTTGTCATGTCTGTCCCCCCACGTACATTACGGTTGACTCTTACATTTCTTAAAAACAGTTCTCACATTGTAATTTGCAAAGCACAGCATGAGTGTGTCTTTCTGTTGAATATTTATGTTTATAGAATAGAAGAACTGGCTGTGATTTGTGCTAATTATGGCATTCCACATATAGTCAACAATGCTTACGGAGTACAGTCTTCAAAGTGCATGCACCTCATTCAGCAGGTAAGAGTTTAAAAAGATGCCAAAAAAAGTAGATTTTAACATATTTTGAGATTACTTTTCTCACAGCCTAATGTGGTAAAAATAGTTATCCAGCATTTTCTATTTCAGGGAGTGTTAGAAACTTGCATCCAATGCTCTCACAGTAAAAGTCATTAATGACTCCTTGGAATTATGGAGATATTGGTAATAGTTTTGGTAGACCAGAATCAACATAGTAATATTTCAGTAGATTTTAATTTTCTGAGACTGTTTCATTAGCAGGATCGTCACCTTTATAAAGTAGATTATAGTATTTTTAAAACTGTATTATTTTATTCTGTATTTAAGAAATTATTTTACCTTATCCTAGACTGGAAAGGACTTTATAAACATTGTAACATCTGACTATGGAGTTGGCAAGCTTTTTTCTGTTCTGTAAGCATCAGCTAGGTCCTGGTCATTTCTTCTAGGTCTAATTTTGAAAATTTGCTGTGGCCTGCAAGGCATTGTGTGCTGAGATCACTGCTGCTTCTCTGGGTTTCTTTCCCACCGTATCATCTGCTCTGCTCCAGCCTCTCTCGCTGCCTTTTCTGTGTCTCTGTCACCCACAGCTGCGCAGACCTCCAGGCCTTTGCTCTCAGTGTCTTTGCTCACCTTTCCTGCTGTTTTGTTCTTGTGGAGCGTGGCGTGGCTTCTTCCCTGACTGAGACTTTCCCAGACACCTTGTCTAGAGTAACCCCCCTCTTCTCGCTAGTCTTTCCTTTTGGGTTTTACCATATTGGGTCTTAGGGGACCCCATTTTTCACATTATGACATCACTGAAATTCGAATGTCTTACAATAGGTGATGTCTTACATTGTTAACTGGCAGTATTTTTCCTTACCTGCAGATAATGATGCTTCTTAATATTTATGGCCCCTTGCTCCCCGCCCCCCCCCCCCCGCCCTGGTCAAACTCAGGACCTTGTGCTTGCTAGGAATACTTGGTGCTGCTGAGCTATACCCCCGGCCCTGACCCCTTGCTTTTTATCTCCATGGTATTTAGTTATTGACAGTCGGTAGGGTTAAGGTTCTATTAGAGCTAGAGCTTTTTATTTATTCACTGTTAGCCTCTCAATACTTAGGACAGTACCTAAGACATAATTGACACTTAATAAACTGGTTACTGAATGAAATGAGTAAATAAGTGAAATATTATATTTATTTACCTGTGTATGATATAGGCATTGTGTACACATTGATGTTAATATATACATTCAGTTTGGGCATATGTAATTTTTGTTATGTGGACTTAAGTTATTCAGAGATCATCTGTGAACATACTGAAGCCTAGTAGAACCTATTTAGTGAGTGTTACTTGTATCATTTTCCGTGTAATAATTTCATCTTTGATATGTGTGGTTATATGACATTAACAGCTGATATACTTAATTTTTTTCTCAGAATTTGTATCAGTCAGGATGTTATTGACTGCAAGTGACAGAAATTTAACTCAGATTGATTTAACCAATAGGAAAATTGATTAATTTATGTAACCTAAGTCCAGAGATGGAGTGGGTTATAGGCCTGGTATGTTGGAATTTCTTAAAATCTCTAAAGACTGCTCACCATTTCCTTGGTATCCTTTTCATTATTCCTTAACTTTTTAAGGCTTCCTCACAATTTGAGACTAGATTATACCTAATTTGTATGGTAGCCAAGGAAGAGTGTACAGTTTTATACTGGAAATCTTAAAAATTTTCATTTCAGTTTTTTTTTATTGTTTCTTCACCTTGCTCTTCTCTTCCTCTTTAATTTTTAGTAGTCTTAGCTCTTTTGAAATGCAAGTATATTAGCATTACTGAAAGTTTAAAAAAGTAAAGATGAAGATTATTACCCTACCAGATGCCTTTAATGATTTATGTAGCCACATTTTCTTTTTTTAACATATTCCCCCTGGCTTGAACCACTGGTGGTACATGCATGACGCACCATCAAGCAGCTTGCACCTTTGGTGGTGCAAACGGCTCTAATTACTTTCATCACTCTTTTTACTAAAAAAATTAATAAAAAGCCACTCAATGGGACAGTCATGCATGTACCACTAGTGGTTCAAGCCACCCAGCAGCGAAACACAAGTTACAGCCCCCATTGTGAACGTGTTAAATGCATGCATTATTTTTACATAGTTACAGTGACTGTATACAGTTAACATTAAATGTTTTAAACTCTCGCACTCGCTTCGGCAGCCCATATACTAAAACATTTTAAACTCTCTGCATGCCTATAAAGTCTTCATAATGATCTTTTTAATATTTGTTGACAATTACTGAGCCATCACTTAATCTAGAAGTTCCCAGTATTTGGATGCTCACGACATATTTTGGAATACTAGACAATTCGGTGGCATAGTTGAAGACATTAAGACTGAACCAGAAGAGCTCCAGCATATGATACAAAAGGTGCCCTTAGATTTGCGATGATAGTATCTCGCTTCATCATCACCTCTCTATGTCCATGAGGTGTTTTACTAACATTTTAACTAGAAAAATAAAACTGTAGGGTGAGTGAATGAATTTTTAAAGGCCTATTTTGCTACATATATTCTGTTACCTTCTAAAACTGGCATGTCTGAAAAAGGAAAAGAAGCAATATAAAAACATTGTTTTCCTCACATTGGCCTTCATGAAAAGAAGATATGGCACGGTTGCTTTAAACCAAATAAATACATTGGTCTTGTTGAATGCCGGTTGCTGTTTCTAAGTAATTAAAGTCACCCTAACTTATGGTGTAGTTCTTACTGGTAATAGGTAGCGTTTACTGAGTACCAACCATGTGTGGTAGGCATCCTGCTAGGCTTTTAAAGTTTCTTAACTTAGATCACCCCGCTGCAGACAGGCAGGTCTGCCCATGACCTACCAAGGTCCTGAGTCGTGCGGAAGACACCGAGTCACCCCGCTGCAGACAGGCAGGTTTCCCCACGCCCAACCTAGGTCCTGAGTTGCACGGAACATGCCGAATCAGCCCTCTGCAGACAGGCAGGTCTGCCCACGCCCTACCAAGGTCCTGAGTCGTGCGGAAGACGCCGAATCACCCCGCTGCAGACAGGCAGGTCTGTCCACGCACTACGGAGGTCCCCAGTCACGCAGAATAAGCCAAATCAGCCCTCTGCAGACAGACAGGTCTGTGCATGCCCTACCGAGGTCCCGAGTC
>NW_004624755.1:7230453-7261465 GCF_000247695.1 Heterocephalus glaber
AGTGTGACCCCAGAGTCCCATATTTTCCTTAAAAAAAAAAGTATTAAAAATGCAAGTTTTTTGTTGCGAAAATTTTATTGCAATAGTCAGGCAATCAATACAGAAAAAACTGTAACTAAAATTTTCCAGAATTTAAAAAAGTTTCTTAGAGAATGACCCCAAATGACTTAAATCTGGGCAGATGGGCTATTCTGCTGTTTGTATTTACTAAAACAACTAATTTGGGAGACTCGTGGAATAAGGGCATTAGAACACATTAATTGAGAGAGAAGCAGTAGAGTTATAAAAACAGGTATATAGGATTAGTTAGTCAGAGTGGATGGTAAAGCTCTAAAAGTATGGGAAGCAGTAACTTTGCTTATTAAGAATTGGGCCGGGGATTTAGCTCAGTGGTTTCGCTGCCTGCTTCACAAGCCCAAGGACCTGAGTTCGATCCCTGGTACCAAAAAAAAAAAAAGAATTTGAGAAAATTCAGTGTTATGAGTACTTATTCTTAGAGCTAATTATCAGTTCATTCAGCAAATATTGCTGGATTCCCACTGGTGTGCCTGATAGTGGGATATGTGGTGGGCATGCTGTTGTGAATACATCACAGCCCTTCCCTCATAGCATTCTATTTTTGGAAGCAGACAGTGAGCAGTAAATATGGCAGGTCTTTACATGAACACCCTGGTGTTTAGGAGGGAGAGGTGTCAGATTAGATAGCGTAATCCAGGAAAGCCTCTTCAAAAAGTACTTTATGTAGATTTTTGGTCCCTTCTGTGTCATTGATTGCTCGGGTAATCCTCAGCAAGGAGCTTTAACTGCCTGGTTTGAATTCCAGCTCATCTTGGGCATGGGACTTTAATTTCACTATACTTCAGTTTTGTCATCTATAAATTAGGTATTTTGGTAGCATTTACTTCATATCATTATTGTGAAATTTAAATGTGTTTTGGATATAAAATGGTTAGAACACTGCCTAGCACATGCTAAGTACTCAGTAAATTCTGGCTGTAATAATATGAACAATTACAGTGGTACCTCATTTCATGAACACTTTTGTTTGCAAACAGTTTGGTTCACAAAATTTGGCAAAATTTTGGTTTTGTTTGCAAACTTTGCATCCAGCAACAAACACGACTACAGCCATCTTTCCCACACAAATACAAATGTAGCCATCTTCCAAAATCATAGAACAAATTAAGTTTGTGAAGTAAGGTTCCACTGTATTTGTTTTATACTGTCGCTGTTCCCTAGAACAGTGTCAGGCATATGACAGGTTCTCACCTATTTGCTCTATGAATAAAAGAGTAAATGAATGAACTGATAAAATGGCATTCCTTTGCCTTTAAACCATGCTCCTGTGCCTCTTGTCTACTTCAGCTCTTCCATCCATTAATGTGGGGGATGAGATCCTTGTACTATTCCTGAGATTAGATCTGGCCTGCTAGTTCTTTCATAGTCATATTCATATTCTCCCCCCACCCTGGGCCTTTGAGCTGAGTTACATCCCAACCCTTTTTATTTTGAGACACTGAGTTGCCCAGGTGGAACTTGAACTTGCAGCCTCCCAAGTACTGACATTACAGCTGTGTGCCACCATTGGCTAGACCTGCTTGTTTTCTTGCCCAGGGTGTGCTAACTTTTGAATCATCCTGCGTTCTAGTGATGAAAGGGTTCTAGCCAACGTTGGCACACTGATTCTTCTCTTAGCACTCCGGCTCCCAGCTTAGGCTTGTGCTTCTGGTGGGAGGCCTTGGACAGTACTTGCATGCCAGTAACAAGGCAGCTCTGACTACAGTGCCACTTTCTTTTTACATGCTCTGTGAATTTTGGTTATTTATTTGACTTAGGTGTTCTTTTCTGTTTTCTTGTAATATGGTGGGGTTTTCTGATCAGAGTTTATTAGGAAATAGGGAGAGTAACACAGAAGGTTAAGATTTAAATAGTCCCACGATGGGCTCTGAGTAGTTGCACCCCTTCCCTGCTTTTGCTGCCACTACCTGTTGCCTGGATCTGGTCTCTTAGATTAGACCAGCTATCTGCACCTTCCATTCTCCCTGAGATACAGAGGCAGAAAGGAAGTGTGAAAATGAAGGTCAAATGTGGTTATAATATTAATAGGAATGTAGATTGTGAATACAGATTGAAAATCTGTGGCTGCAGATAAAGAAAAAAACTATCTTAGTTGAAATTTAGATAGTATCTCCGTTTTTAAGAGGAGAAAATTGAAGCACATTAGCCAGAAGGTCACAGACTGTGTTGGATGGGGACCAGAACTTAGTTATACATTTCCAGTAGGTAAAAGTATTCAATTTTTCACCAGAGTATTAGATTTGCATTTGAAATTCATTTGTAGTGGAATGAGATCATCTAAGACTATAATATTAGGGAACATGAGGTATGTAGAAACATTGCTTTTGGAATTGCCAAGAATATACAAATAAAATTTTCGTTTGTTGATGTTGAAAATAAAATTTTGATTTTCCCTTTTTCTATCTAAGCAGTAGTTGGAGCAGAGCTAGTTGCTGAAAGTGGTCATAAATTAGTAGATTGTGCAAGCATCAAAGAGAGGCACTTAGTGTCTAACTAGCTATTTGGCAGCTTGGGTGGACATAGTCCATTAGATTGCACTGGCCACTGTCAAGCTCACAGAGGGGATTTAACACTGCTCCGTGGTCGTAGGACCCATTGTCGACATTTATCGTACAGGGTCGCAGATAAGCAGCACGAGAGAAGTTCATTCTCTTTATCAAGTTTTAAGGTGTAAAGTTCTGTTTCTGTATAATTTCCACTGGAACGGATAAAGAAAACCCTTCTGCTTCCCAGGATTGTTGTGAGGATTGAATGATTCATGTTGCAATCTATGAAGTGCTATATTCTGCTTATAGGGAACCCCATTTAAAAACTTGGTTTAATACTTAAAGCACGATCACAAAGACAGTAAAAACGAGAGGACTTTTTAAATTTCCATGCATTGTTTCAATAGTATTTGCTCATTTTAAAAATTATGATTGTATATATTTACATTGTACAATATGATGTTTTGAAATGTGTATGTGTTGTGAAATGGTTAAGTCACACTAACACAGCCATCATCTCATATACTTATCATTTTTAATTTGTGCTTGTTAATAGCAGTTATTGTGTCTCCTTCTGGGAACTAATATGTACTATTACGTGTCATTTGATTCTAGGGGGCTCGAGTTGGTAGAATAGATGCTTTTGTTCAGAGTTTGGACAAAAATTTTATGGTTCCAGTAGGTGGCGCTATAATTGCTGGCTTTAATGATTCCTTCATTCAGGAAATCAGCAAAATGTATCCAGGTAAATAAATTATTTTTCAGAAAAAAATAACAAAGACCCATTTGTACACAGGCTACCATGATGAATTGCAATTTCTAAAGCTTCCTCTACACCCTCCTCAGTGTAACCTGCCTCCTTATTTCAGGAAGAGCATCGGCCTCCCCTTCTTTAGATGTCCTTATTACCTTGCTATCACTTGGATCAAATGGTTATAAGAAACTGTTAAAAGAAAGAAAGGTAAGCATTCTCCTTCTTTTAGAATAATACTTCTGACTAGAACAGTGTTCCAAAAGACTGGTATTTTTGCCTCTTAGTTCGTCACAATGGGATTTTAGTTATCTGGTATGATCTAGGAAACTTTCTCAGATTTAAAATCACTGTAGGTGATTTATTTTCTTTCCTCCCTCCCTCCCTTCCTTTCATGCTGGGGATTAAACCCAGGGCCTTCACACTGAACTACATTCCCAGGCCTTTTTTAGTTTTTGTTTTGAGATGGTCTCACTAAGTTGCTAGGTTGCCCAGGCTGGGTTTAAACTTGTGATCCCTCTGCGTTAGCTTCCCTGAGTCCTGGGGTTAACAGGTGTGTGCTACCATACCTGACCTCTGTAGGTGATTTTTGACTAGTTGTCACTTTAAGGACTCATGAAAGACAGACAGATGGGTCTTCTTTTTAGTTTTCGGAAGCCTGAAGGTAAGTTGTTTAGGTGTGGGATATCAGTCACAGGAAGAGGAACCAGGCCAGAAGCTGGCCACCTTCTCATACTCATCTAATACATTACTACCTGGCCATCGTTAGAATCTAAACTCATTGTTTATGTTGACTCCGAAAAGAAAAGTTATGTTTAAAAACTTTGTCTCTAACACTGAAAACTAGCTTAATTCAAGACAATTCCAAAATTATGCCAGTTTTGTCAGGTCAGATTAATGTGTTTTGTTCTTATCTTAGAAAGCTAGAGACTTCTGTATGTATATAACTTTCTAACACTTATTAGCAGTTATAGGCCCTTTAATAGTACTTTACATATTTTAAACCATATATATCCTCTGGCAGATGTATGAGTAATACATAACAGAAATTTAAAATGTTTGTGCCTTTTGCTACCCCAACCATCTTTCTCCTACTAATTCAGTCCATGGGCAACTAGTTGTTTACTTTTTCTCACAGGGACATTTCTTGAGATTTATGTGATAGAGGAAAAGATACTCAATAGTTGTTAGGGAGATACAAATTAAAACCACTGTGAGATACACTACACACCTGTTAGAATGGCTAGTGTAAAATAAACCTGACAATACTCAATGCTAGCAAAGATCTCAAGTGAGTAAAACTTAGACCTTGCCGGTAGGAATGCAAAATGGTTCAGCAACTTTGGAAAACACTTTGGCAGTTCTCGTTAAGTTCAGCATATACTAATCATATAAATCAGCCATCCTACTCTTAGCTATTTACTCAAGAGAAATGGAAGTTTTTGTCTATATGAAAATCTATGCATGAATGTTTGTAGTGATTCTGTTCATAATTGCCTAAACCTGGAAACAACCCAGATATCTTTCATTTGATGAACAGATAAACAAGCTGTGGTATATCCATAGTCAGCAATAAAAAGGAATGCACTATTGACATATGCAACAAAATAATGACTCTGAAATACCTTACGATAAAAGGACAAAGCCAGACTCAAAAGACTGTGTATTACGGTTTTATTTATATGCTGTCCCAGAGAAGGCAAAAAATAGAGGCCAGAGAATGGACCAGTGTTGCCAGAAACTAGGGGTGTGGGAAGGGACTTTTGGGTATGATGAAGTATCTTGTATATTAAGAGTAAAAGTCGGGCCAGGGATATAGCTCAGTGGTTCTGCAGCCTGCCTTGCAAGCGCAAGGACTCGAGTTCGATCCCCTGTACCAAAAAAAAAAAAAAGAGTGAAAGTGATTTCATGGCCGAATATGTGTGCCAAAATTCATAGACATGGACCTGAAAAGGGCACACCTGAAATTTTATTTTGTGCAAATTATACCTCAGGAAACTAAGAAAACTAGTCTTGAAAACTAAAAAGTAACATCGTGGCCACAGATTGTAGCCAAAGGAAGCAGACCTTTCAGGGAGTTTCAGCCGTGTCAGATGGTGACTGTTTGTGTGGACCACCTGTCATCTGTCTGGCTCAGTCAGTGGGTCTTAGCTCTACTGTGACTTCACCTCGGAAAGTTACTTGAACTTGCAGATTTGATTTCACTATCCATGAAAGAAACAACTTCTATCTGATTCTACTTCTGTTTCTAAAAGACTCTAGAATATTTATTAAAATTCTAGACTATTGGGCCAGAGATTTAGCTTAGTGGTGCCATTACCTGCCTCGTAAGTGCAAGATCCTGAGTTCGATCCCTGGTACCCCCCCCCTCCCAAAAAATTCTAGAATATTTATCTAAATATTTATTAAAAGAGTTACTTTCTGGGCTTTGGTCATTAAAATCATAGGAATTGGTTTGTACTTTTTAGTAAGCCATATTGGTAATTTGGAGATCTTTTAAGATAATGGCCTTTGCAGTTTCACAGAGCCCCTCATCCGTAACTGACCCTGTCAGAGTTTGCTTGAGGGTAAAGAGAGTTGTGGAAACGAGAGAAAAGGGGGTCGGAGATGATGTGGAGGTAGTGATGTGGGAATCACTCTGTGAACACAGTAGGTAGGAGCCTTGCTGGGGGATAGTTGAATTGACTTGAAGAAGGCCAAGGGCGCGTACACCATGATGGTAAAAAGCTTTCAGGCAGAAAGCTGGAGACAGGACCTACGACAGATGTGTGCCCTGTGAGGAGCAGCGAGGAGACCCATATGGCTGGAGCAGGTGAGCAAGGAGAGCTGTGGGAGTTGAGGTCAGGAGGGTCCTGCGGGTGGGCAGATCGTTAGAACCTTCTAGGCCATAATACGATCTTTGCTTCATAGTCTTAGTAAAGTGGGGCCTTTGAAGGATTGCTTTTTATTTATTTATTTATTTAGTGGTACTGAGGGATTGCTTTTCATTTGTTTGTTTGTTTCCAGTGCTGGGGTGAAACCCAGGGCTTTGCATATGCCAGGCAAGAGCTCTACCCCTAAGCCACACCCCCACTCCATTGAGGGGTTTTGAATTGAGTAACATTATTGGACATATTTTCAAGGGTCACTCTGGTCGCTGGTTTGAGAATAAATTAGGGTGGCAAGGGTAACAACTGGGATACTCCTTGGGAGGCTGTCACAGTAGTTCAGAAGTGAGTTTTAGCTTGGAGCTGGGTGGTGGCAATGATGATGAGAAATGGTTAGATTCTAGGTGTTTCTTTTTTTAAAGATTAAGCCAACAAGAGTTCCTGATGGGTATGTTCTGTAAGAGAAGAAGAGAAGGCAGGAGGATGGAAGAGCCATTAACTATGAGGGAAGCCTGTGGACTTCAGGGAGCACCAGGAGTCCAGGGGTGGGTAAAAGTGAATTTGAGATAGCCCTGGAGAGCAAGATGGTGAGGTCAGGTAGAGAGTGCATCTGTGCTTGCGTGTTGTCTGAAGACGCTGTGCTGGGCTGGAGGTGAAATTTTGGGAGTTGGCCAGAGACTAGGTTTGATTGCAAAAGAGTGAATCTGCCCAGAACAGAACCACAAGGACTGAGCTCCAGGGTGCTGTAATATTAAGAGGTGTGGGAAGAGAAGAAGGGCCAGCAAAGGAGACTGAGAAGGAGTGGTTAAGCAGCAGGAAAACCAGGTGTGGAGTTCTGGAAGCCAGGTGAAGAATTATACTGAGGAGGAGCGGATGCTCAACATACCCAGCGGCACTCATAGATCAAAGAGGGCAGGATTAAGGTTTGACCATTAGTTAGAAAAGTTTGTGAGAACTCATTCTCAATGTAGCCTTTAAGTGAGGTTTGTTTTTTCTACAGAAATACCTGTATGAGCATATACATTTATGTACATACTAAATATTCCTAATACTGAGCATTAAAAGGGTAGACAGTGAATGTTTAAGTTTTTAAAAAATTATTACAATAAAAGACACATTGCCACTAATCCCCCTCAGAATATCCCCTCTTGTTTCTAACACACTTATGCCATCATTATTGTCACTTTCTGAAGCAGTTCTGGAAGCCCTCTTTTGTGAGTGTCTTTACTGGGGCTGATCAGAAATTTAGTGAATGCTGCTGCCCAGTGCCTTCTAAAGGAAAGGCAGGCTTGTAAAAACATGGTGTGTCCTCAACCACTTTATTCACTGGATCTGGCACCATGCAATTGCTGGCTCTTCCCCACAGTCAAAATGATCATGAAAGATAAACGTTTTGAATAGGTCAGGACATTGAAGTAGCTGTGATGGCACAACTAACCAGTTAGGTATTTTTGTGTCACACCACATATGTGGTCATCATTTTTCTAACCACATTGTCATGTATTCATTTAGTCCTTATAACATCCCTGTGAGGTTTTATTGTCATCCTCATTTTCACAGGAAATGGAGGGACAGAGAGGTAACATACAAAGTACGTTGTGGAGCATAGGTTGAAATCTAGGTAATTTGGCCTCTCACCCCTGGCTTAACCTCTAGACTCTACTACCTTTTTCTAGTATAATTAAGTAGTCTAGCCCGGTAGCTGTGTAGCTATAACTCTGAAGACTTAAGTCTCCCAATATCTAGAGGAGGCAAAAACAATGAATAAATTTAGCTACTCCCATCAAAAAGTCAGTTATATTTTAGAATGTTCTTTGTGCAGAGTCCTCATTGTCTCCAGATTGTCCTGGGGGAATCTGTCAGTCACAGTGTCCCTTTTCCTCTTTTTGTCTGGCTTATTTTTTTGAGACAGGGTTTCTCTGTGCAGTTCAGGCTGGCCTTGAATTCACTATGTAGCAAGGTGGCCTCGAATTCACAACAATCCCGCTGTCTCAGCCTCTTGAGTGCTGTGATTACAGGCATGTGCCACCAGGCCCAGCTCCCCGTCCCTCATAGGTTTGGGGGTATGGCGTGGCTACCCTGGTTCACAGGTAGGCATGTGGAAGTAAAGGCCTTCTAGTAGTTTTTCTAGATCTTTTAAAGACAGAGGGCCTTTCGCTTTGAAGATAGTAAGATGTAAAGGTGGAATCTTATGACCATCAGATGTCTTATTCCTGGCTGTGCAGAGAGACTTCCTGAGACTAGGGAATATTGGAAGGAAAACAGACTGAGTATTTGAAACTCTGGATCCACCCATACTTACTCGTAGACAGAGCTGTTAGCTGAACCAATAGACTACCTTTCTGTCTTAGACTAGACATCTAACACTGATAGTTTGATTTCTCTTACATCCCTAAGTTCTTGAACCATTAGATCCTTTGTAATGTTTCTGATATTTTGTCTTCTTTTCTGCTGGCATCACTCCCTAGCATAAGCCTGTACAGCATTATGCCTGGATGGTTACAGACTTACTAACTCTTCTCCTGATTCCCAGTTGTGGTCTACTCTAATATGTCATATTTAGAGCAGTGCCAGATAAATATTTTTAAAATACAGCTTGAGATTATTTTACTTTGGTTCCTGTTGTCTACAAGACAAAGTCCAAACTCCTTAGCCTAGCCTTTATAAGCTGATACCACATTTCTTTACCAGTATTGATGCTGTTCATTCCCCTACTCAGTCAAATGAACATTTATGTGTGGGCCCTACAGTTAAATTTCCAAATAGAGTTTGGGAGAAACCTGGATATCAAATAAATAATTACAAATCTGATGAGAATTATGAAAAGAAAAGCAGAGTATATGAGAACATTCATTGTGGAACCCAGCTGGGGAAGATCTTGCTAAAGAAGTGACATGTATTCCTTGAATGCACAACCTGTGTATTCATTCACTGACCTTCACAACCCACTCAGACGCTCATATTGATGGCTAGCATAACTATAGAATGCCAACAGGGTATTGTAAACCAAGGCTCGAAAACAAAGTACTGTGCCATCATCAGAGTCCCTGTTCTGGATCACGGTGTTCAATTGGCTTTCTGTTAGGATGGATTCAGATCCACTAGGTTTGGAGTGGGCTCGGCCACCTGCATTTTTAGCAGATTTCCCTGACATATACCGAAGTTTGAGAGCCACTGCTTTAGAATGCACAGGTCACTTTTACCTAGGGGCAGCAGACACTTGAAGAGGGAACGTGCAATGCTATGGCATTTTAACACTGACGTAGATAATAGTTGATGGCACCTGGAACAGAGTGCATACAGGTCCCTTGAGTCAATCCTTGGAAATGGAATTTGTTAGTTGAAATTTTTTATGTTTTCTTCAGCCTTTTCTCTTAGCTACTTTTTGTTTTATGTTGAATACCCTACAGGTTTTGCTAAAGTTTATTTTTAAACCAAAGAAGTAGAACATATTATCTCTGACAGTAAGACCATTGCGCTTTTAAGTTAGTCATTTTAAAAGTACACTTTATGTGTAGATCAAAACTTTATAAAGATTTGCATGGTGTTATTTTATAATGCCAAATATGCATGCTATTTAGTATTCCTTTTGTTCTTGAAATATTAGTTAATAATGTGAAATAAGTCTTATGTAATTTTGTAGTTAATCTTATTAGCACATTAAACGGATAGTCTGAGTGTGTGCTTCTTAAAAATTGCCATTAGGTGTCTGAAATGAAATTTGGTCATTGATGAGTAATCCGGTAGACTACTGCCCCCTTAGAGTTTGCTATTTGTCCCTTTGTTCTTAGCATCCTTTGCTGGGTATGTTGTAGAGTTCCCGAAATGTTTATAAATGAACAAAGGGTACTTGGGACACATGGTCAAATGTTGTTTAGTTACCTCTTGTTTTACACGAATAAACATCTTTCTGGAAAGTTAGAAAGCAAGTAACATTTTGATACTGACTTTTAGTATGAATTCTATATTCTTCAAATCCTTTTCTTTCTTTTTTATTTTTTTGGTAATGTGGATCAAACTCACCAAGGCAGGCATGGTGCCACTAAGCTAAATCCCCAGCCCAGAATTCTGTATTCTTATAGAACACTGCCTATATGGATATAGTTGAAAACTTGTGGAAGGAAATGAATTATAATGGTGATTATCGGTTGTATATAACAGGTATTATTATACCTCTGGGAGTGTTACTTTCTGCCTACTTTTCTTACCTCAGGATTTTGGAATTGTTGATGTTAATCGTGTTCTGTCATCTTTTGCAAATCTTAAGAATTTCTGTTGTGTCTTGGTTCTTTGTCTTTTGGCCTTTAGGGTTTGACTTTAGAGATGAATCCAGTTGCTGGTGCTTGTGGACATTTTGTTTCACATGAGTAAACACCTGCCTGCATTGATGCTGACCTGCAGGAATATGTAACTCACCTAGTGAATGCATCCAGCAGGTAGCACAGCTCTGCTGTTCATGGGGACTTTGTCCTTTATTATCATCAAAAAAATATACTGATAGGAGAGATTTTATGTTCAGGTGGTATTCATGAGTCAGATGGCACCATCTCAGGTGTCAAGAGGTAACTAACTCTCTTTGTAACATCCAGAGCCTTGTTCTTTCCCTTCTATCTAGATACATATAGTAGAGTGGAAAGAACAGTATTACAGCTACTATGTATTAGCACATGTCTGTATGAGTCCTGCTAGTTATTGGTTTTATTTTTTGGTGCTAAGGTTTGAACCCAGGTCCTCTTGCATGCTGAGCACATGCTCTACCATTGAGCTATGCCCTCAGGCCCAATTGTTTTTTGTTCTTATCCTGAAAACTTTTTAGATTAAAGTTGACGGGGAACTAACATTTTTATGAATGTGTGCTGTATGCCAGAAACTGTGCTAGTTTCCCTATATTCATTGTTTCATGTGATACTCATAGCAAGTTTATGAGTTAAGAATTATCCCCACTTTACAGATGAAACTGTGACCCTGAGAAATTCATTGCTTGCCCCAGTTCTGACCACATACACATCAGTACCAGGGCTGCTGTTGAAGCCGAGGTCATTGTGGCATGGAAGCCTCAGCACTTCCTGCCTGCTCTCTGCCTGGAGTTGCTCATCCAGTGAGAGCAATCATTCTGTGTTGGGCATGTGAGCTATAAAAATTATGATCGATCTTGTGACCCTCCCACTCTGTCTAGTGGAGGTATTTAAAATCCCAATGCTCTCTAATGTACTAATAGGTTTTATTTAAAATTCTATAGAGAATTTACTCAGAACAGAATATCATAGGAGTAATTTTCAAAGTGTTAAAATTCTCATTTGAGAACTCTGTCATTGTAAGTAAATAAGCTTTGGTCTGTAACAACTTCATTCAGTGGTATATCTTTCTGTTGAAAAATGTGAATGTCTTTCATAAACCATAATTGCATATATGTAGCATAAATATTGTTTCTTTATTGGATTTTTTTTGCAGAAGTAAAGCCTCTTGTTTAAATGGACTTGCGTTTGAACTGTGAAAATTTAATCGTGATAGTTTATTGGTTCATCTCTGGAGAAGCTGAGGCAGAGCTAATTTGCTCCAGCCAGAGCTATTTATATACCATCACTGAGAGCTCCTTTTTCTATTATTAGTGTTATGTGTACTAAAAAAAGGAATGCTAAAGGAAACTTCGGATTTCTTTTTATTCTGTGCCCTTATTCACTACACTGATATTTTTAGAGGTTATTTCATCTAGCTATCTCTCTTCAGAAAAGGCTTTATCTTTTTCACAGCAGAGGCAGACAAGAACTCAGCTTGAAGCCATTCCTTCCCAAGTCTTCCTTTCTGAGGGGTGAAGGGATCAGAGAGAGTGGAACTTTGTGTGTGAATTGAGCCTCTTTGCCCTTAGCAGCTTCCTGATCAGTGCATCTGCTTCATGGAGGGGAAAGAGGAGCATGAGTTTAACCAAGAAAAGATTTGAAAATGTACGAGACCTTATTTTTGAGTTTTTCTATGCAGAAGGAAATATCAGTGTTAGATGTTTGTCCTCACTTCTGTTTTGCTTCCAGAGTCCATTATTCTGCTTAGCTTTCCTTTTAGAAGAGTGCTTTGCTAAACAGGGCCGGCAGGTAATCATTTCTAATTGGAAATATCTGCTAAATTGGACAAGTGGAGAAGGGAATGACAGCAGACGGGCTGTTCTAACAGCTAGAATTTGTGAGCTGAAGCTTGGAGGACAAACTTAAGTTCTAAAAGAGCAGCAGACACACAACTTCAGCGTTCTTAACAGAGTTAGGTTGGTCGATTTGCAGCCAGTTTTAGTTGAATCTCTCGAAATCATCAAATTGTAGGCCTGGATGTGGGGCCTCAGCAGGGTCAGCATGTTGTTTTGCCGCTGAGACAAAGTGCTGAGTCTGCATGGTTCAGTTTGCTAAGTCATGGACGGCAGTAAATTGCATTTAGTACTGTTCTCCTCGAGTGTGTGTGTGAATACGTACGTACACACAGTGTCATCCATTCATCCATTCGTATTTTCGTTGAAGCATTACATTACTTGTGTTTCTCTTGAGAGAAACTAGGAGATCATAGTAATATGCGAAGTACTGTTTTCCTCTTATCCTATAACATGAAACAATATGTTTCAAAAGACAAGAAAGTCTTATTCACCTAAGACTTTCAAAAAGTGAATTATGCACTTTTTGAATTTAGAGGAGAGGTAGTATAGCAGTTAAGTTTCATGACTGCAAATCAACTTTAAAGAGCCCCTATGAAGGATAATGCTTAACATTATTCAACTTCTTTTCCATTAACATCTTGAACTATGGTGTAAAGTTTTGTATTTTTATTCTAGAAATATAGCTGACAGTAGCATTCAGGTATGTAGTTCAGTTTATTTCTAGTGAAAGTCTTTTAAAACTAAGTTAAATACAGCACAGAGGACATAGAAAATCAATAATATTTCATTTCTTTTAAGTAAGATCTTTCTATATACATTTGCTTGGGCTGCTTATAAATTTTTTCCTGTACTGAAGTATTTTATAATAAATGTCAGTTATAGATTTAACTGTAGCAAAAAAATAGTGCAAGTTCTGAAGTACCTTTAATATATCAGGTTAAAAAAAACTGCTTAGCTAAGTATTAGTATAGGATAGTAGTGCAGTATAAAAAAGTTATTTTAAAAATGCAGTGATATCAGTTGGAGAGCATGGGGACCTTGGTACTTGGAATATTACAGAATTCAGTATATTGTACTTTAAGACACTTAAAGCTTCTTTGCTTATTGATTTTCCTGTTATAACCCTTCACACAGAGTAGAGCTACTAAACGTATTTGCTGGTGAATGTGAACTTGATTTTAATCTAATTACTCTCATACTAGTGATATATGAGGTTTAGTTGCCTTATTATTATCTCTTTCTTTGGTCCTGGGGATTGAACTCAGGACCTTGTGCCTGTGAGGCAGGCAGCGGCACCACTGAGCTAAATCCCCAGCCCATTATTATCTTTATAGTCTAAAGATTTCCATCCTAATATAGCTACAGTTCAAACTGAATCCTGATGGCATTACCAAGTAATTGATAGGATTGGTTAAAGCTGATTTATTAAAGTAGTAGAAATTTAACATTGGGCAAATTCATTTTTTGATAACCATGTAAGCATCAGTAAGTTTAAAAGGAAACATTTTCTCTTTTTTCAGAAATAGAGAACTTAATTAAGTGCAAATTAAGTACTTATCAGGTTGTTCTTCTTCTAAATGTGACCACATTGGTGTTTAATGTGGCAGCCAAACTAGATAGAACAATATTTTAATTTGGTTTTTGCCATTGAGATATATGGAGAAAACTTTGCTTCATTAATATATGCTTAAGGATAAATGAAGGTTGGGTATGTTTTTGTTATTAGGGAGAAGGTGTGGAGGTCTATAGAAAGCATTTTCTGGCTATCAGATTTGTTTTTGCTAATTAGAGGTTGATGAATTTGAGAGTAAGGGAGAATTGTGTAGACAGATATAGGATAAGACTTTAATGAATAACGTACATGAGGGAAAATCAATATTTGATATCTAAATGAAAATATGTAGCTTTTAAAAAATAAAGAATATTTAAATTAGTGACCTAGATACATAGTAGTAGTTGAAAATACATAAAGGAAACACAAGAATTCTATGCTTTATTAACACTGGTGTGGTGCTAAAACATTTTGAATTATTCTAACTGCTGTGAAAACTGTTAATTTATTGATTCCATTTTTTATATTTCATCTTCTGAAGGAGTATTGGAATATTGGAAAATTGAAATATTAACTTAAAGAGGAGCCAGAAGTCTTTTTTTTTGGTTTTCTTTTTTTTTTTGGTACCAAGGATTGAACTCAGGTCCTTGCACTTGCAAGGCAGGCGGCGGAATCACTGAGCTAAATCCCCGGCCAGGAAGTCTTTTTATATCTAAGAAAATATTCCTGTAACAGCTTATTTTTTCCATTTCTGAACATGATGACCCTTGCCTCCTTTATTTCTCTATACTTTTTTAATGACAAAAGGGAAAGTCTTATCACATGTAATACTTACTGGTGCTTGGTTTAAGTATGACAATTGTGGATGTTAACTTTTTGAATATAAAAAGAACCAATTAATTTTAGTGATCTAACATTTCATTATTCTGATGTACTGAGAATTAATCTTGTAAACTATGCCAAAGTTTAATAATGACTATTTGGAAAAAAATTTAGGCGAGAATATAAAATATATACTGTATTGTGCTGAAAACAGTATTTGTGGTCATAAGTAGATTTATTAATAATTTGTAAACCTGGAAGGAATTGTCCTTGTCTTAACCTTTACTGAATTTGAACAAAAATGGAGTCAGTCATCTGTGCGTTTGGTGGGAAAAAGTTACTCAGGACCCAGTGCGGTATCAGAGTATCTAACCCTTACTTTAGGGAGAAAAACAGAAGCTGCTTTTGTGGCTCTTGAAGTTGGAGAAGTGTCGTTTCCTGCTGCCTCCACTCTATACGCTGTTCGCCCTTGGCTGTTGGTTTATCTTTAGAGCTTATGTGTTTCACCTGTCGATGGAGGAGGTTAATGCAAATAGGTTCGTTCTGCTGCAGATGTCCTTGGGCAGGTTTTCGTTTTAACACCCTTTTAAAGGCCTTATGAAGAGAAGAAAGTAAAATTTTAGTTTAAATAACTGCCAACTTAACATTTGTTTGTAACTTTATTAAACTGCCACTTACATAGGACATTTTATACTTATAAAACATATTTTATTGTATTTTCTGTTACTGGATATATATTACTTTTCAGAGTAGGACAATTGTTAGTTTAGTTGATGTATTAAGGGAATCATTAATTTACCTTTATGTGACTTAAAGGAAATATATTTTGGGCTGGGAATGTAGCTTAGAGGTAGGGTACTTGTCTGGCATTTGCAAGACCCTGGATTTGATCCTCCGTACTGGGAGGAAAAGGAAATTCATTTTTAAGCTACCACTTAATGTGCAACGGACATACCAATATCTGACACATTTTTCTTGGTACTGGGAGAAGACAGAGCTCCTGCCTTCAAGGAGTTTTTCCATTCTGGTAGTTAATAGTAGGCAAGATTCATCTAAGCAAATAAATGAGACAGTTTCAGATTGTGGTAAATCTAGTGGAAAAGACCAAACTAGGTAATGGAGGTGTTGGAGGGAGGTAGGGAGGCTGGGGATGGGTAGAGTTATAGAGGTGTATTAGTGGGTACTTAACGAAGTAAGATCTCCTAAGAATGTGCCAGAAGAGGCCAGGAATTGATGCAGGGAAGCCAGGGGAAGCAAGTGCAAAGGTACAAACACTAGCATGGCTGAAAAGAAGACAGATGTGGCTGGTGGCTGGGAGTGGAGGAGTGACAGTCGCTGGACTGGGAGTTTGACTGGGGTACATCATATGTGCCCTTAGAGTCGAGGAATGGCTGTTTTAAAGTTATAGGAGGATGTCATCCGAGGAGAAGCAGGATGCTCTTGAATTTATGCTTTTGAAAGACCATTCTGGCCTCTGTGTGTAGCACAGATTGTAGCAGGCAGAAGAGTACACAAAGAAATACTTAAAAATTTACTTCTGTGTCCAGGGGAGAAGTTGATGGCTACTTAGACTAGAGTGGTAGTTCTAGAGGTTCTAAGGTTAAAGTGGATTTGTGATGGATACACCATAGCCCCAGAGCAAGAAATGGCCTGGTCTTCTGCCTTTACCTAAATCCTGTGGTTTCTGATAGCTGTTGCAGCTTTGAATCTCACTACCTGTGGCAAATGAGGGCACGTGGATGAGACAGTCCATGGCACAGGCTTCATCCCAGTCAGATTTTGCATTATTAAATCTGATAAATTGCAGTATCTATTTAATTTCTTTCCAATGTGACATTTTATATTGCAGGAAATGTTTTCATATTTGTCTGACCAACTAAAGAAATTGTCGGAAGCCTACTGTGAAAGACTGTTGCAGACACCTCACAATCCCATATCATTAGGTAATTTTTTTTTTTTTTTGGTACTGGGGATCGAACTCGGGTCCTTGTGGTTGCAAGACAGGCGGTGGAATCACTGCACTAAATCCCCAGCCCCATTAGGTAATTTTTAACCTAAAAAAAGGAAATTAGTACTTGTGATCTATTCTTAGGAGAAAGTTGATATTTATAGGAAAAAGGAAACTTTTTGATTATAATATTTATAAATTCATTTTAATATTAATAAGTATATTGAACAAATTTGGTTGGCCTTTAGAAGTATTTTAATATATTTCCAAGATACCTATCCACTAAAACATCAGACTCATTTAGTAAATTAACTATTGCTTCTAAGTAGCTTGGTCTCTAGTAAGAACTCAGTACAGTGGACCCTTGACTTGATCAGTTCCTGAGGGCTGGTTGTAATTCAAGTTGGTTGTAAGTCAATCCAGCTGAGATCTGGATGTTTACCTGGGTACACGCTATGGACAATAAGAGGCAGATGAATCTTCCATTAACCTAATTAACCCAAGTTGTTCCTGTCTCAGGCCGGTTGTAACCTGAGGGTCCACTGTAGTCAGAACTTTTTCCAGTTAACAAAGTACCAACAGGCCAGATATTAAAACTCTTTCTACATTGTTTTAAATGTTGTTATTGCTTATTTTCTTTAGCTTCTGCATTTTAAAGAAGTCTGTATTTATTATAATTTCATTTGTTTGACTATGTATTTCTGTCCTGTAGTATAAGGGCTGCTTAAAAATGATAAAGTGAATATTGACCTTAATACATTTAACTTAAAAGCTTCATAATTACCCCCTTTTAATTTGGAATATGTATAGTGTAATATGTTTCAAATTTCTCATACATCTGAGGAAAATAAGAAAAGTGAATCATTAGTAACTGACGCCTTTCAGCAATGGGTTTCTATGGTAAATCATTTGGGTACCGACATCTAATACAAACCACCCCAATCCTTTGCTGTTATGTGGAAGGTGATAGTGGGTAGAGTATCAGTTCTTCCGGGTACTCTCCTCTCACCTCCTTTTCCTTGTCTGTAAAGTAGAGGTAGTGATCTCTCAATGCAGATTTATTAAAAGATTGCTTGATATTATGTCTGCCAAGTGTCTGGCATGGTAAGTCAGTCTTCAGTAAACAGTAGTATAGCAGTGATGGTGTGTATGGAACACACTTGGCGTGATCATTCCATTTTTGTGTGCAGAAGCTGATTTTACTTTGTGTTACATATACTGAGATATATCCCAACTTCTCATTTTATAAGTTCTTAAAACTTGATTTAATTCAAGTAAATAGCCACGTTGAGCATGTCATTTTCCGTCTGTTTAGCTGGAAACATTGACTTTCTGGGGGGCTGGTTATAAGGAATTTTGTTCCTTATTCTAAATATGTTAATTTATATGAAAATACATTTGATATGCAAGCAAATTCCTGCTGTAATTAAGTACATTAAAATGGTATTACTCCACTTGACGGTGAATTAAAAGTACAGTCATTTCTCCATCAAGGTTTGTTTTGAGTGATTTTTGTGCTGGTAAACTGAAACTTCTTTTGGAATATTTTTTTCTTTTTCAGCTGTGACACTTAAGACACTAGATGCACAGCATGACAAAGCTGTCACTCAGCTTGGCTCAATGCTTTTTACCAGACAGGTTTCTGGTGCCAGGTGAGTATGTTTAAAAGAGAGTCGGGTCAGTTGGCTTTTCCAAGTTAGCTCTAGTAAAGTACCTTTCCTCAACAGTTGTCCCCCAAGTGTCTAACAGTTCAGGGTGTGGTGAGGTGGAGAATCTGTAAGGCTATTATCTGTCTTCCAGTACCTGCAATAGTCACAGAAAGATACGAATCTTATTTTTTTAATAGATATGTAGAAACAAAGTTTCCTTGGCTCTCTGTACAGGTTTTAGTCTTTATTTCCTTTGTTAGATGATCTTCAGCGATATGTTATGGAATTAGAAATAAATTGTGTCCCTTACTAAATTCAAGTGGAAAAGTTGTTAAGGAAATGCCTGCTTCCTAAATTAAAAGGGTGCTGTAATTCTTAACTATTGCTTTAGAAACGTACTTTTCCCTCTTTTATACTCATGGTATGAAAATCAGTGTTATTTTACATTGTCTATTTGATGAGATAGAGAAAAATAACTTGAAATCCTTTTCTTCACATACTTCTATAAAGGATTTCACTCTACCAGGGTAGAAACTTCAGCTTAAAGGACAGCTTTTCAGAAGAAGAAAAATCTTAGGTTAATTCACTTTTTATCTCAATGAATTCTTTATATGGTATAGTTTTGACATTTCCAAAATGGTTTTCCTGATTTTGCTTTTAGTATTGCCACTATTTATGTTTAGGTTGATCTTAATTGACTTCTTTTTTAAAAAAAAAAAAAGTAAAAGATTTGAAATGTAAATATGCCCTGAAATCCAGCTTGGGAAATGCATGTGCCAGTGCAGAATGCTGCAGTTTGCTGGCCACCACTCTGCTGTGCACAGTGACGTATTTTCTTTTTTTTGGGTACCGGGGATCGAACTCAGGACCTTGCACTTGCAAGGCAGGCTGCGGAACCACTGAGCTAAATCCCCGGCCCAGTGTATTTTCTTTTGGGTGTTTGCTCTAAAACCTTCTGTTACACAGCACTGATCAGATACTTGGAATTTAACCTGGTGATTGAGGTGACACAGGGCAATCAATCAAATCCAAGTGATTTGACTTAAAGCGTACATCTATATAAAGTCTGGTTCCAGATATGGCACAAAAACAAGTAATTTTCTTTTTCCTTTTTTGGACACGTGAAAATGTTTGAGATTCCTAGTGCTTGGTGCTTTTTCCTAGAAAATAAATAAATGATAATCATCAGGCAGGACTTTTCCACATAAAAGAGTAGCGTATTGTATAATTTCATTTTAAGGCTGATGCAGTCTGTTTGCGTAGGCCATGATTTATTGCTGTTTTTAAACTTCTTAGTAAGTGGGTGTACGGCTTAGTAGTGGATATATTTTATCTATGGGTGACATTCTGTTAATATCACCAGACATACTAAGTTGATAAATCTTCTCCCTTCCAGGGTTGTGCCTCTTGGGTTTGTGCAAACTATGAGTGGCCACACTTTTAGAGGCTTCATGTCCCATGCAAACGACTACCCCTGTGCTTACCTCAACGCTGCAGCAGCTATCGGAATGAAGACGCAGGATGTAGACTTGTTCATAAAGAGACTTGACAAGTGTTTAAAGACAGTAAGAAAAGAACAAAATAAAGAGAGTGACGTACCTGGAGTTGACAAAAACAATAAAACTGAAAATGTGGATATTGAAGAAATGGCTTTAAAACTAGATAATGTGCTTCTTGACACATACCAAGATACTTCTTCATGACCTGTGAAGGACTTCCTTTTGTAATTTGAAAAAAATGATGCAGCTACAGTACAGGCAGGCACTTTTAAGGTAGGACTTGAGATTGTTGAATTGAGAATTTTGTGGAGACTATTTAATCGAAGTAGGCTGTGGTCTGAGCCCTTGATGATTGTTATGTGTTTTAGTGTTGGACTCCCTAAATCCTTATGACCCGTAACGAGTTATAATATACAGTTAGATTTTCTTCTGATTGTGAGAATATTTGTCAACTAAGCACCATGAGTCAAATAATTCATACTAATACAATGACTGTAAATTTACCCCTAATTCTCTTTGTGCAGTGCTTCTTCCTAACCATTTCCCAACATTCACAAATTACTTATGTTCCTGAGCACACAGAATTTGGAAAGATCTCTGATGCTGCTAATTATTGGATATTTCCTTATATGTCACATTATGTCTATAGAGAGAACATTCCCCGGGGAAGCAGAGTCATGGTATAAACTTTAATTTAGGCTAAGGAGCAATAGTTCCCAGCTGGGGATAATTTGCTTGTGTCTCAGTAAGACCTAGGGAAGTTTTTGGTTGTCACAGCTAGGGGGATGTAATTGATATTTGGTGGGCAGAGGTCAGGGGTGCTATTCAGCACCCTACAGTGCACAAGACACGCTTCCATAGTATAAAAGTATCCATCCCTGCATGTGTCGGTATGCTGAGATTGAGAAACACCGCTCAGAATTAAATGAACTCCTCACATACAGAGAAGTTTTCCATCGCAGCTTTAGTTATTCAGTAGCACAGTCATGTCAACAATGGACAGGTGAAATGGTGGTCCCATGAGATTCTATCATTAGTGACATCATGGCTATCTTGGTTTGGGTAAGTACATGCTGTGCTGTTCAGAGGTGCTGAAATCAGCTAACCTGTGTTTCTCAGACCACGTCCCTGTCATTAAGTGACAAGTGGCTATACTTGAAAGAAGATATAGCTCTATAAATGTCATCCAACTATGCTGCATAGAGAATCTTTAGTGATAATTGGTATCGCTAGTTCTCAAAAGGTCATATGTTGTTTTCTATGGCACTTACACACTTTTCCACTTGGGCAAGTGAAAACTGTTCCACTTACTGTGTTTGCCTTAAGCAGCCTTTGTAGATTGATTAGTTTGCACAGGTGTTGTTCATAGCCACCAAGACTGGCTGACAGGGGTGGTTTTTTTTAACATTTTTGCTGGGGAGGTGAAAATGGTGCAGATGATAAATAGGTGTATTCCTCTCTGCCCATAAGCTCTTTTTCTGAGCAAAATTCTAGACTTCTGGGGTCTAACAGTGATTTTTGTTAATTTTAAGAGATGGTCTAGTATCTCATAGCTTGAGGAGTTAACGAAGTCTCCAAAATGCAACACTATGCCAAGGGTGTATCCCATAATGTGCTCAGTGGAGTAAACTAAAAGGGATTCATGGGGTCTGGGGGCCAGTGGATAAGAACAAATAATTTTGGAAAGTGCTTTTGCAGATCTGCTTATAGCATATTAAAAACTACTGAGAATTCCTTTAGTAAAGACTAATCCAGTTTGAATATATCCTTATCCAAAGAGGAACCCATTTTTAAAAGATGAAATATTTAACTCATCTTGAATATACTTTGATAAACACTGCAATGACGGATGCTGTGTTTGACTTCTGGATTGAATTTCCTTACTGATTTAGCAGTGTAAACTATACAAGAAAGCTATTTTCTGGGGTGCCGGTGACATTGTGCATTGTCTTAGACCGTTTGTAAACATGAGCTCAGACAGATGTATTTCCTCCTGAGAAGGGAGTGAATGTGTTAGACTACTCTAGACACTGGTTCAGCAACCTTGGAAATCAAAACTGAGTTGAACTAAAGTATTTAATAAATACTTATTTTTAAATAAGTTAGTTTAAAATGTATTATCTCCACAGTCCAAACATTTAAACATTAAAAATTGCCACAGTCACTCAATTCACATGAGTAAATCCTGGATTAAAAAGTTGTATGATGTTTTCTGTGTGAATTTGGGGCCACTCTGTAGACCCAGGGTAGCCTAAAAGGTGCAGCTGAACCCCTAGAGTCCAAGACGGGAAGGGAATGCTCTTGGAGCTGTAAATGCTGGCAGCTCAGCTTACTCTGGATGTGAGCCACAAGTTGTCCACATTGTGTCATCGTCACTTAGCTTGACAAAGGCCAGAGCCAGAAGACTAGCAAGTGCCTCCTACTCTGAAATGTGTCAGCAGTTCTCGGGCTGTAGCTGCTGTGTAAATAGTGATTCTGGTGGAAGGTAAATGACATAAAACCACATGTGAGTGAGGGGCATGTTATAACACTGCTCCCCATGCAAAAACTCAGTTGAAGTTTTTGTGATTAACCCTTTCTTTTCCTGTGGTTTTGAAATTCTAGCTCTGTTGTGCCTGGCTTCAAGTTTGGTCCTGAGGTCAGAGAATTTGCAGTTTTCAAAGGGATGTTGCAGCTTGTGAACATTCAGGCTTTTCTTTGCCCCCACTCCAGTGTCATTTTCCCTCACTCTCTCCCATTTCCACATACAGTGCAAGTACTAAAGAATGTGAACCTAAGGTTGTTCACCATAAATGGCCAGTACTGCTTGGTAGGCCCCTGATGGGTCTCTTACCTGGAACTGGGGCAGGGCCAATGGGGGACACACTTCCATTCCTCACTTAGGATGATCTGTTTCTGTGCTTTAACTGTTTCTATTAATGAGGCTATTGGGAAAGATTTTCAGATTTCGTTTTTAAGGTCATTGCACTGCAATAGTCTGCCTAGACAATAAAATTTGAATAACATCAAACACTCTTGGTCAGCACACGGCATGTTACTTATTCGCGCAGCAGGGAGAGATGGTCTAAATCAGACTGTTTGGCTCGCAGGTCCTCTGCTGATGAAGTCTCACTCTGTCAGGGAATGATAGATGCTACCAGCCTTTGGAACCCAATGTCCAACTGTAAATGCTTCCATGTAGCATTTGTGTTAGTTGGAATAAGTTATAGAATGTGAATTACTGGATACAATTCTGTTTAGCCAATAGGGACTTGATATACAGAATAATAAATTTGAATATAAATTAGGTTTTTTTCTAACAGCTTGACCCAGTATTTAATTTTGCTGTTTGTTTCTTTAACCACCACCCCATAATAAAGGGGATGGAAGGGGACTGGAGCTATGGTGGAGTCTTGCCAGAAGGCCTAATGGGGATGGAAGGTGGAGGCCATTTTCAAAGCAGTTTTCACGGGAAAAGGGAGGCAGGAAGTCCTCTTCCCCCACCTCAGTGGAGGAAGTGAGATGCCTCTGGGGGAGGAGTCTCTGGTGATGGGTCTCCTGTGTCACGTTAAATACAGGAGGCTTTATATATTTTATTCACTTACTGAGACAGGGTCTTGCCAGGCAGTTCAGGCTGTCCTTGAACTCACCGTGTAGCCCAGGCAGCAATCCCGACTCAGCCTCCCAAGTGCTGGGATTATAGGCCTGCGCCACCACACCCGGCCAGTAGAGGAGCCTTTAGGAGGAACTTGGAGCCCCTGGCCGGATAAAAAGCTGAGAGGGAGAGTTGTTCCTCACTCCTGTCTCCAGAACACTTGATCATGGGTAATAAACGGGTCCTTTATGCCATTAGAGCAAAAATGCATTCAGCAGGAAAGCTAGCAAAAGGAAACCCCGCTCACCTGGAGACGTGGTTGTCAGGAGTCCTTTGGTCTCCACCGCTGTGCTGAAAGGTGAAGCCCTCCCGGGAAGAACAGAGCCCCAGCACAGGGCAGGGCTGCTCGGGAACAGCACTGAGGCAGCGCTTGAAGGCTGGAGTCACCCGTGGGTGAGTGGCAGGGGCAGGGGCAGGGCCAGGTCTGAGGGAAGTGGACCTTTTGCAAGACAAAAGTTGGCGCAGAAGATATTTTCAGGGCCTGGGGACGGCCTTGCTTTCATTGCCCTGTAGAATGCATCCATTTCTCTTTGTTCCCTCGTTGACATGCTACTTGCTGTTCATTGCCCACAGCCTGGTGACCCCAGGCTTCCTGGGAGGACCAGCCAGGCTAGGGGCGGGCAGGAGCCTTTCATGGTAACCGTTGCTGCCTTCTTGAAGGCCAGTAAACATGGTCGTCAGTTTTTATCTACTAGTTTGGAAGCAAATGGACCTTTTAACACTGGGGAACTGTGCATTTTTTGGTTCACATTTATGATCATTGTCTATTTTCTATTTATTCCCATCTATTTGCTATAAGTATACTTTGAGGCCAACTCAGTTTATGCTGTTCCCAGAGGTGGGGAGAGAAAACCAAAAACAACCAAAAATTTAAAAAGGGAAAAAAGATACAAGCCCTAACCAGGCAGCTTCCAGTGCCATCACAAGCCCAGTGAGAGCTTCGGGCGTGAGAGTGAGGCATGCGGGGGCAGCAGGTGCAGGGCCGCGTGCCACTTGCTGCCTTTTTCTTTTTTTAAGCGTGTGTTTATAATCAGTAAATGGCTGTGGACACTTAAATGGTTGTGTAATGCCCATGGAGAGTGGATGCCATTATAGCTTGAACCCATGTTGCCGCGCAGATGGTAGAAACAAACATCCAATTCTGCACAGTTTTGTTGGTCTCACTTTTAACAGATAGCTGAGTGTCAGGCACCCTCAGAGCCATTGTGGGGCGAGGGGAGGAGGGAGTGGAGAGCCAGGGCTGCCGTGGCTTCCAGGCTGGCTTTTGTGCAGAGCCCGAGGCTCCCCTGTAGGTGGGAGGGGGTTCGCTGCACCACAGACCCCACCTGGAGTTACAGGGAGCACTTCCCAACGTCCCTTCATGTGATCAAAATGTTCTGCACATGTGGAGCTCTCAGGAGCTAATGCCTCTCACCCTACTGCAAAGCGACCCCAACCCTTACCACACAGAACCCGGAAACACGCTGGGGGCTCACGGTGCAGCCCACGCCCTCCGATTGCTGCCTTTTTGGGGCCCAGCTCCACTACACTTTGTGGGACCTTAGCAAATATTGGTTGAACAAACAGTTGACTAAATTTGTTCATGCTGTTGAAATAACCAATAAGGTTTAAGGTGATCTTAGAATGGAAATATTTGTCTTAGCAGGTTTGAAGTAATAGAAATGAATCTCTGTGATGTTTGGGGTCTTGGATGGCTTGGCTGCGTCACTGCCAGCATAAGCAGGGCCTGTGTCTTGGTTTTCCATTGCTGTCACAGAATACCCGGGACTGATCGGCAGAAAAAGAGCTGATTCACAGAGCTGGAGCAGGAGATGGTCAAGAGCCCAGAGGCAGCACCTGTCCGGCTTCTGGTGAGGGCCCCATGCTGCTTTGATCCACGATGCAAAGTGGAAGGTGTACTTGCAAAAGAAACAAAACACCAGGGGCAGCCTTGATTTTTTTGTTCTTCCAGTACTGGGGATCGAACCCAGGCCTTCACACTGAGCTACATCTCCAGCCATTTTTTCATGTTTTATTTTGAGACAGGGTCTCACTATGTTGCTAAGTTGTCCATGTCCAGGATGGGCTTGAACTTGAGAGGCTCCTGCCTCAGCCTCCAAGAGTATTGGGGTCACAGGAGTGCTGCCTCACTTTTTAACAACGGGCCCTTGCAGTGACTAATCCAGTCCCAAGAGAGCAAGAACTCACTCCTAGCAGAAAGACCATCATCCCTCCCTGGGACCCTCAAAGGGCCTCCCACCCAACACCGCCACAGTGGCTTTCAAGTGTCAACGTTCATCTCTGAGGGGACAAACCAGATTCAGCCTGCAGCAGTCTGGAGCCTTGGGCTCAGGGCTCTGACACCAGCTTCATGGAAACTCGGGTGGGGTGAAGGCCTGGGCTTTCGGGTCAGACAGGAGAGTGACTGTGTCTCCAAGTGAGTGGGCGTAGATCAGAGGCTTGTTGGCCACACTTCTGCTGCAACCCAATCTGCAAGCAAAAGCAGTGATCCAATAAAGCTTTATTTACTCACACTGAAGTGTGAATTGCATGTAACTTTCGGGAGTCATGAAATATCCCTCTTCTTTTGTTGTTCCCTTTTCATCATTTAAAAGTGTCAAATCTGTGCTTAGCTCGTGGGCTCCTCTTGGGAGCCAGCTCTTGCTTGAGGTTTGCCGACTCCTGAGAGCTCTGTCCTGTGTCCCATGTGTGGGCTTTGGTAGACTCTCGGGGACCCTCAGTGTCTCCACCTACAGGCCAGAGGACAAAGTGCAGTGACTGTTAGACAGCCCTGGGTAGGTGGGAGGGGTCACAGCTGGACACTCAGTCTCCTGAAGGTACCGAGGGGGGACTGTGGCTCCGTTATAACCACCTCAGCCCTTTTCGCATCTGGTGCTAATGAGGAGGTGCAGGAAAGTCCAAACATCCCCACAGGACAGAAATACCTTTCTTTAAAAACCAAAGTAAGCCTTTTATAAATAACTTAGGAGGCGCGAGAGAGGCCCAGGCTAAATGAGAACAGGCTGCAGGTAGGACCTGCTGACACAGAGCTGGGCAAGCAGCTTCTCCATGCCAGCCTCAGTTTCCCCATCTGTGAAGTGAGGATTGGACTCTGTCCTCTCCCGGGACACCTGTGACGCCAGCCACTGAGAGATCGAGAGCCTGAGTTCACACCTGCAGGGCTCTTGCCAGGGTAGCGAGGCCCCTGCCACTGCAACAAGGTGGCACTTTGTCTAGATGTCCTTTGACCCTGTGTCCCTGTGGTATGTCCTTGGCCGAGGCAATCTCTCCATACCTCAGTTTCCTCATCTGGACAATGGGGATAATAACAATGAGCTTTGCAGTGGAGGACTGAGGAGAAGTGCATGGGGCAGGAAGGTTGAGGACATTTCCACACCTGGCTGCTGAGGAATGCAGTGCCCTGGGCCCCATCCACCCACCCTGTGGTTTGGTGTCTGTGACAGCTCAGGTAGGGGTGAATCATCTCTCTCAGAGCCACTGCACACTCAGCATCCTGACCCCTCAGGTGTCTGTCACCCCTCCAGGCCCAGGGCTGCTCTTCCTGGGGACTTCCAGCCCTGCTTGTGGGAGGAAGAGGAGTGGCTGCTTCCAGAAATTCTCACACCCCTCAGGCAGGCAAGCAAGCAAAGCTGCTCAAATCCCAGGTCAACTGTAACCTGACCTACAGCACAGCGGGGACCCGCAGGGCCTGACTGGAAAGGGATGGGTGGACCATTTATCTACCTGGCTGAGATCTACAGGCTGGCCAGGACTGTTAGTTTCTTCTCAGTATCCTCCTCTCTCCCTTAGAATTCCAGCTTTGCCTGGAAACAACGCCACACTTCCAAAGCATGAAATTCCTCAGCTGGTATAGCCCTATGGTAAGGTCAGGTCAATGAGATATAAATTGAATTACTGAATAGGACTGCTGGAAAGTTTTCTTCTAAGCGAAGCAGTATACCTTTTTGTGTCTCCTTGTGCCTAACAAAGAAGATACATGTGATGACTGGAGCTCACGCAACCATCCTGGATCACGAAGTGGACACACACAACCTGGTGGAGTAGCAAGGTTGAAGGCATCTGGGCCTCTGATGATGATAGTGGCACAGAACTTTCCCTGGGTCGTGCGTGCAGATGTTGTCCATGACAGATAAACTCTTGTCTTTTAAAACTGCTATTGTTTTGAGTTTGCCTGTTACCTACAGTCAGACCTGATCTAAACTGATTTGAGTCACTCTCCCAGCTGGTGACACAGAGTGAGGATCATGCACCTGGTGCCTGCCTTGTACACTCGCATTCTAGTGGAGAGATCACTGTCCATGAGTAAACACAGTGAACTCATGAAATAACTAGTGGTATGGAGTAAAGAAAGGAAACCTAGGGCCGGGGATTTAGCTCAGTAGTTTCGCTGCCTGCTGCACAAGCGCAAGGACCCGAGTTCAATCCCTGGTGCCAAAAAAAAAAAAAAAAAAAGAAAGGAAACCTCATTTGTTGTAAGGCTGATATATGTGGGAAGCAAGCAGAGCATAGACATGATGGCTGGAGCTCAGGCAACCATCTTGAACCATGAAGACTCCACAGATAGACACCAGGAGCCAACAGTGTGGTACAGATCATAGAGCCATGCATAGTCAGCCTTTGTAGATCTAACAATACAGATGAACTCTGGCACCTGGAAAGCTCAGGAGGCCTGAGTGTTCCTGGGCATCAACATCAGGGGTCACTGCTGGCTGGGTCCCCTCCCTGCCTGGCGGTGCTGTGAGCTGCATCTGCTGACTTGGGAAGAAGTGAGAGGTTTCCCCAGTGCAGAAGTCCCAGGCCCAAGGAGGTGTGCAGGCCGGGCCCAGCCTGGATGTTTACCATCCACAGGGAGGAAAGGCCACTCATACACATGCTTCCAACGTGACCAGCTTGGAAGGGGAAGTGTGGACATCAACTTACCTTTCCAGGAACCAGCCTGATATAGAACAAGGACAACCTGGGGGGGGGGTGCCTGGAGCCCCAGAGCTGTGGCACTGCCTGAGGTCATAGGAACATGGACCCTGCAGGCAAAGCTCAGGCCTGGCTCCCGGGCTCCCAAGCATCCCCTTCACTGTCCCCTCACCCGGCACATCTGGCCCAGGAAACAGGAAGACATGTCCCCAGGAAGGGCTGCAAGTCTTCAAGGAACTGCAAACAGGAGCACTTGCCATGTACTAAGGGCCTGGGCGTTTCGGCTGGAATCCACATGCTCTCATTTAATCTTCATGACAGCTTTGCAGGAGGAGCTCTGCATTCCCATCCACAGCAGCAGAGATGGCAATTCAGAAAGCAGTGAGTCCTATGCCCCGGGTCACAGGATGGGTGCCAGGACTGAGAGGGAAGCAGGCCTGGTTCTTTTCTCGGTTCTGTCCTGACCCTCATCTCTGCACAAGAAGGGGCATCGGGCTCATCATGCTCCAGGATCTTTGAGTGACAGCAGAAATATCTCTGCAGCTGCTTGCCATTTTAAGAACAAGCTCAGCAGTTCAAGCTCAAGTTCAAGTCCCACAGGCAGGGAGCTCTCAGTGCATAGGGGTTCTCGAAGCTGCTGGGCCAGCTGGCTTGGGGCGGCTGGGAAGAGGTACAGAACTGTCCCAGGAAAAGGACAGCCATGGGAAGCGTGGCCTTCTGGGGGAAAGGTGGGAGGGCAGGAACTAAACAGGACCTGGTTCGCATAAGGCGCCTCTCCCTGTCTCTCTTCAGCTCACTTTGAGACCAAAGCACTGTGTATTTTCAAGGCTGAATGGATGCTTTGTTTTCAATGGTTTCTTGGGCACAAGGACAGGCTCTCTGCCCTGAGCGTGACCCCTGCGTAGATGTGAGCAGGATGGGCAGAGACTCTGGGCCAACTTCCCTTTGCCCCTGAGGCCCTGGTACTGAGCTTCAGTGCATTTCCTTCTCCTGAGCCCAGGCCCCTGCAAACCCAAGATGAAAGACGTCTGAGCACCTTGGACCTGTGAGGCTCTCCTGGCCTTTGCTGGCCACCGGGGTAAACATCCGGGCCTCTGCCGCGGGAACATCAGCGTGTTTGCACTGAGGATGCTCCTCCCATGCAGACTGGACCCTGAGTTCCTTTTCTTAGTTTCAAAATTCTGAGTACGGAAAACAGCTTGTTCCATAAATATCAGATCATGGACTGTGGACCTGTAGGAGAAAAGTGGCTGAGCACTGGTCGTCTTACCCTTCTCTCATTTTTTCTGGTCTTTCTCTTTTCTCTCCCTTTTCACTTGCCCTCTTTTTTTTTTTTCCCTGAAAAAATACACTATTCTGTTCTTTCTTTTCTTTCCCTGTCTACTTTTCCCTTATCTCAGCTCTTTGGTTCTTCTTTTACCACCATGTACACATCCATCCATCTACCCACCTATCCATCCGTCCATCCAGCCAGCCAGCCAGCTGGCATGTGTCCGGTCTGCCAGGCATGTGGCTGGGTCACAGGTGCATAAGTGGCTGAGCCATGTGTCTTGATCTCATTCATGTCCTGAGAGTCAGTCTCTGTGGTTGGAGTCAGTGAGTGAAAAGAGGGTCCTCAGGCCATGCAATGGAAGGGTGAGAGGACGCCTGTGGGTCAGTAGGAGCCCCTTCCTTTGTACAGGGGCCCCTCACCTGTGGGACCACGGCCAGGGAAAGGTGGGAGAGGGAAGGGAGGAGTTGGGGGATTTCCTCACCTGGGGTATCCTTCTTTCCTCTTTATTCTTGACATTCAGTGGTATTTGCTTCATCAGGTTGTGTAACAAAGCATGACAAACTGGGTGGGGTAAGCGGCAGAACTGAGCTGGGTGCCAGTCCCAAAGGCCGGAAGTCCAAGATGAAGGTGGGAGGGAGATGCCGCACCAGGCCTCTCCAGGCTTCCGGTGACTCCTGGCTGCCTTTGAGGTTCCTGGCAAGTAGGTGCATCAACCCACCTCTGCCTTCATCTTCCATGTGTCCTCTGAGTCTCTGTGTCCAAGTTTCCCCTTCTTACAAGGACACTAGTCATGCTGGATTGGGCCTTCCCTCCTCCACTACAACTTCCTCTAATGACTCTGCAATGGTGGGTTTCCAGTCAGTGACAGTCTGCAGGCCTGGGAGTTAGGGCTTCCATGTCAGAAGTATAGGAGGACCTAATTCTCCCAGGACAAAGTCCTTCCCTGTGGACGAGGCTTCTGGGGAAGAGACCTTGGGTCGCTGCTAGGACGGATGGGCTGGGGCAGAGGGCAGATCCGGGGACCTGCTCAGGTTTCCTGTGCCGAAGGAGAGTGGTGGAGCTGCTTCAGTGAGCTGAGGAGGGAGATCAGGGGAGGCTCCTTCACAGCTTGGGCCTCATTCATGCTTCTGGCGACACTCCATCCCTGTGAAGTCCATCTTTCTACTGAAGAAGGAAGTCATTTGGCCAATGGGCATTCTTTTATGCGCTTGTACTTAAAAATTTTTTTTGATTAATACCAGCTACGTGCCAGACACTGTGCAAGAAACTCAGAATCAGAAAATTGGAAGGAGCCTAAATCAGTGCGTGGATGCAGAAGGCATTTTCCTGATAACACAGGACTTGCAGAGAGCATTTTAATGCGAGCTCTGGCTGTACAGCCCGCTTCAAAAGGTTTGTGAGCTGCCTTA
>NW_004624755.1:7261600-7294969 GCF_000247695.1 Heterocephalus glaber
ACGATTACATTTGGCCAACCTCTGGGAAAAGAAACCAAACCAAAGTCTTGCCCTCCCTGGACCCCTAAAGGCCAGTCCCCGGGGAGGGCGGCTGTCGTCCTAGCCAGGTCCCCTCTGGCCGGGCAGGGTGTGTGCCCGGTGACACAGCTGTGTTCCTTGTCCCCAGGACATCACAGGGAGAGGTGTTTGTGTATGCGGAGTGGAGCCGAGCGCGGATCGCAGCTGTGACAGGCCAGGGGCCCACAGCGCAGTCAGTCCCAGCGCCGTAAAGCTCGCTTCCCGCGCGTGACGCGGGCACCACGGAGGAAAGCGCTCTTCTCGCAGCCCGGCCGTCGCCTGCCTTTCCCTGTGCGCCGAGGCCTTCTAAACCGGCCTTCACATCTACCGGCCAGGATGGCTGGGCCGGTGTCGTGACCCACGTGGGGTGTTTATTGAGAGGTGGGAGCTTGGAAGGGCAGTGTCACCTGGCTTTTGCTTAAGTGGCTGAAACTTCTTTACAGAAATCAGAACAACTCGCATGACCTTGTGCCCTGAGTCTTGATACTGGCTTCCTGTTAGGAAGACCATGGGAGCTTTGAAAAAGAACCGACACCTACCTGGGTCCCGGCCTTGACTGAGTGCTCAGGTCTCCAGGGGTTGTTGGCTGGTGGGTCTCTGTAATTTAAAAAAATCTTTCTAGAGTTTTCTGGACCACTGAGTGGGCAGGAACTAAGGGGTCCAGATTGGAGCCTGGTATATAAAACTTTGTGTTTGTAATGCTGACATTTGGGAAGCCCTTCAGGATGTTCCTTAAATTCTTTGAGACTGTTTCTCAGGTATAAAGGATGGGGGATAATAGAAGCTACCTTTCAATGGTGAGAGATTAAGTAAGACAAAATATGTTAGAGTGCAGGACCCAGTAGATGCTCATTAAAGTGATGTTACTATTATAACTGGGTTTGCTCATTGTAAGATGCCTCTTCCATGCACCTGAGCATCCTGCATGGGAAGGGGGCATTCACTGTCCTCTTCTTTTTCATGAAGTATGGGATGACAGGAGCGGAGAGAAGCAGTCTTTTATGCCAGGGGAGCGGGTGGCCGGAGAAAGCCAATTCTCCAACGAGTAACAAGCCCCAGTGGGGAAATCACCCCGATTTACTGCGAGTCCAAACAGCTCGGCTCCACCAGCAGAGCTGGCTGCACATCTGAAGAACAGCTGTGAGATCAATTTGGGTTTGGGTTTATCAGTCATGAGTTGGGCTTTGAAGGGCAGCTTTGGGGAAAAGGGGTCTTGGGCGGGCACTGGGCCTATAGTGACTAATCCTGACAGCCACGTGCAGCCCCAGGAAGGTTTAACTGCCTCAGCTGTGCTCGTCAGCAGCCAGCTCTATGGAGCCTCAGCAGATAAGAAGCGGTGACCAGGCCAGGGCCAGCTGGCCAAGGCCCAGCCCAACCATGCGCTGGATTGAGTTAGGTGGTGGCTGGGTGCCAGCCCCTCTTCGCATGTCAGAGCGGGGAAGGAAACATGAAGTTCATGCAGCACTGCAGGGGTCAGGCAGAGGAAGCCTGGGAGTCTGCCTGGAGAGACAGTTTCCTTCAGAACACAGCAGGAGGACAAAAACGACCCGAATTCCTGGGCACCTGTCCTGTGCCAGCCAGTTCCCTCCTCTCCGTGAGCTCAAGTGCTCGGGGAAGCCATGTGACTCGGCCCAGGGGTTGGGTTTTGGTGCTGTTTTGGTCTTTCTGTGTTTTTACATTCCTTCATGCATCCTGCATGCAAAGACAACATCTGTACTCTCACCCTGCTCTTGTATAAAATTGCAATGCAGAAACGTGGAAAGAAGGTAAAAATCTCCATCAAGCAGAAACAAGCCCTTTAAATCTGCTGACAATTTTCAGTGATGTCAGGGACACCTCTCTCCATGTAGATACTCGTACAGGCATTTATGTGCAACTCTACATAATGAGGATTTCCCTGTTTCCTAATTTGCATTGTTTCACTCAGCAATGTAGTACAGAATGTCCTCCAACAATGACTATAGATATGAATCAACATTTTTGGTGATGGCTTGATATTCTGTCACCTGCTGCATAACCATGTATTGACTAGTCACCCACAGACAGACAGGTTTCAGATGGCTTTTTGCTTTTATAGACCCCACCAAAGTGATCCTTTTCAGACTTGTCCACTCTTTGACATCCTCCTGCCCGTTTGATTTGTATTCCGTGCCCAGTACCCAGCACCATGCCCTGAGTATAGAAGGTTCTCTGTAATGTAGATGTTTGGGGAATGTATTGGTCAGTGTCTGTTGCTGGGACAAAATACCTGGCATACACAGGAGAAAAGGTTTATTTTGGCTCACGGTTCAGAGGATTCAGTCCATGGTCACCTGGCTCCAAGGCAGAAACATCATGGTGGAAAAGTGTTGTGAAGGAAGGCTGCTCAACTCATAGCATCCTCGAAACAGAGAGAGCAGGAAGGGAGCCAGAGAGCAAAAGGCCCAAGATACAGTACCCAAGGTCACACACCCATGACACACTCCCTGACACACTCGGAAGTGTGCTTTACTAATCTCCTAGGTGGGTCTCAAGCCAGTCAAGTTAACAATCAAGATTAAATGTCACAGAGAATGATCCTAATGAACAGCTTTATATCCTTGTTCCATTATTGCTTTAGGAAAAGTTTCAGAAACTAAGACTTTAGGATCACAAGAAATGAATGTTTTGATGTCAGTCACATATTGCCAGCTTGGCTTCTAGAAAGTCCTACCAATTTATAATCCTGCACATACTGTTGGCATTTTCCCTCACCTCTGCCAAGCTGGGTATTTTCCTTTTTTATTTTTTGATCTTTGCCAATTGAATAGGTTAAATGCTTAATACTTTAAGCTCCATTGATCCATTTGGTGTACAATTATTTGTCTACTTTGTTTCTTTGCTTCATCAGCAGTTAGCTCTGGGTCTGAAGCAAGGTAGTTATTTAGGAAATATGGAGTGCAGTTGCACCAGCAGGTGCTGTCCAAGTGAAGGGGATAGTTACTTGCCCCAGCCCTCAGGGCGAGATTCAGGGGAGGAGGAAGCAATTATGTACCAGCCACATCTCTTAAAGTAGTGCTGAGACCATAAAGAATGAGAAACTAGAGATATTTGTAGCTAAATGGATGCATATTGAGGCCACACTCTTAAGTGAAATAAATAGGACACACATGTGTAAATACCGAATAGTTTCTCTAGTGTGAGAAACTGAAAGTGTAAATAAGGATGAAAATGATTAAAGTGAATGATTGATAATTTGAAATAAGAAAAGGTCCAAGGGTTTGGGGATGGTGGAAGGGAAAGGGGAAAGGGAAGAAGGGAAAGAAAAAAATTATGAGGAAAAAAAAAAGGAATCAAACTCTGTGTAGATAGGGAAGGATGGAGGGGGTGAAGGGTGCACAGGTAATGGGAGAAAAAATAAAAACTAAGATTCATCATGTTCTGGTACAAACACCCAATGATAAATGTAAATATATTTTATACCTAAAATGTACCAATAAATATATATATTTAAAAAAAAAAGTGGTGCTGAGAATCCTCTAGTGCTTGTTAAAAAAATACATGTTTCCTAATGCCAGTACTCAGGAGGCTGAGGCAGGAGGATTGCAAGTTGGAGGCCAACCTGGTCTACATAGGGAAGCCCTGTCTAAAAAAAAGTGTTTCTGGTTTCACCTCAAAGCAACTAAAGCAGAATCTCTGGAGGCTGGACATGTCCTAACACCTCCATCAGGAGGCCCTGTGGCTCGGGGTGACACCCACCTCCACCTCCTACCATTAGAGCGGAAGAGAGAAAGGATTTGGGCTTTGCACAGAGACAAATAACCAGTTTGGCTGGCACCTTGCCTCCCGCTCTGTGTCCCGTTAGTCCCCTTGTTCTGGGATGTCTCTCCCCTCCTGCTCCATGCAGCCTGGCTGTGGAGACACCCCAGAAGCACCGAACACAGCCCACTGACACCCTGGGGAGCCTTCGTGTGCCCAAGCGGCCTGTGAAATTCGAGACTGTCTCAGGACTTCCTTGGCCTCCTCAGGGAGCACCTTGACAGTTGCTTCAGCGGCTACAGGACTGCATGCTCTTATGCCCTCTGTCCCAGAGTGGCCTTTCCTGGCTTGGGAAGGGCTGGGTACCCCCAGGAGATGATCAGGACAGAGGTGGGGCCTTGGCATCAGTAGGAACTGTCCCAGGAGTTGCCCACAGACCTGAGGAATGAGCCCCCGAATGAGCACATGGAAACATTCAATTTCTGCTTGTCGCTTCGCTGGCTGCCACCACCCAGGAGAGCCATGGGAACGTCAGAAAGCAGTTGTCACAGCCGAGCTAGGCTGTCAGCACCTGGGCACCACAAGTCCCAGTCTTGCTCTCTGACAGTTCTGGCTGGGACCTGCTGTTGATAGCAGCCGGCTGGGGGCTGAGGAACTTCGACTTCAGAGGGTTTCGTGGGCATCACCTCCTGGGACCAGGCCTACCTGGTCCTAGTGCAGGAGGCCCTGTGTATGCTCTCTAGGTGCTTTGGGTTGTTCTGCAGAACGCCTATGTAAATTTGGAATTCCATTTATAATAAATTGGGAATTTATTTTTCTGTTTCAAGGGTCCAGGCCCAGCAAAATCCAGAGGTTCCGTATGAAGACTTGACAGAGACAGTGAGCAATAGCAGAACTTCCCAGGTCCTCACCTTCCGGCGATCACAAATCAGGGTCCCTGGCTCAGCCCGAGCCATCCTTCTGGGAACTGCTGCAAGCAGATCTTCTCGTCCCCCACCCCCACCCCACCCTGGTGTAACTAAAGAAGGCAGCTGCATGGGGCTGAGCAGGTGCGGAGCTGGATGGATGTTGATGACACTACAATTTGAGTAACACGGGTCTAGACAAGGAGAGACAGATGAGTTGGGGAAAACAAGGATGAGACAGCTGCTTCCTGCCCCTGGGTCAGATGGGTCAGGTGGAGGGGGCGTGGTTATCTGCAGGTAGGTTTGCAGGGGAGGCGAAGGGAGGGGAGCAGAATGCATGCAGTTTCCATGGCAGGGCCAGGAAACGAGGAGACCCCAGAGGCAGTGGCTGAAGGCCAGATCCAGACGTCCTGAGACAGCCTCACCAGGCCACCTGTGTTCCTAGAGTTGACATTCCCACGTCTGCGACCTGCTCTTTGTAAGCCCTCTCCTTCCTTCTGAGGGCCACAGGACTCAAAGCCTCAGCCATGTGGGTCTCCACTCATCATCTCCAGACAACCCGGAAGGCAGAGTCTCTCAGCCCCTTGTCTTCTTCTGCCTGCTATTTTTATTTACTGATTGGTTGTGGTACTGGTGATTGAATCCTTTGCACTGAACTACAGCCTTAGCCTTTTGCTTATTTTTTACTTTTGAGGCAAGGTCTCCTCAGGTCACTAAGTTGCCTGGGCTGGACTCAAACTTTGTATCTTCCTATCTCAAGTCTCCCAAAGTGCTGGGATCACAGGCGTATGCCACCTGATCCAGCTTGCTTGTTTTTATTATTATTTTTTTTAACAAAATTGGATAGGGGGAAGGTTTTTATAATCAAATGTAGGGTAACTTGGGGATGCTCCTCGAATCTTGAGACCTATATGCTGGGAAGCCGAGTGATATCCACTGACACCCTGGGTTACTCTTCCTCTTTCTGGGCACAAATGTAATAACATCTCCCAGTCTGTGGGCTGCTAGGCCCTTGTCCTGTGCTTCACCATTTCACCCTCTCTGCAGACACATGAGAGGTGCTATCCACCCCACCCCCCTTTAGCAAGTGAAGAAACAGCTGCCCAAGGGTTAGTGAACTTGCTGGGGCTCCCACAGCCAGGGTGTGGGGGTCTGCACCAGACCCCAAGTCTCTCATCCTCAGGGTCTGCACTGTCAGCTGTCAGCTGTCAGCCAGCTGTCCAACTGCCAACCTCATCATTATTTGGAAACTCATTTCACGTTTTTCTTAAAGAAACAGCAAAATGCTAATCTCTGCACAGAAATGCACAGTGCCCTGTGTGGGCTCTGCAGGTGGAGGGTGAGTCACAGGCTTGAGGGCAGCTGCCAGGCTCAGCTGGGGTCTCAGCACTCTCTCTCTCTCCCCCTCTCTCTCCTCTCTCTCTCTCCTCTCTCTCTCTCCCTCTCTCTCTCTCCCTCTCCCTCTCTCTCTCTCTCTCTCTCTCTCTCTCTCTCTCTCTCTCTCTCTCTCTCTCTCCCCCCTCGGCTGAGGGTGAGGCCCCAGGGATAAACAGGAGGATCTAGCAATGCATCTCCCCGAGTTTATTTACTAAAACAACATCTTTTATTACCAGGACATGTTCCCAGTGAAAACATGACAGCCTACATTTTATGTCGCCATTGATCTTTAATCCGAGCCTGCCTCCAGGTTTCCCATAGAATCAGGGCTTCCTGGCCCCAAATGTGATTCCAGCACCAAATGAATGAAGGCGGGGGCTGCTCTTTTCTCATCTGAAGAGGCTGAAATTGCTTCGTGTAAGTGGGTGGAAAATGCTGATATTTGGATTCTATAAATAGCTCGCTTCCCGAGTTCGCAGCACCGGCTTCATCTGCAAGGTCTCCTTGGGGTGTTGGGGCCTTATCACTTTGATCCAGGGTGCACTGCAGAGGTGCCCCTGGCAGGCGCCGATCCGCAGCGTTTGGGCGCCTCTGGGGTTAATGCGGGAAGGAGGAGGCCGCGGAGGCGCCCAGCCGCGTCCCGCTCCCGCGTCCGCGTCCGTGTGCAGCCCGCGCCGCCGCCCGCGTGGGAGCAGCTTCTATCTATAGCGCGCTATTTTTAGCCGCATCATCTGAGGAAGCTGACAGCCAGTTAATGACTGGGACCAGCGCGGCGTGTCTGCCGCCTATGGAACTCGCTCACCGGGAACAGCTGTGCAGGCTCAAGGTTGCTGCGTCCGAAAATGCCCTTCCCGCCTCGGGAATCAGGGCAGGTTGGGGAGCCGGGGATGGGGGGGCCCGCACCCCGCTTTCTGAGGAAGCTCCTGTGGCCGAAGGGGCTGCAGTGGTCGAATGCACAGTCCGAACGCACCACTGTTACCAGGGCCTGGAATGAGTCGGGGTCGGGGAGGCTGGGAGGCCTCCGAGCTGCCTGTGCACATCAGAAACCTGGGGACCAGGCCAGGAACAGCCACCCTGGCTCCGGGCCGGTGCCTTTCCCCAAGGAGGGAAAATCCTGCTTCAGAGATGCGATACCCTTCAGAGGCTGTCTCTGGGTTCTCTGCAGCCCCGTGATCAGAGAGGCTGCTCTGCCCGCCCGGGATCACACAGCCTGCCTCCTTCCTCCATACGCTCTGCAGCTGCTGCACCAGGACCGGTTTCCCAGTCCCAGGGCTGGTTCCGCTTGGTGAACAGGCATAGGATAGTGCTCAGTGTACGTGTGTGTTCATTCATTCTCTCCGGGGCCCTGCACGGGGGCCAGGGTGGGCTGGCTGAGCTCTGGGAAATCGGAGTCTCCGAGAGGGGTTCCTGGAAACCGGGGAATGAGGGCTCGTTGGGAAGCCTAGGGCAGTCTCCCAGAGCCAAGGGCTAACGCTGCAGAGGTGCCAGGGAGGCCCCTCTGTCAGGTTTCCTGCATTGCTGCTGACTGCTCAGCATCCTCGTCGCAAGCCCAGGAGAGGGGGAGCTGCCATCACCAAATTACAGCTGGGAGGAGGGGCTAAGGACCGCTTCCCCATCATGCAGCTAGGGAGTGGGGACCTGGGACTGAAACTTGCGTTCCTGGACCCTGGCTTTTCATGCCCTAACCACCCTTCTACATCCAGGTCTGGTCCAGCTGCATCACCTCACTCAGCCCAGCCAGACACGAGGGGCTGGAAGCGCAGCGCAGGTCCCCCTCCTGTCAGGTCCCTCTGGAACAGTGCCGAGCAGTCAGAGCCTGACTACGAGGACGGAAACCTTCTAGAGCCACACTGTCCAGCTGGTCCTGAAATGTGGCAAGTGTGCCAGAGAAACTGAAGTTTTAGCTCGGTTTAACTTTAATTAATTTCCACTTCTGTACACACATGGGTGTAGTGGCCACCACACTGGACGGTGTCTAGAAGACCAGCTGCACAGAGCTTTAAACAGAACCAGGCTGAAACCTGTTCCTCCTAGGGATTCTGACTCAGGTGGGCTTGGGTAGCGCCCGACATCATTATTTTACAAGATTTCCGAGTGATTCCAATTTGCAACCAAGTGCTGAAATTTACCAGGCTCCATGATATTCTGAATCATTCTACCCTGTAACAAGCAGTGCCCTGTGCATATGGTAGCAGGTATTGTAGGTGCCTCATTCAACACCCCCCCATTCTCTTTATCCCTCACTTTCTTCTACTGTACAGACCAGAAAGCTAAGTACTTGATTTCTCTAATGGCTATGCAACCAGAAATGGTCAGGGGTTACTGTTCTGGCCAAAAAAATAGAAGAATTCTATTAGTAGCTTTCCATTGTCCTTCTTCTTGCCTGGAGTGAAAGTAGATGTCTAGAGCTATGGCAACCATTGTACACCATGAGGTAAGATAGGAGATTACACCAGGAGATTTGGGAACATCCTTGCTACCATTGTGATACTGAGTCAAACCCAGCAGTTACCTACTTCTGGACTTTTTGTCCTGGGAAAAAAATAGAACTTATTTGCCTAAATTATTCTAGTTCTGTTTTCTGTCTTTTATACTCTAAAGGATTTCTAATGCAGCTATCTTATAATTTTCTTGAGATTACTGTAAAGATTAAACATGTTAATGTATGTGAAACTACTTTGCAAACCTTAAAGCATTCAGCAAATAGATCATGTTTGGATTTGTCTTGGAAATGTTGTCAATCTCCACTTTAGGCAAGGCATCCAAAGCATGCTATTCCAGGTCAAGCTGAGGGCAGTTTGGGTGAGGGGAGAGAGAGGGAGAGTTCTTAGAATAAGGTGACTTCTCCTAGCTTGCCCAGGACATTCCTGGCTTTAGCACTGAAAGTCTGTGTCCCAGGAAACCTGTCAGTCAGTCCTGGGAAAGCCAGGGTAGTTTGTCACCCTGCCTGGAAGCCTGGGGCCAGGAGACCTACCTTCCCCACAGGATATCAGCTCTCGGAGCAGGGTGCTAGCTGACCCCACAAGACCTGGCCACGTCTCACTGAACAATCTATCAGCTGAAACACTCCGAGCCAGAACATGCTCCCCTCAGCATTTCAGCCGTGGTTGCTGGTGATAAATTCCTGGCTCTGAGCAAAGCTCACACTCTTCCCTCTGAGCCTCCACTCTTTCTTCCTCAGAAGGAGGTAGTGTGGGGGAACTGGCCCTCAGGGGAGGCACAGCTGGCCTGGACAGGTGCCCAGCGGCTCACACAGTGCCTGCCCAGATCCAGCTTTCCCCACCCTAGTGTCCCTCACCCCAGGTGAAATACATGTGGCTGGCCTTTGGTATCATTCCTGTTCTCTAGAACTGACTGCTTTGTTCACATTTGGGTTGCCCTTCCTCTGCCTCCTCAATTTCATTCCAGCTGGATATTTCCCTGCCAGCAAGCAGAGTAGTCTTCTCTTGTCTGTGGTTTTACGTTCCAAAGTTTCAGTTATCTGTGGTCAACTGAGATCTGAAAATGTTAAATGAAAAATTCCAGAAATAAACAATTCATGAGTTTTTAAATCATGTTCTGTTCTGAGTAGTACGATGAAATCTCACAGTCTCCCTCTTCATCCTGCCTGGGTCATGAATCATTACTGTCCAGTGTATCCACATGGGGTATATTACCTTCCCATCAGTCATAGTAACCACCTTGGTTATCAGATCGACTGTCACAGTTCCAGGTGACCTGTTTTGGCTTGCCCAGGACATTTCTGGTGTTAGCACTGAAAGTCCTGTGTCTCAGGAAACCTCTCAGTCAGTCCTGGGAAAATGAGGGTAGTTTGTCACCCTGCCTGGAAGCATGGAGCACAGAGCCCTACCTTCCCCAAAGGCTCTTACAGCAGGGTTCTAGCTGACAACAAAAGGCCTGGCCGCTTCTGGCTGTTCAAACTCACCCTCATTGTACTTAATAATCAGCCCAAAGTGCAAGAATAGTGAGGCTGGCTGTTGTAGTTTATATCTAGATGTTCCCCTAAAGCCTCTTGTCCTCATAGGTGGGGCTTTGGGGAGGTGATTGGATCATGGATCAGCATGTTAGTCCACTGATGAGTTTATAGCTAAATGTGTTGCTGGGAGGTGAAGGCTGGCTGGAGGAGGTGGGTCAGTGGGGGTATGTCCTGGAAGGGTTTATCTCCTTTCTTCCTCCTTGGTCTCCCTCTCTGCTTTCTGCCTGCCGTGCAATGAACTGTTTCCTCTCAGCGTTGCCCCTCTGCCGTGCTGCCATACCCTGGAGCCAGCTGACTACGGACTGAATCCTCTACAAACTATGAGCCTAAATAAACCTTTCCTCCTTTAAATTGTGAGTGTCTGGTGTTGTATTCCAGTGACAAGAAAGTAACTAAGACACTGGCCATTCAGACAAATCAAAAAGATCCCAAATGGTGTTTCCTTTAAGTGAAAAGGTGAAAGTTCTCTATTTAATAAGGAAAGGAAAACATGTGCTGAGGCCACTGCAATCTATGGTAAGAACAAGTCTTCTATCTGGGAAATTGTGGAGCAGGAAAAAGAAATGTGTGCTAGTTTTGCTGTCACACTTCAAACTGCAGTAGTTACAGGCTCAGTGCATGATAAGTGATTAATTAAGATGAGAAAAGCATTAAATTTGTGTATTAGAAAAAACAGTATATGTAGGGTTTAGTGCTATCTGGTTTCAGGCATCCACTGGGGTCTTGGAATGGGTCCCCTGTGACTAAGGGGAAGGGGACTACTGCATGCCACTTGTCATTTGAGTAGCAGTGTTTGGTTTCTAGAGAGATCTCATTTAGGAGTGATCAAAATATACAGTGAATATTTAAATTATTATGGTAAGAGACAATGCCATTAATCCCACCTCAAAGTACTCCTCCTTACTTTGAAGACACTTATCCTGTCTTTTTGCCACTTTCTGAAGCATTCTGGAAATCCGCTTCCATATCTTTAAAGGTGTGATAAAAAATATAGTGAATTCTGCTATGAGCGCCATCCAGCAGAAAGGCAGATTCGTAAGTACATGACTCCATGTCTTCATCCACCTTCTACACCACATCTGGCACCATGAGACTTCTGGCTCTTCCCCAAAGTCAAAATGGCCATGAAAGGCAAATGTTTTTTGTAGATTCAGGACATCAAGGCAGCCATGGCAGTGCAACTAAAGACAGGTGCAAAAAAAGACTTCTAGAACTGCTTCAGAGAGTGGCAAGAATGATGGGATAAGTGTGTTTGAAGCAAGAGGTGGTATTTTGGGGGGATTCATGGCAATGTGTCTTTTACTGTAATACAATTTTTAAACTTAAGCCTTCGTTGTATTTTCCAATCATATCTTATATCTCTTGATTCCTCCAACAGTCCAAGGAGGTGGTTATTAGTCACCTTGGCTCCATTTTTTAGGTGAGAAAACCGAGGTGCCAAAACCGACTAACTCGGTAGGGTCCCTGCAATTTCTGCCTGACGGGGTTCTGCAAAAAGCTTTGTGGGTTGGAATCTTTCCCTTCTCCTTTCCCTTTGGGCAACCTTGGACATTTTATCCTCCCAGCCTTCCCTTGTGATCTCTTGGCCCTTGAGGCCTGTGCTATTTTCACTTCCATCCACAGATGAGGAAACTGAGGCACAGGGAGGCTAAGCAACTTGTTTGTGGTCTCATTGCTTCTAAGTCACAGAGCTGGGGTACAGTCACAGGCTACCAGCCCCAGATAGCGCGTTTACACCCCAGGGGCATCTGCCGGAGCTGGCAGAGCAGGTGAGGTGGGGACCTTCCGGATCCTACAAGACTCCTCGGCTGCTCCCATCTAGTTGAGTTAAATAACAGACTCCTTGTACAGGGCCGTGGCAGACTTTTTATGGCAAGCATCGATTTCCTGTGGCCACCAGAACAAATGACCGCATACATAGATTTATCATCTTAGTATCTGGAGGATGGAAGTCCTAAGCAGGTCCAGGCAGTGTAACAGCGAGGCATTGACAGGGCTGTGTTTCTTCTGCACTCTTCTTTGCCTCTGTCAGCTTTAGAGGCTGCCGACATTCTTTGCCTCGTGGCCCCTTCATCTTCAAAGTCAGCCCCACCTTCAAATCTCCAACTCAACTTTCTCTTTCTAAGGATCCTGTGACTGGGCCCACCTGGATCTTTCAGGACCCGCTTTCTTAAATTAACTACCGCTGCAAGATCCCCTTTGTCCTGCAAGGTAACATGTCCAGAGTTTCCTGTTATTAGGATAAGGATGCCTTCAAGACGCCGTTATTCTGTACCTGGAAGAAGGCTGTGGATCGCAGCTCTAGCTCTTATAGCCTGTGTGCCTCAACTCCCTTCTCTATAAAGTAGGAGCATGGCGAAGCTGGTGGAAGTGAGTTCCGGGAATTCGGAACTTTGTCTTATTCGGTCAAATGGTGCCGAAGGAGGAGAACTGGTCAGTCCCATGCAGGGCCAGTTAGCAGTTCTCACCTTGAACAGCCCAGAAACCCACTTCGAGGTAACCCACGAAGCTCTTGCTCCCGGCAGCAGGCCCAAGGTGTGGGCTGAGCCCTCTTGTCCATTGCCTGTCACGCAACCGCTGTTCCTGTTCCCAGCAATGGTGTTCTCTTCCTCCTTTGTGAAGGATGTGACTCTGCCTGTGACATCTGCCCCTCACCTCCTCACACCCTCTGCCTCCCCAGCAGTGATGTGGTTGGATCAGTGAGGGACTGGGGGACGGAGGAGAACAAGGGTCCGTGGGACACACCCTTGAAGGCCCTCCAGAGAATGAGCATCCAGTGTGGAGCGTTGTCGGTGCACTGCCCATGACTGAACGCACGCTCGGACCTCTCTTCCATAAGACAGTTCACTGAATCTCAGAATAGGGGGCTATTAGTCCCATTTTGTAGGTGGCAAAACTGAGATGCAGGAAGGCTAACTGCTCACCTATGGTCACACAGCTTGGAGATAGCAATGCAGATGTCCAGAGAGGCCTTCACCACTACTCTTTACTCCCTCTGTGGTCTGGTCTTTCTTCTTTCCAGCCAAGGACACTTATATTTTAACAAGATTCCTAAGCCTGGCAACAACTGCTTAATATGACTGAGGCGTGGATGATGCATGAGGCCCAAGAGCAGAACTTTCTGAGAGACCCATGGTGCTGGTAGTGGGACTGAGAGATTCTGAGTGGGGCTTTGCAGGGGGAGGGGGCTGTGCAGAGTTAAGAACTCAGGTGCCCATCAGTCCACTTGGCTGCACTTTGTCGTCACCTGGTGGGAGGCTTAACAATGTCAACACTTGCCTGGGTTCCGCCTGACTGGTGAGCATTGTGTGCCACTGCGGTGGAGCCTGGTCACCGGGATTTTGAGAGCTCTCATGTACATATTCGAAAGTAGGTCTGTCACTTACAAGCTGTGCGACCACCAGAAAGTCACTTAATCTCTCTGAGATGCTTTTTCATATCTATAAGATAGGTATAACAATATGCCTACCGTATCTGGTGGTCATGAAGATCTAATGATTTCATCCACGATGAGCACATAGAGTAGTGCAGGGCAAATAGGAGTTCTCAACTAATTGTTAGCCATTCTTGAATTACTTTTATTCAAACTCTTATTATTTTGATCTTTGGAAAAGTACCCATGGGATGATGATGGGATGTAGCTGCCCTCCTGCAGAATCCACAGGGTCCTCTAGAATTAGCTGGCTGAGACCTGTTGCTAGGATATTTGCCTCAAGTGAAACTTTCCTAAGTGACCTTGTAGGAAGAGCTAGAGTCGGAACTCAATCTTGTGTCCAGAACCAGTTGTAGCGACTGTTTTAGTGTTAGCTTGCTAATAAACGTCTGTGTAGGTGGCAGAGGTCAGGCTGAAATTTGCTTTCAATGAAACCTGGTGGGAGGTTTGTGGGGCAGTGACCTTTGACCCCTCCCTACTTGTGGTTCCGGTGTTCTAATTCCTTTTCCAGGGCACGGTGGATCCCATTAGCAGTGTGATGCAGCCTATAGATCTCTTTGTGGAATAATGACTCTAACGCATGAAGTAAAATTCTAATTCTTACAAAGGAAACTATGTTTTTTTTTTTTTTTTGGTGCCAGGGATTGAACTCAGGTCCTTGCACTTGCAAAGCAGGTGGTGGAACCACTGAGCTAAATCCCCAGCCCCAAAGGAAACTATTACTAGGAAGCATAGCTCTAAAATTATTACATTTGTTATATGATATATGCATGTATTCATTCACGTCTTAAGGTCAACTATAGTATGATATAAAAAGTCTACTTGATCTCTATTAGTGACAAAATCACAGGTACTCTCATACTACTGTCATTTTTTGCTTCATTCATAATAAAAGACAAAGCTAAATTTTACTTAGTGATTAATGCAAATGAAGATGTTACCCTTTTCCTCCTCCAAGTTCACAGCTTCTCATGCCAGGTGTTGTGGTACAGGCCTGTAATCCTAGCGATCAGGAGGCTGAGGGCAGAAGGTTCACTATGAGATAAGGGCCAACCTGGGCCACACAGTGCGTTCAAAGTCAGCCTGAACTGCATAGTAAGACCCTGTATCAAACAAACAAACAAACAAAAAGTTCACAGCTTCTTGAAGTTCATGACCATCTGGATAAAAGACCCTGTTTGGCGCCTGCCAACACCTGTCCTACTAATCATCAGTGAGGCCAAAGAGCGTAGTCACTGAGATTGCAAGGCCATGTGATGGGGAAAAAAAAGGTACCATAAGGAAGACTTTTCCCAGTTACTGCTGCTGTGTAACAAAAGACTCAGTGGTGCAGAGGATGGTTTATTATTTCCTCATGATCCTGTAGGTCAAGAAACTGGCCAGGGTACAGCAGGGTGAAGCCTGGGAATTGCTCTCACTGGGGCTTCACAGGTTTTTGTCCACTCGGGCCCTTGGTGAGACCCTCCAGGTGTCCCTCCTCCCTCTGATCTCATAGCCATCTCACCTGGATTCCTTACAGCATGGCATCTGGCTAAGGAGAGAGAATTTAGCATCTGCTAGTCCTCTTGAGGCCCAGGCTTAGAAGTCCCACAGAGATGCTTCTACAACCTTCTACCAGTCAAAACAAGCCCTAGGCCCAGCCTATCGTGTGTGTGTTAGTCAGCTTTCTGTTACTGAGACAAAATACCTGAGGTAAGCAACTTCAAAGGAAGAAAGGTCTATTTTGGCCCCCAGTTTCAGGGGTTTCATTGCATGTTCACCTTGGCCCTGTTGTTTTGGGCCTGTGGTGGCACAGTACATCATGGCAGGAGCACATAGCAGAGGAGGCCTGTTCACCTCATGGTGGCTTGGAAGCAGAGAGAGAGAGAGAGAGAGAGAGAGAGAAGTGGCCAGGGTCTCAGTAACCCCTTCAAGGGCACACTCAGTGACCTAACTTCCTCCCACTCTCCTCCCCAAAAATGTTTCACTACCTCCCAAAAGTGCCACAGGCTGGGGCCAAGCCTTTAACACACAAGACTTTGAGAGATTCAAGATCCATACTCTAGCATGAGGGGAGGGAAAGCAGAGTCCATCTCTTACGTGAGGAGTGGCCCACAAGCACAGGGATGGGAAGAACTATTTGGCTATGTCTCGAGTGTTTTCGCAGGGTCCCCATAGGACAGGAAGCTACTCAGACAGAGGATGAGCCCACGCTATCTCTGAGCTGCACTGGCGCAGGCCTGGGTTTTCTGGTGCACGCATCAGACTTCCTCTCCCAGACTTTCTAACAGACTGAACCACCAAAAACTATTCCCGAGGCTTCAGAAGTGTTGATCTAAATTACCAAATGTGCCAATTTGATTAATCCTCATTAACAGGCTTAATTATGCAGTGTGTCCTATACTGTCAATAACATAGGTGGCTGTTGCTTTAGAAATGAGAGTTAAATGATGACTTTCTGGTTTGTTCCCTTAGCTTGTTTGACTGTTGGGTGGGGGGTGGGTGGCTAAGCTGGGAGGACCCACTCCCTCTTCTGGGAGCCTTGCCTGAGTCCTACTACAACCTTAGTCTGAACCTGGTTCCTATCGTTGAGCTTCTGGAATCCCTGCACTTGCCTGTTGGCTTCTAAGAACTTTATGGAGACACAAGCAGTGTGATCGAAAAGTATGGTGAGTGTTTAAATAACAAAGAAAAACATGATTACTGTATGACACATTGCCATTATATCCCTCACTGTACTCCCCTACTTTTTTACTTTCGGAAGCAGTTCTGGAGGTCCTCTTTCATGAGTGTCTATAGTGTGCTATCATGGCTGCCTCGATGTCCTAAATGGATTCAAAATATTTACCTTTCAGGGTCATTTTGACTTTGAAGAAGAATCAGAAATCACAAAGTGCCAGATCCAGGATATAAGGTGGATGGGGACACACAGTGGGGTTTTTCCTGTCTACCTTTAGATTGTATGACAGTGTGGCACTTACCACAGTATTTATCATACTTTGGAAAGACACTCAGGCAAGAGGACTTCCAGAACTTCAGAAAGTGGCAAGAACGATGAGTTAGGCATGTTTGAAGCAAAGGGGAGCTTCCTGAGGGCAATTCATGGCAATATGCCATTTATTATAATAAATTTTTAAAATTTAAGCAGTCACCATAAGTTTTGGTCACCCCATCATGCCATATACTACTCACCCGTCCTAGCTACACTAGTGCAAAATAATCTTTTATTTGTCTTTTCTGCAGGTCACTGGTTCTCACTGTGGCCACACATTGGACTCTGCTGGGGTCCGCTAGCTGGTGACAGAACGGGACGGCACTGGTGGACCTGCATCTGGGTCCTGAGGCCTCTCTGGCGTGGGGAGCTCCTAGGAGAGACACACACAGCATGGATTCCCAGAGCCTCCCACCTGGAGGTGCCCAGGCTTGGCCTTTAGGGAACGCAGCCTCGTGGAGTGAGAACCAGAAACCAAAGGGCCCAGGACATGCTCTGTGTTACCTATAAACCCCTGCTGCCCTGCACCCAGCCCTTGTAGGATTCTCTCAGACGACTCGGGTGTCTGGGACAGTGACTCACACTTATTTTACTGTGATAAAGAAAACATGTATTGTGCTAGAATAAATCTCATCCCTGTTACAATATCCAGGGCAGGCTGAGGGCCACAGGATTCTGGGCAATCTTGCTTTAGGGTCCCTTTTCCTACCTTGACCAAGTGCAAGGTGGCTGCATCCCCAGCCTCCCAACATGGGTCCCCAGCAGCCGTGACTCCCCTGTGCCCGAAGCCCAGCCCTGCAGTGCCTCTCGCCCCAGCCTGTCTGAAGCAAGTTTGTTTGTGGAGATTAAGTACCAGACCCGGCTTAACTCCCTTTGGCACCAGCCCTCAGTCAGCCCAGCTCCTGAGGCTGCAGCAGCCGGGAGGAATTCCTGCAAGCTGAAGTGCAGGGCCATCCTGCCTGCACACACATTCCCGGCAGCCTGCTTGGCAGGTGCTCACTAGGAAGAAAGCCACAGTGGATTATTTCTATTTCTGTTCATGTTTGGTGTTGCTTAATAGGATTTAATGTGTTCTGAGGGGAAGGAGCACTTTAGGAGAGCAGTGGGCGGCTGGCAGAGGGGTGGGCACTTTGAGGGGAAGAAAAAGTCCCCTTTCTTGTCTTTACCAGAGTCTGAAGACCCCCCAGGAGCAGGCTACAAACTGCAAATCAAATAATTCATGTGGGAAAACTGCAAGTCCGACCTCACATCAGGAAGTGACAGCGATGGGAAATATTCTTCACAACTGCATGGACCTCATACTGTTTCCCACACTTTATCTCATCTACTCTCATTTCCCCATTGTACATCTGGGAAGACTTAGCCCCAGGGAGGTTATGCGAGGTGCCTGAAGCCACAGGGCAGGGAGCTACCAAAGGGCCTTAAGCCTGACCTGTGTGAAGTGCCAGCTGCCGAGAGGCAGCTGGGAAGCCAGAACAGACCACAGTCAGCGGTTCTGGGGCCTGGGCTGTGGGGGTAAATTCAGCTGAGAGCTTTAAGACAGCACTGGTGCAGGGAACCACCCTGGGGAGGCCAACATAATTGAGTTGGCCTGTGGCCTGGGCATCAGTGTGTCTCCAGAGCTCCCCGGTGACTGTAGTGTGCAGCCAGGGCTGGGAACCCCAGCGGGAGGTGGGAGCTGAGGGCAAGTCCTTGGGTGACCCAGGATGGGATGAGACCAAGCCGAGCCCCAGCAAAGCCAGCGAGTGAGGGGAGGAATCCAGGGTGAGGACCGGAAGGACCACGTCTTCAGTCTCCTTTCCTCGGGGTGACAAGCGACTCTGCACACCAAGCTCTCTCAACACCAACTTTGCTTGGATAAAGAGCCGAGAAGCAAAGCATCTAGAACTTCCTGCATGTCCTCGGTGGTTCAGGCCCAGAATCAACCTGATCGCTGTCGCCTTGTCCCTGACCCATGTTAACCCAGACCTAGACGTTAACACCAACTTGATTTTTAAAAAAACTTATTTCTAAAATTATGATAAAATCTACCTAACATAAAATACACCACTGCAACCGTTTTTAGGTAATGCTTGGTAGCAGTAAGCAGGTGCTCATCTCTGTGCCACTGTCCAGCCTCAACACTCTTCTGTCTTGCAAACTGAAATTCTATTCCCATTAAGCATTCTGCATGCCTCCCTCCCAGCTCCCCAGGTACCACATTCTACTTGCTGCCTCTGTGAATCTGACTACAACCCAGACCTGATTTTGGGACAGATTAACTATCTCTGTACCAGCTTAAAACCAACTAACAATCACTATCTTTGAACAAGCCATTAATGACACAGCCACCATTCAGCCAGTGGTCTGCAATCCTCCACCCTCCCAGGAGTGTGGCAGGAAGGTTTCTGTCCTCCCGCAGGAACACTGCCTTCTCTGGGCATTGAGTGGCTGGGTGTGACCTGGACACCTGGCCAGTGAAGCCTGCAGAAGTGGTGCATGTTGTTTTTACACCTGGCCGTACCCTCCCCTTCCCTGCGCTGCCTGCCAGGTTCTCTTCTCCTTCCCAACAACCTGAGGCCACGTGTTTAAGACAAGAGAAGTCTGAATCTTCAAGCCCCTGTTTGGACAGAATCACCGAGAACTGGTGTCCAACTTGCATCAAACTGGGACATAGGCAAGAAACCAAACTGAGATATTGGACATATTTGTTACTGCAGCTGAACTTGTCCTACCCTGACTAACACAGAGAGGTTAAAGAACTTACCCATCACACAGCTAATAGCTACTGGGTTCCAGATTCAATCCCAGCCCTCTGTGATATCAAATTTGGTGGCCTTAAGCATTACACTCTTTCACTATTATGTTGTTTGTATTGCCCTTAAGCTATTTATTCTATTTATTTGGGGGTAAGTATATAATTTAAAAGAGACTACTCACTTCTTCTATAAAAGAAGTTAGATGTTGTAATGTCTCCCTCTTTCTGCATCCAACCATCCCCCCAAACAAAAATAAAACAACACTTGATCTTAGCCAAAAGGCCGAGAAGTGATAACAACAAAAATAAAACAAACTTCTGCTGAGCTCTATCTCTCCAGTTGGTAAAAATCCCAAGAGCCTCTGGTACTCATGTCAGGCAGACATTTAAACCTATTCTTCAAAAGATGTTTCTCCAGCAATTTATTTTCTGTCACAGCCTGTGTTTGCTGCCTATGAAGGATGATATTTTGTTCACCTTTGGTGCCTTTACCCCCTCGTATGCTATAGTAAATGCCCTCAAACAATGCCTGGACTATCCATTAGGTAGGGCTGCCTCACCTGTCACCCAGCTCAGCTGCTTTCTTCAGTCTTTGCTGTAAACACCCCATCATTTCTCCCTAGCCCACCACTCACTCCCATCTTCCACTGAGTGACTGTGTGTGCATTTTTTAAAAAACATTTCAACAGTGTGTTTCTTCTCTCTTCGCTCTCTCAGTACAGCATACATCACAACACACAGAGCTAGCCCAGTGTGGATCACCTTTGTACAGCATTGACGAGGGAGGTAGAGAAAAATGGCTGAGAGAGAACATCAATCTGGGGACTTGGAAACAGAAAAGGCCGAGTTGGATACAAAGCAGCAGTAATAGTAAAGAGAAAAATGCCAGAAAACTTTCCACATTGTGAACTACACAGGACAGAGAGGTAAGTACTTTTTATTTATTTTCAAATAGGGTAAGGTGGCTGAATTCAGCAAATAAAATATGGATATCCAGTTAAATTTGAATCCTTTTTTGCCAAAAGTAAATCTCATGCAATATTGGGATATGCTTATACTTGAAAAGAATTGGTTGTTGATCGAAATTCAAATTTAACAGGGTATCCGGCTTTTTTCTGGCACCCTAAGATAGGGCAGTGGTTAAGAGGCAAGGCTGTAGCTCAGAATGCTTGGGTTCAAGTCCTGCTTCTAGTCTTTGCTGGCTGAATCACCTTGGATAGAATACTTAACTTCCCCGTGGCTCAGTTTCCTCCTCTCTTCCATGGAGGTGGTGAAAGCGCTGTAGGGAAGCCTAGCTGAGAGATATAAGTAAAGACCATGCACTATGCCTGGCACATAGTAAGTGCTCAATAAAGTTATAAACCCTGGCAGGGTGCTCAGGACAAGCCAGGCCTGTTCATCAATCTGAACCTTACTTTTCCCATCTGTAAAATGGAATTGATGACACTTGTCTTGCAGAATCACTGGAGACCTTAGTGATTGTGGGTACAGAGCTTGGCACGCAGTGGCTCTGACTTCATTCCAGTCACCCGTCCTGTGGCACAGGGATTGTCCCTGGGCAGGGTCTGTCCTCCTCAAGGCCTGGAGCAGCCCAGCATCTGAAGCCTGCTAAGGAGAGGAAGTGGGGCTACTGGAAGTGCCAGAGGATAAAATGCCCTTGGGGAACAGCAGAGGACACAGAAGCACCTCCCTCTTTCCCTGTACCTTGCCCTGCATGACAGGAGATGGGTCTGCTTTTAGTGAGGGGTCTCCCTGCCCCGAGGGCTACTTTCTATTTCCTTGTCATCACCTGCCTCTCTGATTTGCTGACATCTACATCTTTCCCTAGCGGACCTGGCTTCTAAGTCACCTGGGTTCTTCAGTTATGTGGAGTGCTGACCACATACATTGGGGTGGCAGGACTGGGGGACACTATGAGATTTAGACGGGATCAGGGTCTCAGACTAGAAGGAGAAGCTCTGATGACAGCATTTTAGGAGCTGGGAGAGGCTCATGAGGAAGCAGAAAGAGGTCTCCAGGACCTTGGAGCGGTCCTGCCTAACCCCTTCTCCCCATGTGTCTGGGTGCGGGTCAGGTGCCTGTTGCTGCACCGCTGACTGGGGAGGTAGATGACGAACCAGTGCCAGTCTTGAGGTGGCGCGAGGCCTGCTGAACAGAGTGATAAACACCATGTTTCGAGTGCTATGCTAAGTACATAAGCAGTGCCCTGGTGACACAGAGAGGACAGCCAATTGGGACTTGGGCAGGGGTCTGAGAAGGCTTGGGGTACACAAAACTTCTCTTGAGTTTTGAAGGAGGATAAAGAAGGGGAAAGAACAAAGGGGAAGAGCATTTTAGGCAGAAAATATAGCAGCTCCCAAGCCATGGATTCTCTACATAAATAAATGATCAAACAGAAAATGATAGCTGTCAACATTTCCTGAATGTCTATTGTACAGTAAAGCACTTTACATGTGTTATCTCATTGACCCCTAACGCTGGTCCCCAGAGATGGGCCTCATGAATTTTCCCATTCTCCAAATGGGGAAACTGAGTCATGAGACAGTTGTATAATCTGCCCCTATTCACACAGCCATCAGATATGGAGCTCTGCACCAGTTTTTCTTTTTCTTGTAGTACTGGCAATTGAACTCTGGGCCTTCCCATTGAGCTACATCTCCCTTTTTACTCATTTAGTTTGTTTTGGGACAGGGTCTTGCTAAGTCACCAAGTTGTCCCGTCTGGACTTGAACTTGTGGTCCTCTGGAGTTCTCTGATCACACATGGACACCACCAGCCCGCTGCATGGAACATATTCTGAAGGGGGAAAAATAGTTCCAAGTATTAAACTCCTTCAGCAATATCAAAGTTAAACTGAAATAACCTAGGATTACAATTTGAAACAATGCCAGAGAATTTGTATTCTTAATATAGAGATTTTCTATGAACAGAAATGAGAGAATAGTCTAAAGAAAAATCTGAGCTAGTGATACAAACGTGCAACTCATATGAAATATATGGGAAAATATTAACCAATGATTAACTGAGAGCCCCAGATTTTTAATAATAAGACTTTTCTTGCCAGTCAAATTGGTAAAGTATATTTTGTTGTCTAAATAATCTCTAAAGCTGGCTGGCCTGGTGTGAGACGCGAATGTTCATTGTTGCTGGTGGGAGTGTGAATTATTTCATTTCTTGAAAATAATTTTGTGACATGTCAGTGATGTTAAAAATGCTTATGGCTTTCTTTCACCTCTGTAACACCACATTTAAGAATCTATCCAAGGAAGAGATTTTGCAATCCTCTTAGTATTACTTATAGTGAAAGAGAACACAGACTGCCTTGGGGAATGCTGGGGTGTGGCAATCAACCACAGCATCTCATGTTATACAACACAGGAGATCCGTATCATGTGCTAAATGCACTTCATAACAAAGGTACGGGCAAAGAAAAGGGCCAAACCAGAAGAGAAAGGGACTGTTGTACTTGGAGGCATCGGGTGTTATTTAAATTGGGCTGTGAAGGATAAATAGGAGCTTACCTGGTAGAGTAGAGGAGGTTTCAGGCAGAAAGAAGAACATGTGGAAACGAGGGATACTTTAAAGCATGCTAAGGAGTTTGGTGTGTGGAGTCTAGCTTGTGCATGTTGGGAGTGGGGGGAAGGTAAATGGGGAGCAGTCAGTGAGGAGTCAGGATTTTGGTCAACTACAATTTGCAAGCAGAGCTATGGGAATATCATGCTTCAGCTGATTACCAAGGCATCCAGCAGGCAAGGGGACTTTGAAGAGGCTCTGGGGAGAGACCAGCCAAGACTTGCTGCAGTTGAGCCCAAGGCAGAGGCGGAGGAGGGATTAGACAAGTATGAAGGGGCTGTGTGCCAAAATGAGAATGAACAAAGGCAGCGTTCCTGGATTTGTGATTTTCAAGATAAACGGGAACAAATGATTAAGATGCAGTTGACAGTTGGAATCCAGAGCCAAACAGCACAGGAAGAGGAGTACCAACGGGCACTGGGAAGGGATCGGCCCGAGCAATCTGAGTTCGGGAAGAACCTGGTGCCAGCCTTGTCCAGCTGAAACAGACTGCGTCCTTCCTGGAGGCCTCCAGGAAGCACGGTCCCCGAGGGGCCCAAGCAGATGTGGAGCGCCTGGCATCCACAGGCTCTAGCCTTTTCTCTACCCATTTCCCCCCATAGTGGAAGCAAGGGAAATCCAAGTGCACGAAACACCACCTTTGAATCTGCGACAGGTGACAGAGGGCAGTCAGTGGCCCAACTAAAGTATGGATTTCCTGTGAATATCTACAACAGCCCCTCCCCAAGATAGATGACTGCAGACAATGGAAGTTGGTTGTGCAAATACACACACACATGCACACACACCACTTCATCCTACTCATGTTGCATGCATTTTTTGGATAATCATTTGAAAAACTGTTGTGAATGCCCACTCACTGATGTGAGTTCCATATATTACTGTGCCGTCCTTATTAATATAAGAAGAAAGTAGAAGGCTGGGGGCTGGCTTGTAGGCCTGCAAGCCGTGTCTGATATTAAGGTCCTCGGTTTACAGGTTAATTCTTCCACCTGCTGGAGAGGCCGCCTTCTCAGGCATGTCGGAGAGAGGAGGATTTATCACCCAAGGCTCTGCTGTCATTGGGAATGCAACTAAATAACCACCTGGCAAATGCAGGGTGAAGGGGACCCGCTTTGCTTGGAGTTGGCAGGCAGAGGGATGCAGAGGGGAGCTCAAGGCCAGGCGACAGGAGAGAAGAGACCACCAGCTCATGTGTGTGGCTACTGCCCATCTGAGGACACAGTCATGGTCACCAGGGGGGTCTAGTTAGGCCTGGCAGAAGAGCCAGACATAAGCTCTGCAGCTTGATCCCAAAGAACACTGTCATTATCACTGAAGGCTCTGAATGAGCAATAGCCCAGTGACCGTGGGGCTCAAAATGCCAAGTGCGTGACCGTTGAGTAAAAGGTGGCAATTAACCTCCATGACCCCTATTATCACTTGGTTTTCTCACAACTGGGTGCCAACCCCAGATGAAATTTTGATCCTGTATCACAGACTAGGGTGTGTGGTGACAGTGAGGGTCCTGGGCCCCAGCCCCCGGCAAAGCTCGGGAAATGTCTGTTCCTAACTTATGCTCCACAGCTGCAGAGTTGTGCTCCATCTTTGGGGCCACACGCTGCAGCTTCATCTTGAGGGCTCCCCATAAATTTTCAGGGTGAAGACTAAACTACTGCCATGATGCCAGGAAACACAGAGCCTCCAAGAGGTAGATGTCCTTCTTTCTCATGGAACATTTTGGGTGAGGAAAGGGGTAGGCAGTTGAGTCTGTGGAGACCCCATCCATGGGACCCAAGTTCTGTCCTCAAATTAATCATTCTCTGGCAAATGTTTTATGTAAAAGGCCAGACAGTAAATATTTTCAGCTTTGTGGGCCACATGGACTCGATTGTGACTATTCAGCTCTATCTTTATAGTACTAAAGTAGCCAGGAACTATAAGGAAACAAGTGGATCGGCCATGTGTCAATAAAACTTTATTCACAATGAAGAAAGTGGGCAGGATTTGACCTATAGGCCAAAGTTTACTGAACTTTCTGCTCTAATGCAGTGTCCTGGAATGCCATGAGAGCCACAATTGTAATTTTTATTTTCTAGCCATCACATTTAAAAAGTACAATAAGGTCAGGCATGGTGTCGCCTGCCTTTCATTCCAGCATTCTAAGAGGCTGAGGTAGGAGGAGCATAAGTTCAAGCCCAGCCTGGTTCATGTAGCAATTTATCAAGACCCTGTCTCAAAACAAAAAGAATATTAAAAAGGGCAGGCTGGGGATGTAGCTCAGCCTGAAGGCCCAGGGTTCAATCCTTCATTCTGTAATAAATAAGTAAGTAAGCAAACATGTGAAATTAATTTTAATATTACATTTTAGTTAACACAATATATCTAAACTCTTGTCGTTTAAACATAGAATCAAGTACTTAAAGTTTTTCTTTTTTGGGTATTGGGGATCGAACTCAAGACCTTGTGCTTGCAAGGCAGGAGGCAGAACCACTGAGCTAAATCCCCGGCCCCATATTTAAAGTTTTAATGACAGTCTCCTTTTTTTTTTTTTTTTGGTGCCTAGTCTTTAAAACTCAATATGTTTACACACAGCCCATCTCAATGGGGACAAGTCACATTTCAAGTGCGTGGCAGACTATATGTGGCCAGTGGCTGCCCTGTGAGGCAGCACAGTCCTCCAGGGTTGCTCCTGTCTGCTTGGTGAAATCTGCTTCACTGGCCCTGCTTTGCATTCTAGCTTATGAGAAGAGGGAGGGAGAACTCATGCCCATTTGTTTTAAGAGTCAAGAATCCAAAACCACACACATCACTTTCCTTTACTTAATACTGATGAGAATCCAGTCACGTGGTGTGCCCAGGTCCAAAGGATCTTGGGAAATTGAGTCTCTAATTGGGTATACTTGGCTGCAAAAGATCTTGGGAAACATGTGCTCAGTTATAACTTGGTGGAGGAAGGGCTGTTACTCAACGGACAAAGGGGAGAAATGTACTAATAGACAGGTAGCAATTGTGCCACTCCAAAAATGTGGTATATACGTACACAATGGAGCACTACTCAGCCATGAGGAAGGATAAATTAGGAAAATGGATGCATCTTGAGACCATAATGCTAAGTGAAATAAATCAGACATGGAAGGTTAAATATTACATGGTTTCCCTTCCATGAAAAACCCAAGTATAAATAATTTAAAGAACAAATTAAAAGATAGATTACTGGAAACAGGGAAACCTTCTGCAGACAGAAAAGGGATCTAGGGATAGAGAGAATGCATAGGGAGGGGAAGGGATGGGAAATAAAAAGGATTGAGATACAATATGTACACACACTGACTTCCCACTGTGAATATATTCATTATGTATCACAAACATGCACTAATAAAATTAGTAAATACACTTTAAAAGTTTTGTTAGTTTAACTCTCTGGTTCTGAAATAGCACTGTCACCTACAGCTGGTCCTGAAAGTCAGTCCATTGGAATGTGTGTTAGTCAGCTTTTTGTGACTGTGATAAAATGCCTGAGATAGCCTAAAAGGAAGAGAGGCTCATTTGGCTCATGATTTCAGCCTGTGGTCATTTGGGCCTATGGTGGCACAGAAATGTGTGGGGGAACAGGCCTGTTCACCTCATAGCTGCTGAGAGAGAGAGAGGGAGAGAGAGAGAGAGAGAGAGAGAGAGAGAGAGAGAGAATATCTCCTTCAAGAACATACCCAGCGACCTCACTTCCTCCTACTAGGTCCTGCCTCTTAAAGGTTTCACCACCTCCCAACATGATCAAGGGTTTATGAGCAGTCTTTAACACATGGCCTTTTCTGATATATCCAAGATCCAAACTATAATGGTAGGTAAATGTTAAGCTGAATTAATTTTGGCCTAAAGTTGCTCCATACATATTTTAACTTTAGCCTAAAGGTTTCTGTACATAATGAACTGCAACCTAATGTGTACACAGACTGTAACCTTCTGCTGTAACAAATGGCATCAGCCAATCACAACCAGTCACCTGTTCAAATCCCGGTCACATAAGATGGACACAAGCTGCAGCCAATAGGGCAGGCTATGTCTGTACCTCACTTCCATTTCCTGTTGGTCAGGCTATGAATAACCTCCACATGTGGTGGTGCAGGGGGGACATTCTGAATTATCCTGGTAGTGACTGCTGTTTGATCCTAGCTAGAATCACAGAACTATGGGAGAGCTGGGAGTCTAGAGTGCTTGTAATTCATTCTCATTCTCTCTCTCTTTTTTGGTACCAGGAATCAAACTCAGGACCTTGTGCTTGCCAGGTGAGCTCTGTGCTGCTGAGCTAAATCCCCGGGCCATGTAAGTTTCTCCTTTAACAGGAAGGGTGGGGGCTTCAGCTTCAGATCCATTCTGCCTTCTCTCCCTCGCTCCCATCTCTCTGCTACTCCCCAGTCCCTCTGTCCTTTGCATCCTTCCATCTGTGTTGGTTCCCTATTGTTGTCATCACAAATATGGTGGCTTCAAACAACAGAAATTTATTTTCTTACAGTTCTGGAGGCCAGCAGTCAAGATCAAGGCCAGCACCACAGTCCCCAAAAGTCCTAGGGGGAAAATCTCTTGTTTCTTTTAGCTTCTGGTGACTTTGGGTATCTCTTAGCTTATAGGCACATTACTCTAGTCTTTCCTCCACCTTCCCAGGGTCTTCTCTTCTGGGTCTCTATGTGGATTATTATTATTAGTTGGTTTTTTGAGACAGGCTCAACTCAAACTCCTGGTGATACTCCTGCCTCAGCCTCCCAAGTACTGGGATTACAGGGGTGAACCACCACACCTAGATCTCTGTGCCTTCTTTCATAAGGGTGGGTATCATTGGATTTCTGGCCCATTTTAAATCCAGGCTGATTTTATCTCAAGATCCTGAACTAGTTCTATCTGTGAAGACCGTATTTTCAAATAAAGGCACATCCTCTTGGCATGAACTCGGGGAGACCGAATACCAGGACTCTGAATTATGGCCAGCAGCTTTCCAAATGCCCTCACTTCTGTCCCAGACCTCTGAATTTTTGCTAACCAGAGTCCCTTCCAAGTAGGGTGCCTGGCATCAGGTAGGAGCGCAGGGAGGCAGGAGGAGCCAGAGAAGCCTGGAGAAGGCTGTGGTGAGCACAGGGTCCTGGTCACGGGAGGCCACAGGAGAGGCGGAGGAGAGAAGGTGCAGATGTGGACGACACAGGCTTTCCCTGTGAGGAGATCCTCGCATTTCACATCCCATAGGAGGAAGAAACATAAAACACTTTGCATCCCGACATAAAACAAAACAAAAGCACTGGATCAGCCAGTCTGGTCCTAGTGCCTGGTGTGAACTAATCCCAGAGCAGCTCTGACAGGGGCTGACTGCCCCACCCAGCCCCCACCCTGCTCACAAGATCCTGATTTCTGCAGACGAGGAGAGGATCACCTGAAAATGGACCTTATCCTGCCACAAAGAGATGCATGGAAATGACCTTGGGAATTTTGTAGGTGCTTTCTTTGTGTGCTTTTCTTTTTAAAATCTGCTGCATTTTACCTGGGCGTGGTGGCACATGCCGGTAATCCCAGCACTCTGGAGGTGGAGGCAGCAGGATTGCTATGAGTTTGAGTCCAGCCTGGGCTACATGGTGAGACTTTGTCTCTAAATAAATGTGCTGTATTTCTAATTTTCTGGCTTCCTGCAGTTCCTTGCAAATGGCCTTCCTGACTTTGCCTTGTCTTCCTCCTGTGGCTGGTTCCCTAGCTGTCAAGCAGGAGAAGGTGCTCACAGGACGAGGCCGTCCTCCTGAGTCCATCTCAGAAGTGTGCCCTCCTCAGCACAACTTCTCCCACTCCACGCCACCCCCTCTGCTCAGATCTCCCGCGATGCCTGCAGCAGAGCCACCTGAGCAGCTCACGGCCTCTCTGCTCCCTCAATTTTCTTCCCCACAGAGGCTGCAGTGATCTCCCTGGAGCCCAAACACGACAGTGTCACCTTCTTGCTATTGAGCTGCACCGTCTCCTTGTTGCTCTTAGAATAGTAGAAAACATGTACAGGGCTCGGTGTGTCAAGTGCTGTCCAAAAGGTTTTACACAAACCAGTCTTAATTCTGCTAATAGCTTCATGTTTCACATGAACAAACAGATGAAATAACAGCTAAGAAGTAGTACAATCAGACTTTAGCCCAGAGAGACTGGCTCCAGGGTCTGTGTTCTACATTCTACGTGCCACTCTGCAGAATGGCCTGATGGCTGCTGAAACCCTCCCTGATACCCACCCCCCACCTTGCCAGCCTCCTCACTCTCTGCACTCTGAGGACAATGGCCTGCTTCCATTTCCTTGTATATTTTCTGCTCCTTCTACCACAGGGCCTTTGCACATATTCTGTCCTCTGCTAAGCATACTTTTCCTCTCCTAGTGAAAGCAAAACCTCCTCAGTTTTCAGGCTGCAGATCAGAGATGCAGTCTGTGATCTCTCTGAGCAGATCCAACCTTCTAGAGGCTTTGGGAGGATTAAGAACCTCCCCTGGGTGGCACAGGCCTTAGTTCCACCTCCTATTGGTCTGGGTGATTATTTGATAATGCCCAGCACCTCTCTCCTCATTTCCTGTCAGCTAAGTGCAAACCCCAGTGGAGGATTGCTCTCCACTCTCCCTCAGGGCCTGACATAAGGCCATTTGCAGAATAAGAAATGGATGAAGATGCTGAATCAGTGACACTTGGTATCAGGATTCAAAAGAGCTCATATAGAAAAGCCAAAGTGGAGCAGGAATACACTATGGCTTTGTTGTGCCATTGTTCGATTATGACCTGCCACCATTGTCACCTAATGCAAAGTCAGAAATGAAAGGGCTGCAGTGCAGAGAGCCGGGTCTTGGACCAGACAGACCTTGAATTCGCACCCTCAGAGGTGTGCATCATGTTGTGAATTTCCGATGACCCTTTTTTTCCTTCAAATTTTGTTTTTTTGGGGGTTTTTTTGGTACCAGGGATTGAACTCGGGTCCTTGTGCTTGCGGGCAAGCAGCGAAACCACTGAGCTAAATCCCCAGCCCTTTCCTTCAACTTTTAATGTTTCTGAGAGCAAACTTAATTGTACAGCAGAGCTTTACCCTTAATGAAGTGTACTTTTTTGTTGGTCCCTGAAAAGCTGTTATGAGATCAATAGTAAGCCCTGCAATCAATGGCATTTTGGACTTGAGGAAATCCATTTGTGGCCTTGGGTAAATTCTTTGCCTTGCTGAATGCTAATTTCCTTATCCATGAAAGGTCAGGGTGCTGTAAATGCTGGGGATGTAGATACGATTTTGGCGTCCTGGTGAGGTGGCTGGTAGCTCTCACGCCTCAGCACAAACTCTACCATGAGTTTCATAAAATAGGTGTCGGATTAGTGTTTGCAAGAATAATCTATATGCTGGACTTGCACGGTCAGACATCTATTTAGCTATTTACAGTTTCAGAGAAGAAGTGGCAAAGATGACATTTCAATTAATGCTGCACCCAATCTCCTTCTCGTTGTATCTCTGCTTTCAGAGGAAACTTCCCCAGCCCAGGTCCCAGACAGAGACCCCATTCCACCCAGCACAGGGTGCGCTCTGGAAGCTTCCCTTTTCCTCTCTTGCATTCTTCAGAGGACTTTCACAAACATTCTCCATAGGACATTGCTTCCTGCTACATTAAAAATGAGAGGGAATTTGACTCATCTATGGAGCACATCATGTTTTTTTTTTTTTAAGCTCAGGGCAATTACTTGTTCTATTTCGATATCTAATGCTCTTCCCAGTTTATTCTCGGTGAGGATTAGTCAGTGCCTAGATTGCAGCGAAAGATGCTGTCTGCTCAGAACCAGCAATTGGCGCGTCATCTCCGAGGGCCAAATCAAGTCTGCACTCTCGTCACCTGCACTCTTCATGCTCTGGAGCTGTTGCCTGGGCACTGACAGAAATTAGAGTTTGGGATGAGTCTGTGGAAAATGATCCCTTTATGGCCCTCCCTTACCATCAGAAACATGGCGGCTCCCTAGACGTAGTAACCACATTTAACTTGGCAGAATAATGTGCACTGAGAATAAACCAGAGAACACATATCTGGATTAAAAACAGAAAAAGCAATTGCTGAGGTGGGCAGAGTAGGATAAACTGGACACATGGTGCCTTTCAAGGAAAGACTTCTAAATTCTTTTTCCGCTTTCTGGGGGAGTTGGCCATGGTGGGGCAGGGGGGGCAATGTTGCCACTGAGCAGCTTCTGTGACATCGGAGTGTCAAATTTTTCTCTCTGTTGACCATAGGGGTTTCCGTGGGACATACTGCTTGTTTTGCTGTGGGACATACTGCTTGTCTTCTGAGAGTGGATTGAACCTCTGTTGAAATAGCAGAAACTTGAGAGCTAAGCTGAATGAATGAAGTAGAGTAATGGAATTCACATGTGTGAATGGGAGAGAGAGAGAGAGAGGGAGAGAGGAAGAGGGAGAGATTTCTAATTGGCTCTAAAGCAACAAAAAAGATTGTAGTGGGTTGAATGGTGCCTCCCTCCAAAAGATCTACCCATGTCTTAGTGTAAGGAGGCTGTGAATGTGGCTTTATTTGGAAAAGAGTCCTTGCAGATGCAATTACATTAAGGACCTTGAGGCAAGACCATCCTGGTGTCCTGGGGTGCCTTAAATCCAGTGATGAATGTCCTTACAAGAGAAAGGCAGAGGAGATTTGAGACAGCAAAGGGGAGAGTCTTGGGAAGACAGAAGCAGAGATGGAGGATGCAGCCACAAGCCAAGGGATGCCTGGAGCTGCCAGAACATGGAAAAGGCAATGACAACTCCTTTCTTAGAGATGTTGGAGGGGCACAGCCTTGTTGACACCTTGACTTGAGACTTCTGGCCTCAGAACAGAGAACACACTTTTGTCATTTTAAGCTACCTCATTTGTGGTAATTTGTCATGGCAACTTAATACAATGGTCTTTCTTTCTTTCCTTCCTTCCTTAAAAATTTTATGTTAAGACAATCCCCAAAGACAAAAGAATTTCAGAGCTAATTTGAGTAGTGACAGTATCATATAAATGTTTATTTTTCTCTAAGGTTTACCTAAAATAATTTCTTGCCAACTTGATTAATTAGGGTCCAACTAAAGAAAACAGAAAGCACTTCAGGTGTCTGTAGAGAGGGAGTTGGATGCAGGAATGTGTCGTACAAAGGAAACAGGAAGGAACTAAGACAGCAGGAGAAAGAGGGATCACCTGGAAATCAGCAGCATAGAAAGTTGTGAGCACCTCCCAGTGGGGCAGTGACATTCCCTGATTCCCCAGGTCCTGGCCACCTGTGGGAAGCTGAGACCATGGTGGGCTTCTTCGGGGGAACCGAAGTGGAAGGGACCCCACCTTGGGTGGACAGAGGACAAGAAATGCCTAACTCTCTGTTCCTCGTTCTCCATGCTTCCCTAGTCCCTCCCTTTGGCTTATTCAGCAAAAAGGATTTTCAAACTGTGACTCAATGAGAGATTTTGAGATGAGAAGATGATTCTGGGTTCCCCAGTGGGCCCAGTGGACCAAAAGGGGCTGGGTCAGAGGGGGACAGGAAGGTCCTATATTTTTTTAAAAAAGTGACCAACTGGAGCAGGGGTTGGAATGATGTGTCCGGAAGATGTAGAATGGGGCCACGAGCCGGAGAATGGGGCGGGGGTTCCGGGAAGCTACAAAACCAAGAACCAGGAAGAAACCCAGCCCTGGGCCTGACCACAGGGTTCTGGCCTCCATATGGCATGATAACACGCTAATGTGGGTTTCAGCCACTCAGTTTGTAGTCATTTCACGTTGTACCAAGGAAAACATTAATAGATCTCCTACTTCAATTATGAGGATAAGACATCCGGTGTTATCATCACTTCAGCTGTTTGGGTGGGAGCTGGAACGTCCCCTAAGTGCTCACGTGTGTCATGAGCTCACAGGGGCCTCCTCCCGGGATGCTGTGAGGAGGCGGGGCCTGGTGGGAAGAGGCGGGACAGGGGCGTGGCCTGGGTGGGTGGCTCTCCCTCTCCGGGCTCCTTTGCTCTCTGCTTCCTGGCTGCAGTGAAGAGAGCAGCTTGCCTTAGTGGCAGACCTTCCACCGTGCCATTTCTGCATTTGAGCTGGCCAACTATGGACTAGAATGCGAGCTGAAATAAACCTTTCCTCCTTCAAGTTGCAGGTATCGGGTATTTGTCTCAGCGCAGAGGACAGTGACTAAGGCCCCAGTTGACACACTGCGCATGGGCTCGTTTTCCATTCTCACGTTGCTGCCTCAGTGTACCCCTTCACCATGCGGGCTCAAGGGAAAAGCGAACAGCCACGAAAATAATGGCAGTGACTGGTTGCAGTCTGAAGGAGTAGAAGCCATATTATTTGTACTAGAGGATATTACAATGATCTTGTATAAAATTCGACTTACACTTGTAGAGTAGTGTTTAATCCAGCACCCATATTCAATAGGCAATTGCACTGCATCCGACAAATCCCGCTTTTCGACCTTTAGACATACTCACTTGACTTTGGAGTAGGTTGGTATTCTTTTGGTGATACTGATTAAAGCTATCAAATGCCCTGTGGTATTTCTTGTAATTTCACCCTTTTCATTCCTAATTGCATGGATTTGGGCCTTTTCTTTCCTTTTTCTGATAAGGTTGGCTAAGGCTTTGTCAATTTTGT
>NW_004624755.1:7297388-7357873 GCF_000247695.1 Heterocephalus glaber
GTGGCCAGGCAGACCCTTCCTCTGGACCAGGAGCAGTGGGACAGCAGCTCAGAAGCCCCTATCTCTGGGCAGGAATTCTTTAAATGCTGAGAACTTGATTAGCTCCAGTACAGTGGTCTAGTGTCCTCTGCATCTTTGTAGTGTGGAAGCAGGTGGCTGTACAGAGAAGAGGCCAAAGGAGCGGGGGTGGGGGTTGTCCAGTGGATTGCTGCCAAGGTGCTGGGTGATTCGGTGTTTTCCGCGTGACTGGTGACCTCGGGACCGAGTCCACAGACCTGCCTGTCTGCAGCGGGCTGATTCAGTGTTTTCCAAGCGACTCGCCCTGTGGTATTTCTTAAGTGTCTTCATTAAGTGAAGCATGCTCGATTCCGATAAATTAAGCAGGCAAGGATATTTTCTAAAATAACTGCTCATTCTTTATAAGGCATTCCACAATCTAAATAACGTCAGAATCCCATGCCTCCAACACTCCTTTGCCTCTTTCTTTCTCCATTCTAGGGAATAAGAAGCAAAAAGAGGAAGAAAAAAGAAAAGGAACCAGATCCCCTTTACCTCTCGGGATAACCATTGCATAATAATGCAGCAATAGTGACATAATAATTCATTGAGCCGCATAGAACTTATGTTGAGAGTAACTTTGCTCATCCTTCTCCTTTAGTTCTCACACCCTAATGAAAGAGGTCTGATTAGTCCTAGTATTTTGCAGCTCAAGCAGCTGAACATTAGCAGGTCAAGTTCATCGAGGTGATAAGGATTCGAGCTAGGACTCTTCAGTCAAATATTTTATTATGATTGTTCTTGTTTCCCAGCTTGGCTTGCTGTCATTTGGATACTAGAGAACACCTTGACTCAGTAATAATCTACGCGTAGGATGCATTTGTTAAGTATGGATCCAATCCGTATGAAATGCATGAATGAAAATTGTCCCCTCAGCCCCTGTACACCTCCAGGCAAATCACTTACTAATTCTATCCCTGAGAAGAAGTACAGAGTGAATGGGCTGGGCTCATTCGTTCAGTTCATTCCTTCATTGAATGGATGCCACTGAGGACTTCTCCTGAGCCAGGTTCTATGCTGCTCAGCAGGAGCCACAGGTAACAAAAACAAAGTTCCTTCTCACAGGACTAGGAAACAGCCCACCCTATAATATGGGAAAGACCCTGGACTCCCAAAGCCTGGACCAGAAAGGGACCTTAGAGGTCATCTTCATGTGAAAGGGGGGACAGTTGACCAGTTGGACCATAGTGAAGAGTCACATGGGCCTGGGTTCAAATCCAGGGTCTGCTCCCTATTAGCGCAATCTCAATGCCTGCACCCCATGGGGATCCCATTAGTACACACCCTAGACAACTGAGGTAAAGATTAAGCAGACCACATAAAGCAGTTAGCTCAGGGTCTGTGCACAGTGAGTGTTCAATAAACCTTTAACCCCAATGTCACTGTTGCTACCATGCTTTTGGTCTGTGTACACCACCTTCGGCCATTCTTGAAAGTTTAGAGTTTCTGTGTCATATCTACTTATCTATATTGTGGACGCTTTTGAAACTAGTGAATATAAAACGAGGCCCATAGCTTTTGCGACTCTTCACAGCACAGACTGCAGCCCACAGGCCCCCTAGTCCGGGACTGGTGCAAGCTCCCTCCCTGCTCCCCAGAGCCTTCTGTCGCCAGACCTCCCCGCTAAACACACTTCCTCCTGCTGCAGCCCACCCTCCACAGTGTGCCCTGGGGGGAGGAGGAGCCTGTGGCCAGCCCTGTCACTCCCCTGCCTGTCAGTCACTTGCATTGCCTTGAAATGAGACCCAAAATGCTCCCGGGCCTAAAAGCTCCCACAGACTTCTCTGACTTAACTCCTGCCCATTTCCTGTGCATCTCTCAGAACTGGCCTCCACGGCCCAGGTCCGCTCCTCAAATCACCAAGCCCTTTCTTGCCCCAGGGCCTTTTTGCCTTCTGTGCCCTCTTTCAGAATGACCTTCCCAGCCTTCCCCGGACACGGACATGCCCTGCCTTATCAAGTGCCACTTCTCCCCTCAAAGGTGGCCCTCCTTCCCCCTCTGTACCCTTTGCTGGTGTGTTCCCATCAGGACACTTCTTACCATGTGCTTACTTGTCATCTCCCTCCCTGGAAAGGAAGCTCCATTCCCCACCACATCCTGGGATGATGAGCCTGGCACATAATAGTTGCTCAATAAATATCTGTTGAATGAATGCATGAATTCATCCTTCACAACAGTTGTTTTTTAGGGTGAAGTTTGAGGAAACATACTTTTGTGATTCAGTAACACTGTTTTGATATCTAATTTTTAAATTGTACATGCTCAAATGGCAACTGTTTATCAACAGTACCAAAAAGCTAAAAGGTAATTACTGTCCCCCCTTCCACAGACCTGAGGACTGCACCAGACAGGGGAGCAGACATCTGTTTATGCCCCAAACTCCTTGCATGCCAAGGAGGTGATTGCTGATAAGAAGTTCTGGCAGGAGACAAACCTAGGGAGAGGACCAGGGCCCAGGAAAGTAGATCTGGAGCCAGCAAGGGCAGGTTCTATGATGCTACAAGAGGTGCAGTGGGTGACACATTCAGCACGCATGAGGACACAGTTCTGCGGGCTTCTATGCTGCCCTCATGGCCCCAAACACGAGAAGGTGACTGACGCTGCCTGATGGAAACAGGCCCATCTGGAACTTCGCTTCTGTGGCTGTTGTAGGAACCTGACACACGATGATACCTGTCTCAACATGAAAACTGGTTTGGGGCTGACAAAAATCTGATTGTTTTGTGTACAAAGCTACACCCACACATTTCCTTTTGAGGGGAGGAGGTTAGGAAAAGCGAATGTCTACAGAGATCTAGAATTCACCTAGCAGCCCCTATGTGGTTAGGGCTTTGCTGACTCTGTGTTAGGGCAAGTGATACTCCAGTTCACCCAGCTGCAAGTTGGGTGGCAGGGGCTGGCTGCCCCAAATGCCCCATACACACTGAAGACTTGTTTGCAAACACATCTGAGACCTCCCATTTGTGCCATTAGTGTGCATGACTCTTCATGTGAGGCTGGAGGAAGTCAGCTGACAGAATAAAGCACTAAAGGCAATATAAAGGAGAGCAAGGAAGAAGGGCAAGGAGCAGGATAACCACCAGGCTTGCTAATACAGGTCTCCTGGCTGGTGAAGGACAATGAACTCCAGTTCTGTCTCTTATACTGGGTGACATGGATAAGTTGCTGAACCTCTCTGAGCCCTAGTTTCCTCACGTGGGAGAAGGGTGTCTGTGAGACTGTCTGTGAGCGTGGGCCTGCCAGCCTAGAGAAGATGCAAGTGTCTCCATGCTTGCCCTTCCATACACTAAGCAGATGGTTTCCCATATGTTCTGTCTTAGTCCATTTTTGGTTGCTTTAACAAAATCCTGGAGACCAGAAAATTTACAAAGAATAGAAATTTATTTGACTCATGGTCACAGAGAGGCTGGGGAGTCTCAGTGTATGGTGTAGGATCTGGTGAGGGTCTGTGTGATGCATCATAACATGGCAGAGGGCATCATATGGTGAGATGGTGCATTAATGCTAGACTGAATATTTCTCTTCTTATAAAGCCACTAATATAGACACGAGAGGCCCATCCTCATGACCTTACCTAATCCTAATCACCTCCCAAAGGCCCGACCTCCAAATAGCAGGAATGTATGGATTTGGGGATAAAGTTTCCAACTCATGAACTTTGGGGTGGGAGAGACAGATTCAAACCACAGCAAGTTCCCTGCTTCATTCCAATGCTTAGTGTGTCCCAAACTCAGAGAGGTGTGTGTGTGCACATGTGCATGTGGGGTGAACCGTGCTCAGCCCCTGTAAAATGTTTGCAAATGGATCTATCATCTGTAGGGTTCACAGAGGCTGACTGAGACCACAAAACCACTAGCTGGTTAAGGAATAAATCCAAGGAGAATGGTAAAAACTACTCAAAACACTGCCTTGTTTCCATTGACCTTCCCAGCTCTAAGAGCTCCTATTTGCATACAATTGATGCAATCATTTCTAATTATTCTTCCCCACTCAAAGTACTTAAAGCACATCTCTTAAGAGTTCTTACTCAACTGAGCTTTTTTAGCCTAGTTCTTTTTACCCTATGTACTTGAATATAATTTCTTCTTTTTTCTTGATGTGTGGGAAATAAACAGATTCCTGTTAGGCATTGTCCGACTTTATCCTGACAGCCTATGTCATCCTCTGTCCCTTTGCCTGTGTCTTCTGCGCCCTGTGTGTAGGAGGCAGAGCATATGGGTATGCCATCAGGAAGAAACCCTGGTGAATCCTGGTGTTGCCGCTTCCTTTCTGGGTGAACTTGGACAAGTTCCTGGTGCTCTGCAAACCTTGGTCTTCTTGTCTCTGAAAGAGAAACAGTGATTTCTGATGAGCGAGTTAACTGCATGAGATTCTGTTTGCTGTAAAAATTAGTGTTCTTAGTAGCAAGTAGAAGAAAACTCAGCTCAAATTGACAAGAAAAATAAAGAGTAGAATTTATTGGTCCATGGAACAACAACAGCAAAAATCCAGATATATAATGTCAGCAAAGTGTGCCCCTCACACATACACTGGGACAGAAAGGTGGACCACGACCAGCCTGCCTCATGTGATGTTTCTGCACTTATTGCATGTATCTTTCAAATCTGAAGACCCACTGTTGTTGTGGCAAAGCGGAACAGCTCAGTGTTATAGCCAAGTGTTACAGCTCAATGTCTCTGCCAAGTGCCACAGCTCTGCATCCCAGCCAAGTGTTACAGCTCAGTGTTACAGCTCAGTGTTACAGCTCTGGTTCACACCTACCACAATTTGAAGACTCATGAATCCGAAAGTTACTCAAAGAGATGGAGAAAAACTTTTTATGACGCCGGTTACCTCAGAGGAGTTCTACTCAGAAGTCTGAGTTGGTTGAGCAGAAATGGGAGCATTTTTTTTTTTATAGGGATCAAGGGGTAGGGGAGCATGCTCACAGAAGCAGAGGGGTGGAGTTAACAGAACATTCCTGCAAGGGGGCAGAGCTAACACAACATTCTTGAAAGTTCCCTCAGTTTAAACGAGAAGAGGAAGACTCAGAGAGCAGTGTGTGAAGACATAGAGAACCCATCATGTCCAAGCCAATGAACATCAAAGCTCGTCCACAAAACACCAGAAGTAGGCAAGAGACCTGGAGCAGATTCTTCCTCTCAGCCCTTAGAAGCAACCAACCCAACTGACACCTTGATCTTGGACTGCCAGCCTCTAAGCCTGGGGGAGCAATACAATACATTTCTGGTCCAGTTAGGGCAGTCCCTGTGAAGTTACACATTTGCATTAAATAAAATATATTAAATAAATTTTTGGTAATTTAAATTTTTTTTAAATTTGTAATTTTTTTGTTTTCTTTCTTAAATTGTGGTTAACATAAAGTTTAAAATTGCACATACAGTTTGCACTTTATTTCTACTTGATAGCTCTTTTTCCAGGAAAAAAGTAAGATACTCTAAGCACATAAGACAAGGAGGTGTGACCTCTTTACAGATGTGATATAAATCATGTGTGATGATTTATATCTATATGTCCCGCTCCAAAGCGTCATGTACTCATAGGCAGGGCTTAGGAAAGGTAATCGGATGGGGGGAGGCACTGTAGCTAAATGTGTCTTGAGGGGGTGGGGCCTGGTTGGAAGAGTCAGGTCACTGAGGGCATAAGCTGATGAGATGTATCTTTCCCCCAGTTCCTCCTTTGGTTCTCTGACTCCTGTCTGCCATGATGAGAGCACCTTTTTTCCACCGTGCCCCTCTGCCATGCAGTTTCTTCTTGGCAGCCAGCTGAACATGCACTGAAATGTGAGCCAAAATAAACTTTTCCTCCTTAAAACTGTGGACATCAGGAAAGTGACTAAGACTAGGATTATCACCAAAAATTTGATTATCACCAAATGCATAGCCTGAGATCTGGAGATCCGTTGGGACTTAAGTGTTGGAGCGGGGTGGGCAGGATTTGGAGGAGCAGAGAGCTCCAGGCAGAGGGAAGAGTCTGCATAAATATTCAGTCAGGATAAAGCAGGGCTCTTGCCTGAGTCACCCTCTACTCCACCCAATACCCCAGTGACAACATGACAAATGTTGCCCACATGAAACTCTCCACTGTCACAAACTCATTCAACTCCTGTAGGGTGAATGCCTCCCTGCAATCCCACCCCTGGCTGCTGAGAGGCGCTGTAGGATAGAACCATGGGCATGGCATTGAAAGGAAGAACCAGAAAAAGCCCACAGCTTATGGGGGAATACTGTGTACTACCAAAAGCTTAAGTAAATAATTAATCTAATTATTTACCGACGTAAATAATTCAGGTGCACTTGGAAGATGAGCTGAGCCTGTTACCAAATTGAATGATTTCAAGTTATGAAACATTCTCCAGTGATCGCTGGAGGGAAAGCACTCCCGTTCACCCTCATGACTTTGAGGGTGTCCTTTTTCTGTCAGGCAATGAACCAGTTCTTATTGGATTATTGGAGATAACAACCCCTCAAGAATTTTAATGTCAGGCTGGCCAGACTTTAATCTCTGTACCCAGAAAAGGCCTCCCTCCTCCACCCCAGCACAGCGCATGAACCCAGCAGTTCAGCTGAGAACATGACCAAGTCTGAGCTCAAGCAGGTGACAGAATGAAAGGAAGGAGGAGAGGAGCAGATTCATATATTTCATATATTTCTGTCTAAGCTAAGCCTGGCTGCTTTTCTGCATATCTGATTCTTAAGAAAAAATTCCCTCTACTCTTTAGAAAATGGAAATGTAGCTGATTAGCCTAGGAGGAAATTGTCAAGACAATCTAAGTTTTGGGCAACTGAATTCCCCTCTACTTCAATGCTCCACCAAAAGTCCTACAGCATGGAGTTTTCATTGATTCACTGATTGATTCATTCATTCATTCACTCATATAACCATTTATGGAGACAGAGAGGGTATGCCATTCAGTGCACAGAGAGTTCGTGACAGTTTATCTGTTGTATGAAGCCTCATTCCCTATATTGAAAGTAGAATTTCAGAGGCCAACCTTCATATGATGATGACAGGACCGTGTCTGTCTTGGCCCAGAGATCCAAATAACTCCGGAGAGCTCTGATTCTCCCTGGCTTCTCTTTGCAAGGCCTTTCTTCTTCCACAGCACTTATTCCAGGTGCTCCAAGTCCCAGTGTTGTCCAAGACACTCTTTCAGTCACACCGGGAGAAGGCTGGGGTGGACTGGGTCCTGCCTTCAGGCTTTCATTTATTCATCTAGCAAGTCTCTGAGAGGATTTGATGCACCAGTGTTACAAGGGCACTGGGAAGCCTGGGGGTCCCGTCTAGGCTCTTGTTCTGTTCAAAGAAATGGACAAACTGCACAAAAACATGGTTTTACATTTATTAAAGGTAAGAAAAGAAAGAAGTGCTCTGCAGAGTGAGTGTGGGAAAAAGAAATATGTTCTGCATGCAGAGTGGGCCAATGAGAAAGAAGGAGGGCAGCGGCCCCAAGGCCAACGGCCGCTGTCTTTTATTCCCCATTCTGCCGTCAGGTCTAGGCTGTCCTATCAAAAACCTGCTTGATCTGTGGCAGAACTGAAGATGGCTGGTGTCAGGTGCAGGGCTTCTGTGCACGTCCTGAATCTCTGTGATTGACAGGTCATGCCAGCTCACCCAGCTGCTTTGCCTTGCCCTAATCTCCTGCCTCACCAGGACCGTGCTAGGCAATGGGGCTGCAGCAGGGAATCCAACACTGCAGGCTCTGCCCTGGGCTTCTTCAGGAACACATAGCCTCAAGTCATCTGCACACTCACTCTGCAGGCTCAAGGCCATGCATACAGCCACTCATTCTCCAGTAGGGGCTCTTCTAGGCCTTCAGGATTGAGCAGAGAGCAAGACAGCAAGGTTTCTGCCTCCCACCCCAGAGGTGACATTCTAATGAGGAAAACAAATGCTAAGCAAATGAATGAAGTAAGGAATCTCTGCTATGCCAAATTGTCAGGACCACTTAGGAAAAGAGAGCTGCATGAGCAGGTGGAGGCTTACAGATGGGGGGAGAAGTGAAAGTTTTGCTGAATGCTGGACATTGGAGAGAAGATCTGGATTAAGTGACTGAGTGTGGAGTTCCTTGCGACATCCAATGGGTCAATGTCTGTTTGGGTTGACTCGGGAGGCAGAAGACTGCTAACTCCTAGGAGTCAAAACACCTTGAAGACAGGATGTTCTGCCAGCTCTCAAAGAGATGGACCTTAAGGGGTAAACAAGGAAGCTCCTGAGGGGACAGTCAGATAAAAGTTAACTATTCAGCCAAACTGTCACCATGCCTTGCTTGCCTGCTTTGCTACCTAAAACAAACATCAGCACTCAGCAAAACTTTACACCTTTGTTGTTTCTCAATAAATCTGGGGGTCTGAGTCAGTTTAGGGCTTCACTATATTCTGCTGGAGACCCCTGGTTTCCCCAACAAAGATATCTCTGTTTCTTGCATCTTCCTTCATTTCTCTAACAGGGTTTGCTGGCCCAAACCCAGCAGGTAAGGGTTGCTGAGTGAATACCGTGCTGGGCCGCCACTCTTCCAAGGGCAATGCAGGCATCTGGTGGAGCCTCAGTGCCTGCCGACCCCAGATGGGGCGTTTATCAGCCAGGTGGAGTTTTCTCAGCAGCTCTCAGACCACCCCATGGCTAATGAAGTCCAGTCTGAAGTTGCTAAATGTCCTTTCCAGCTGGGGGCCAGAGGACCATGGAGAGCCAGCTGGGACAGTCATAGGCAGAATGACAAAAAGGAGCTCGACATAGGAGCTCGTATCCCTCCCAGCTTCTGGGAGTCTTTCATCTGTGCCGGAGAGGGAGTTTCATTTCCCAGATCTGCTTGATCACAGCCTCATTATCCCTGAAGCCTTGAGTGTCAGCAGTGGGGTTCCTGTCACCTGGTCCCAGGAAATGGGTCAGCAGCCAGGACAGAGTGTGCTGCCCTCTAGAAGCAGGCAGCCCTGCCAGCAGGCACCCCAGGGGCAGCCACCCAATGTTGGTGTAGAGACACCAAACTCACTTGGGTTCAGCACCTTTGTAAAACGGGAATCACGACTGCTCAGTGTCCTAAGGAGGAGAAGGTGATCTGGACTTCCACTTCCACTTCCACTTCCATCAAACCCTGGGGAATGTGATGCCCCCAACCCCTCAGGCTCAGCTCAGACAGCCTGGGAGCTGCCTCCTCCAACCCCTCCTCTGGGAAGGCACAGCTTTTCTGCTCCTACCTCCTATCCGTTCTACCCAGAATCTGTAGTACGACAAAGGCAGAGGCTCAGGGGCATGGACCATGAGGCTCCTGTGTGGGGGGGAACAAGAGACCCTGAGGCCTTCAGATGACTCATCCAGAGCCCAGTAGTTGTTTCAGGACAGAGCCAGGCTGGGTGCTTCCTTTGCTCCCTGTTACTTCTGTCCTCTCTCTTGTGTCCTTTCTTCCTCCTTCATGGGTCATGGTCTCCTCTGCAGCTTCTTAGATGTGGCCTGAAGGGAAGTTCCATCCTCAGCCTGTCCTCAGGCCTCCCTGGACCATAGAGAATGTGGCAGATCCGAATGGAATCTCTGGCTGTGAAAGGCCAGAGCCCACCCATGATTCTTGGATTCATTTGGGTTTGGTCCTCAGGGTCCCTCAGCCTGGCTCCTGCTCCAAGGCCATAGCCTTGGTGTGAGGGTGCTTGGCTGGTCTCACTTATCCTAAGTGTTTGGGGTGTTCTCTGAAGAAGGCTGGGGAGTGCTGGCCAGGCACTCAGCACAGTTCCTTCCTCTTTCTCCCCTCTCTCTCTGGCTTCTTCCCTCTTCTTCTTGATTTCACCACCACCCCTGGGAAAACATCTTCTGCTCTTCTTCTACCAAACAACCTTTGGTGGATGTTTCTAAACCCCTTTCAGGTCTCTACTTCCCAACACAGCAGTGGCCTCTCCCCAGACCTCCCCCAAACCCCTTCTTCTCCCCAGCATCTTGTTCGCAGTGCAAATTCAAACTTCCAAGTGGCACCTGGACATGCCCACCCAGAGGGTCCACAGACAACCAACCCAGAGGGGAACCCCATGCCCTTCTTCCTCAGAAGCACTCCTCTTCCTCATCCTTGTTTTGCTGTGTGCCCTCCCTGGCTTAGAGTCCCATTGGCCTCAATTTGCCCAGAGTAGAATGCAATGTAGGGCTGGGAATGGGCTTTCAAATCACATGATCCAGCTCTGTAAGCTGAATCTGCAGCTGCTTGTGCAACCTTAAGCAAATTGCTTAACCTCTCTGAGCGTTAGATGTGTATGTTGAGGAAAAGAACACCTCCCAGCAGAACCATTGCAAGTCTTACCTGAGATAAACTTACATAAAGCGCCCAGCACATGATAGACATTAAAAAAGTGTTAGCTGTTATTCTAGCTGTGCTTATTAGCTGGTAGCTTTAATCAGTTGGTTTAAATGCTACTCATCCTTCATGGCGCAACTCCAGTGATAGCCCTGGGAAGCCAGTCTTGATCTTGTGAATCAGAAGAAATCAGTTTTTGTGTCTTTTTTCTCCCCAGCACTGGGGATCGAATCTACGACTTCATATGTGCTAGAGAAGTGCTCTACCGCTGAGCTTCAGCCCCAGCCCTCTATTTTGCCTTTATGACTCTCTGTGCTATCAATTCCTGTGAAGCAGTAAATTCATAAGAAAGGGTCACTGCTCATACGCTCTTGGAAAGACTTAAAGATTTTCTGGAACAACTTTTCCCTAATTCATCTCAGGTTGGGTCACCTGCTCAATCCCAGATGTCTTGCTGAATTTCAACTGCAATTGTCCCATAATTTTTGCACTGGGTTAATGACTCAAACATTGTTGTTTTGTTGCTGAAGTGCACACACTTGCAGGCAGCACTTACATCTCAGCCTTTCCTCAGGGTTTTATTCCCAAACTCAAAGAGCCTGGCAGTATTTACTGAAACTACTGCGGTGGATGTCTCTGGAATGAACCAAAGAACAATAAAAAAGAGGATTCAGTAAGAAAGCTTTACCAACTCCCCTGAAGGAGTGGATTTCTAAGGAGAATCTCTGCTAATGTTCCCATGGGCCCAGAAAGGCCCGGAGACCTGTCACAGCCTTTCCTGACTTCCTGTCAGTTCCAGTCCACAGACCAAGCCCAAATGCTGATTTCATCCTTTGTCACAGACTCAAGGGTGGCACTGAGGCCTCTCCCCAGGGAAGGACTGGCTGTCCCGGGCTGCCGACATGCTTAGCTGACGACAGTCTCCTGCTGTTCACTCTTGAGACCCTCCTCAGCTTGCAAGCTGAGGTTCCTCTTCTCTAGGGACCCCAGGACTGTGACCCAGCAAGTCCTAGGGGAAGAGGCACAGCCCTTCCCACACCATGTGGGGCCTAGGGCTCCCTGCTGGGCTGGCAGAGCCATCATTTGGGGGTCCGCTTCGCTGTCTGCTGAGTCCCCTGCCTATGCTACGTCTCCCCTCCATTTTTAGGTGCCACTCCCTAATAAGCCTTTTACATCCAACTCCAGCTCAGCCTCTGCTTCCCAAGGATCCCAAACAGCACCCCTCTGTGGGCCAGGGTTCCCTGAGAACTCAGAAAGAGCCAGAGGGCAGGGCACACTTATGGCAGGTGAAGAAACAACCCCAAGCAGATGCATCAGGATGAATTTTGGCCACACCACCAGCATCAGAGTCCTTTTCTCATGGCCTAGCCCCACCCCAGAAAGGACCCTAGGACTCCTTTGTTTTTTTTCCTGGGGAGTCCAGCCATAATTACATTTTCAAAATATTGTAGTAAAATTGATCCAAAAGGATGCAATTCTCATAGCAAACTTTTCTGATTTCCCAAATGAGCCTAAAACTGAGACATTATTGATGAATCCTATTATTCCTCTCAGAAGATAAAAAATAAAAATAAATAGTGCCATCTTAGATGGTGCCTCAGGGAACGGCCGAGGCTGGTTCTGGACGGTGGGGGCTGTAGAAGGTGGCTGGGGACAGCTTCTCCAGCTGGCCCTTTTCCGGTCTAGAGGCTTTGCCAATGAGCTCTGATCTCCAAGGGTGACTGTGCCTTTTCCTCTCTGTCCTTGTCAACCTTCAGTGGGTCTCTACTGGTTCCTGAGGATTCTTGCCTCCAGCCTGGTCTCACCAGCATGGAGGGGGCAGTAGAGGGCTCCCATTCTGCCACTGTCCCTTCCCCTCCCAGCTGGTGCCTCCTGGGATGTGTGGACAGGGTCGCCTTGTACTTCCTGTGTGTCTGAAAGTCAAGACCCACCCGCTGAGGGCTGAAAGAATGGTCATATTTAATATTGCTCTCGGACAAATTCTAACATCAAAGAGATGCCTTCGAGAAACTTGGGGTAAGATGGAGGAAGGAACGGCAAGGCTCCTGCCTTCTGGCACCTTGTGCAAGGCATTGAAACCTTCCTCCCCTTACCCCATGCCCTCTAGGAGCCCTGTGGATGGAGTAGGAGAATGCTGTCCCTGGCAGTCTGGGGCACTTTGATGTTAGCTGCCTGATATGGGGCAGTCACGTGACCTGTCCCAGCCTCAGTTTCTCCCTCTGGTAAGCTATGAAATCACTGTATCAACATCAGATACTGTCATTGTGACCTCAACTGCTACTTCTCTTTCTAGGGAAGGTAATACCTCAGCAATGCTCAGTGCTTGAGATAGAAACACTGAGAACCATATCCATAATGGAGGGCCAGCCTCTGACACTCATTAAAATGGCTTGCTGAGGACCAGTGTGGGATTTACAGCTGTCCCGTCCTTGGTGACCGTGCCTGCATGAAGGCATTCAGTTCAACCCTTTGGCCTTCCTTAAGTGATGGATCACTCACTCTCCTACCAAATCAGCGGTCTTTTCAAGTCACATAAATTCTAATCTCCTTCATCCTCTTAAAGGTCAAGAACAAGGAGTCCTGAGGTTTGTTTAAGGGACAGAAATGTATCTCAGTGCAGTGACAGCTCTGGTCCTGGCCTGGGTTAGGCAGTAGTAGGGGTAGGGTGGGGTGTTGGACTCGCTACCATCTTGCCCTCTAGCTGGACTGCTGGTGAGAGAGCAAGCTGTCCACTGGGACTGGCTGAAGGCAGCAGGTGTCATCTTGTCCACCACTGGATTCCAGAGCCTGGGTCGTAGGAGCTGCTCAGGAAATATGTGTTGAACAATTAAACTCAGATTTTTCAGATAAATGCACAGATTCTGCGTTGGAGAAGAACTAAGGCACATCTGAGGTCCATGAGCCTCTTCTGACATAGACTTAGTTTATTAGGTACATTTTAAGGTTCTCTAGGAGAATTATCTATCTCTATATATCTACATTTATATCAGCAGTACTTTTACCATGTCTGTTTATCCATAACAACACCCGTCTCTATATCTATAGTAATTTATGGGTACCCATGGCTCTCAACAAATAGGTAGAGGCCAACTAACTAACCACTTGCTTAACTAACGTGTACTGCTCATGAACACTCTTCACATTCTTCAACTGATCTCACCCTTCTACCGGTCCAGGGGGATGAGCGCTGTCCACCCCCACTTGCAGAACAGGAAATCAAGACCTGGGAAGTAAATGATGAAACTGGGGGACAAATCCTGGACTCTGGACATCCCATGCTACCTTCTACACCAACTTCTCCTTCAGGGGAGCCCAGGAAAGGGAGGCATCAGGGAGAGATCTGAAGATAAGCTCCACCTCCAACTCTCCCTGTAAGACACAGGTGAAGAAGAGAAACCCCTAGGCAGGTGGCTGTGGAAACCAGTGGTCTGTCTTTTGATTTCAGGAACTCTGTCTGCCATCACCCACCTTGGTGTTTGCATTAAGCCTGAGAACTCTGTTAACACACAAACATACCTGGCAAGGGGAGCTCAACAAAGAAGCAGTCTTTGGGATTAAATGTGGATGCATTTCAAGCACGTCCTGAAAAACACATTTTGATGTGGTCTGGGGAGAGCTTAAAGAGGGCATAAGATCACAGAATAACTCAGATGCTGTAGAATGGAAAATTTTAAGCCACAACTGTATTTGATTTAGCCTTGATTAAAATTAAGTGGAGACCAAAGGCCACAGTCTTCAGTAGCAAGGATCTTGAGAGGATATAAGACCTTTCAGTATTCAGAGCATTGGATTAACCATGGTTTATGGGTAAAAGAGGAGCTTAGAGGATATTTACAGACTCAGTATTATAAATTTAAGTTAAATCTCTACTTATTTCATAACTTGTTCTCCTAAAATAGAATTTCTATTAAGTCTATTTGCTAAGAAGAACAAAAAGATTGCCCATAAAATTATTATGTCAATTTGTAAACATGAGGCTGTGAATATTTGTTATGTAGAGCACTCTGTTTGTTTTAGGAGATTGACTTTGCTTTTAGACCCACTGTCTGTGACCTCAGAGATGTACCTCTATACCAATCAACCCAACTAAAAGATCGGGCACATTCCCCAAGGACTGGGAACGTAGCTCAAAGCATTTTGTCATGTAGGCATAAATAACATGTAAAATAAAGTGACTCATAAAATAAAGTGACATGAAAGTGATTCTGATTACTTTAACACAGTACAGAATTCAGAATAAGTCACAGAAAGCAGATGATAAAGATAACAACATAGAGTGAATTCAGATAGAACAGAGAAAATTAATAAAGATAGAAACAAACCAAGAAAACCAAGGTAGAATAGAGAAAAATCAACAATGGCATAACTTGGTTCCTTCAGAAAATTAGTAAAATTCACAAAACTCTACAAGTATTGTTCAAGAGAAAAATAGAAAGGACAAAATGGGGAAGGCAGGATTTCAAAATTTCTTTAACACAGAGAAGGGATAGGACACCACAAATTGGGGGGTGAGGGAAAAGCACATGAGGTACAGCTGGGGACACTGGGTTTGAGTTTTGTCTACCTCTCAGTTTGGTGGAGATGGATGAGTGCATTAGTTGAAATTTGTTTGGTCATAGTAGACCAAAACCCACATTCAGACTAGTTACGTAAAAAATGGCATTGATTGTCTCACATAACTAAAGAGTTGAACGTGTGGCTTGATCTGTGTTCTAAACAATGCCATCAGGGTCCTTCTCCCATATGGAAAGAGGGAAAGGGGTGGACCTTTCTCTGGCTATGGGGGTTTTTGTTAGCTTTCCATTGCTGTGGCAAAGTACTTGAGAAAATCAACTTAAGAGGAAGAACAGTTTCTTCTGGCTCATTGTTTGTTCGTGGTTGGCTGGCTCCAAAACAGAAATAACATGGTAGAAGGGCAAATGGAGGAAAGCTGATCACCTTAGGCCAGAGAGGAATCCAGGAAGCTGAGAGAGCCAGAGAGGAAAGAGTTGGGGACAAATACAGCTCCCAAGGTCAGGCCTCCACATCCTAAGTTTCTGTCACTTCTCAGTAATGCCATAAAATTAGATCTCATCAGTGGCTCAATCTCCAATTACTTTCCAAAAAGCCTTACTTCTGAAGACAGAGGCTGGCCCTCCGATATGTATAAAATTCTCAGACTTTTGGGGAACAGTTTAGATCCAAACCTTAACAGTGTTCTCGGTGACACAACAACACAACTTCTAGGCCAGGGGAAAAGAGTTTGCTTCCCAATCTTTCAAGAAAAAGCTCCTTCAAGGGGTAGATTGCTCTACTTTCAAAGTAGATTGCTCTATTCATCCCTGAACCAGTCACTGTGGCTGGGAGAATGGAATATTCTGGAATGTTCTCGTCTAGACAACAGGTGCATTCAGAGATGAAGGCATCATGAAATGTGCCACATGGATTGAATGCTGAGAAAGTGCAATTCCCTCCAACATAAAATCATGTCCTGTTGTCATGAGAAGGGACAGCTGATGTGCAGTGACAAAAATCTGTACAGAAGTCCATTACATTTGTGGTGAGGAAGAGGTGACAAAGGGCACCAGAAACTGTGGCCAGGGTCCTGAGTATCTTGTTGGACCTAGGAAGCTGAGTAAGACATCCACAAGCAGCCTTTCAAAAGCATGACTGAATTCAAGAGGCAAATCGGGCAGATTCAGGGTGAGTTCCAGCCTCCAATACTCACTGGGTTTCTGAAGAAGGGCCATGATGGGAAGCCAGAAATGCATCTACATTTGACAGCAGCCAACCACAAGAGTGGCATATTGGGGTGGTGTGGTCAAAGGGACTGGCCGACTCTTTGGTGAAAAAATTGGACAACACCCTTTAAAAAAAAAAACCCCAAAGATCTAATTTATAGTCATTCGAACCAAGTACCTTTGTGGTTTGGATGAATTTTTTTTTTCAGTTTTAAGCCTCAAGCCAGATGTATGTGATGTCAGGAAGGCTTTCCAAAGGTTGAGGTTCTGTGAGATGACCACAGAGGGTGGGGAAGAGTGTGTTGGAAAGTAGAGGAGGGAGATCAAAAGCAGGAGGAGGTCTCTGACATCCTCACAAGATTTATAGTTTGGTTTAGGATTTGAAGATTATTTGTGATCTCAAATAGATCCTCAGACTGCAGTATTCTTGGGCTCATACTTTGGTAACATTGCTATCATTCCATGCTGATTGTACCTGAGATACTTTCTCTCTTGAGTCTGTATTTCTGAAATGTATCTTATTCACCCAGTCACCCAGCCTCACACGGAGGATCTGCTGAGGAAAGAGCAGACATTTCATTTAGGGTATGAACACTGCCATCACCACCCCCGTCTCTCCCTAACTGGTCATTCCGCTGCCAACTCACGTGGGTGCTTTGAGAACATTCAGACTCACCACCTTCAATACCAAACTTGATACCACTCCCCTCCAAACCCTCTTCTCTCCTAGATGTTCTCATCTTATGAAATGGCACCTCCACCCACCGTCTAGCTTGACTCAGGAGGCATCCTGGACATTGCATTCGACTTCCTCCTAGATCCCACCCATTGTCAGCCTGCTGATCCTTCCCTTAAGATGGATCTTGAATCCGCAACTCTCTTCTGCATCTTTGCTGAATCCCAGCTACCATCTTTGGTCTCCAGCACTAGCTCAACCCATTCTCTAGTTGGCAGTCAGAAAATTGTGCTATTATGCCTCTTCCCTTATTAGCTCCTCCATGGTTCTCTATGGTATTCAGGATGACAGACGGGCACCTTGCCTTGGCCTTCCAAGTCCTGCACAATTTGGCTCCTCCCCACCTTCGAATCTTATCTCATCTCCCTCCCCCTCAGTCCCCGTGCTCTGGCCACACCAGCCTTCACTGGGATCCTTACAAGCACTAATTCTTTTTTCCAGCTGAGGGCTTTGCATGTGCTGGGCTCTCTGCCCGTACCACCCCTTGCCAGGCCTCTGTTCCCCCCTTGACCCCCTTTCACTTGCCTGGCTCCATCTCCCCGAAAAGCTCTCAGGAAAGTCCTCAGTCAGACTGTCAGCCGCTCCCACTCCTCTCTTCCTTCATGGTACAACCATTGTTTGCAGTTGCATACTTAGTTGTGCACTCTTTTACTTACTGTCTGTATCCGGTGAAGGCGAGGACCCTGTCTTTGCCATTGCTTTAGGATTGATGCCCAGTGACTCATGGACTTTCTGTTGATTCTGATCTGTGACTGTGGTTGAATGGGCGGTGTGTAGATGGACACTATTCTGAGCTGCTGGCTCATACAGTGACATAGGGGAATCCAGTTTGAGACCCCAGAGAAGGCCACTCTGCCTGCCTGTTTCGTCCCCTGCAGGAATGTGGGTTCATATCTGCAGGCTCAGCTTGAGTAAGTAATCTGAACGAGTTTCACATTTTCAAAAATACCTGCTATTTCCTGGAAACAGACTGTGTCTCTCTGATTGTCTATTAAGTTTTTTTTTTTTTTAAGCTGCTGAAGATCTTGGAACCAAACCAAAGTAATCTGCATTTCCATTTTTATATCTTAATTTATAAACTGTGCCTCATAATTTACAAGCATTCACTTACTTAGTGTCTATAACAGAGCCGAAACAAATACCAGCTCTGCCAGCTCTGCCACTCCAGCCTCCTCTCTGCACTGTGCTTAGGCTCAGGCTGGAACTGGCCCGAGCTTGGTAAGGATGGAAGAGAAGGCCTCTGTATCCCCATGTAATAAGGTGGAAAAAAGCAGCTAGTGATGAAGTGACATGAGCAAGGTTTGTGGCAGCACAGGCTCCAGAATTCCCCATGCCAAGGGTCTTTCCAGGACACCAGGCCAGGTGCTAGTGACATTCTGAGCCGGATCGTTCTTTGTTGTGTGCTCCAGGATATTTGGCAGCATCCATGGCCTCTACTCATTAGCTGCCAATAGTACTCTCCCCACCCTGACAACCACAAACATCTCCAGACACGGCCAAGTGCTCCCTGCATCACCCTTATGGACAGCCAGGGTCCATAAATGTCCAGCAGTATCCAGACTGCGCCTCCACCTTGATATAAATGGAGGAACCTGGGTCTGGAAAAGTCCCATTTACAGGTAAGGAGATGGAGGCTCAGAGAGGTCAAAGTTGCTCACAATTACACAGCAGTAAGTGGCAGGCTGGGATGGAAACCCAGACCTGCTTGTTCTGGGGTCTGTTACCCTCCCCAGGCTCAGCAGCCAGTTCTGGAGAGTCCTGTGTGACCTAGGGTGAGAGGAAAACATCTCTGAGGACAATGTTACCATCTATAAAATGGGCAGTGGTGGGCAGCGGGACAGGAATAAACGATGCTGCTGCAAACTCCTTCCCATCCATGCCAGACCTTCAATGACCATCTAGCTCCCACCACGAAGTTGCCTCAACAAGCTCACTTCTAATTCCTGAGCCTCTTTTGGTCAGTCTCACCTCCTTGGAGCTAGGCGGTGGCTCCCTGAGGATCAGGCCCCTTGCTCTGTCCCCTCCCACAGTGGCCGACATGGTCTTTTCCTCAGGATTGATGCTAAAAATATTGCTGCAGAACCCACGGCATTGATGAGCCCTCCGATCTTAAGATTTTGCAGGGCCCGGGCCATCTGGCTCTATCTGAGTATAGGGATGGTTTTCTTAGGTGTGCAGCCTGCTGGTCGAGCCCGTGACTCCACCTCTGGGCAGCTGGAACCGTTAGCTGTTGTTCCACTTTGTCGTTTTCCTTGTGGTAAAGTTCAGGCTCAGTGCGGCAAACTCAAGTAGAAAAGGGGCTCAGTAAGGGCTGGTTGTCAGGCCCCTCCAGGGCTCCAGTCCTTGCCCTGCCCACCCTTTTATTTCCTCCTAGTCCCGGTGCCAGTTACCGAGGCTTCCTGGGCTCCATTTCCTCACCAGTAAATTAAGTACAGGATCTAGGAAAAGATGAATTGTACAACGGCCACACGCAAGCTGTCCTCGATCTCTAGTAACAGTTTGTATCTCCCGTGGTTTAATTGGGGTGGATGGGGTGGCCAGGAATCTACCATGCTGAGTTAGGGAAAACTTTCAGGCTTTTTGGCAAGCGCGCGCAGGGCCAGCGTGGCAGGGTCGCGTTTCTACCCACTTCAGCCCGGAAGAGGGGCTGATTTCGGGAACCCGGGGGGCCACGGGGACGCGGGCAAAGCCAGACCCGCCAAGCCCGCTGAGCCCGTGGCAGCATTTACTTGCTTCTTCCCTTCACAATTAAAAAGGCTGCTCAGCAGTGTGGCCTCCGGGCACAGTGCCCTCCCCAGGGAGCGAGCGGTTCTCCCCGCCCTGACTTTTCTGCGGGCTCACTTTGGCCCCCGCTCTCGGAGCCCCGCGTCTTCCTCACTTCTCCGCAGCCCGCGCAGGGACTGCGGGCATCTGATCCCGCCGGCCGGGCCAGGCTCCCGGTGGGGGTGGGGTCTCCGCCCGGCCGGCCCCGCCCTCCCCCGAGGTCGCGCAACTTTTCCCGGCTCGCTGCCCTCCGGGGCCGGGGCGAGGACCCCTCCCGCGCGGGGCGGGCCGCGGGCGCGAGCGCTGATGTCAGGCCGGCGTGAGTGCGGTGGGGGGGCGCCGCGTGGGGGTGGCGGCCAGCATGCTGCTCGGCTGCGGCTCGGCCTCCCACACCCGCGGCGCCCGCGTCCTCGCCAGCAGCGGCGGCGGCGTCCGAGCAGCGAGCGGCGCCCGCATCTGCAGCGGCGCCGGGTCCGAGCGCGCGGCGCAGCGGCGGCAGGGGGGCGCGGGCCCCGGGCGGGGACGGGGGACCCGGCATGGCGCTGCGGAGAGGCGGCGGCGGGGCGCTGGGGCTGCTGCTTCTGCTGGGCGCCGCGTGCCTGGTCCCGCGGAGCGCGCAGGTGAGGCGGCTGGCGCGCTGCCCCGCCACTTGCAGCTGTACCAAGGAGTCCATCATCTGCGTGGGCTCCTCCTGGGTGCCCAGGATCGTGCCGGGCGACATCAGCTCCCTGTGAGTGGGACCCCACCCTGCGCCCGCCGCCTGGGAGTTGCCTCTAGCTCTGGGGTAGCGCCCCGACCACATCCCGGTCCCTCGCTTCGCGTTGGGGTGGGGGCGAGCGACGGGACGTGGGTGGAGCCTGGCCCCCGGGAAGGATAGAGGGACCCGGGTCCCTGTGGCAGTGTTTCTCAAAGTGTGGCCCATGGGCCACCTGCATCAGACCCACCCTGGGCATTGGTGCCAATACAGAATCGGGGCCCACCGTGAGGCAAGGGCTCTGGACCCCGAAGGTCTGCACTTGGTGTCGTTGGGTGACTCCGGGGTGCGTTAAAGTTTGAGAGGCTCCGTGTGTATGTGGGGTGGGTGATTGTGTGCGGGCATGTGCGGGAGCAGCTGAACAGGACCGGGCTGATTGCAACCGCAAACGGTGAGGCCTCGCTGCCCTGTCTGTGAGGCGAGGTTGGCACCGTGGCGGCCTCCCGACCTCTCCACATTGCAGGCTGGTAAAAGCCTGGGCTGAGGAGTGCAGCCTCTGGAAGTGGAGGGGTAGCCCCACGTGGCCGGGGGGGTGCAGTGGGCTTGGCAGAGATTTGAGGCATGTTGGGTGCCCAGCTCAGGGCTTGCGGAAGTCAGCCTGACTTCTTGCTCTGAGTTCAAGAAGGCTTCTTGTCTCCTTCCTCAACCTGGGATGATGTTGGCCGCTGTTTCGGCCCTGGAGTAACTGATTGGAAAAGGCTTTGCCTCATTTGTCCCCTTGCTGAGGGATGCTTTCAACTTGGCCTCCCGAGGCCTCGGACTAAATGGCTAGTGGCAAAGTGTCTGTGGAAGGGGCTGTTGGGCCACCACTTTACTGTCTGGACATAAGCTGTGCCAGCCTGACTCCCTTGTTCCCAGCAGAGGCACTGGGCTGCCCACTGTGTGGTAGCGGAGGGAGTCCCGTGGGTGAAGTTGCTTGTGCCTTCTCACATAGGACAAGTCCCTGTTCCCTGTCTCCCATCCCAGGCGAGGCAGGGGCCTGGACCCAGGAGAGGGGGCTCCTGTTTGCCTTTATAGGAAGTCAAGAGAGTCTGGATGGCGGGGCAGGTGGAGGGGGACAGAGGGCCTGTTTGCCTCTTGCTATTGCCAACTCACATGGGGTAGGTTTCCAGAAATGAGAATTCCCCTTGATGTTTACCTCCATTAGACCAGAAGCTGCTTAATTGATCAACCTGTTAAGGGAAACAATGTATCCAGGCCCTGCTGGGGCCAGAAAGAGTAGGGAGCCCTGGGGCAGAAACACAGCCAAGCCTCTGGCCCTCAGTTAACCGCTTTTATCTGGCAGATGGCATTGCTTCCCACTGCTCAGCCAAGCTGAGGTGTCTCTGAGTTTCTCCCCAAGGCTTTCGCGGTGCATTTAATCAGAAGGGCTCAGAGTGTCTTCAGAGATGTGCTCCCAAGGGGAATGCTTAATACAACCCCAGAGTTTCGTGGGCCAACATTAACTCTGTGTCTGCACAAACAGACTCTTGGGCAGGGGTGAAGTCATTATCCATTTTCAGCCGGGGGGCCTCTTGTAGTTAGATGAAGGCCGGAGGGGATTGATTTAAGCTGCCTGAGCTCCTGTCTGAAAGGAACCGGACGATTGGTGCAGGTCTGTAGTGTCCAGACCCCTTTTCCTATAGATCCAGTGCATGGAACTTGACTCATCTCTTGTCATTCCTCCCGGGAAGGACAGGGCCAGCTGTGCACACCCCCACCCCCAAGAGGAAGAGCTTGGAGGGCAGGATGGGGGAGGCCTTTACCTAGCGGCCTGGTACTTCCTGAAAGAGATGTAGGCGACGTAGGCCTTGTTTCGTCCTTCTCTTGCCTGTAGGAGCCTCGTAAATGGAACGTTTTCAGAAATCAAGGACCGAATGTTTTCCCATCTGCCTTCCCTGCAGCTGCTGTGAGTATGGACAGTCCCTCTGCAAGCTGGGAGTCCTTGAAGGGTGGTCGCTGCTGCCTCTTTGGTATCAGCCTTCCTAAAGGGAGCTTCCGCCAGCTCCCTGAGTAGACAGCGGCTGCTCTCAGTGCTAACCTTCCCAGCGGTGTCCTCAGCAAAGCACCAAGACCCCCTCACTCCAGGTCCTCATCTGATGTTGGACAGTGGTTTCTCTGAGGGCTTGATTGTAGATTCCCAACTCCCAGATGCAGTAACTGGGGTGGTATTTGCATGGTTCGTGACCAGAACTTCATCTCAATGAACTGTTCCCCAAACCTCTCACTTTAAAAGAAACTCACATTTTAAAATCTTAGCTTACTCTGCAAATAAGAGCATTTCTGATTTACTAAGTCAGGCAACGCACTCTGCACTTAGGTGCATGATTTTATGTCATCGGTGTATTATCCCTTTGAGGGGGATATTTTTATTTTCCTGTTTGACAGATGAGGAAACTGAGGCTCAGAGGAGTTAATTAACTGTCCTCAAATCACAGGACCAGGATTTGAACCCTGGTCCAAAACCCACATTCACAGCTCTTTTCAGTGAGCCGTGCCCAAGTCACCATTGTGGATACCCACATATCCTGTAACCTGGGTCAGTTGATAGCAGATAAATCCAAAAAGCACTTTACAAAAGCAAATCTGTGACAGGCAAAGTCGTGAGTATGGAGCTCATTCTCTTTACCTGTTGGTTTCTTAATTTGGAATTGAGATTGTAATTAAACAGTGAGCTGCAGAAGAATAGAGGGGAAACAAAGATCACTACTCGTCTAAATAAACTTCCTGTTCATGCTTTTGTTCTTGAAGTATTATATACCTACTTTTTTTTTCCAGTACTGGGGATCAAACTCAGGACTTTTTCCTTGCCAGGCAGGGCGGCATCACTGAGCTACATCCCCGGCTCCACTTTGAACATTATACTTAACATTAACACTCCTACTTTTAGCATTATACTTACCATTTTAAAATCTGAAATCTCTTAGAATTGCAATGATGTTACAATGTTTTCTATATAATGGTAGGAATAGAAACATAATTTTAGATAGTCTTTTCTTAAATAAAGTGGTTACTATGTAGATAACATAGACTTTTACCAAAAGGACTTAAGTAGACTCAAGTAGAAAATTTCTAGTGATAGACTCTTCTGAAGATTTCTTAAACTTTTACAGATTACTTCTCATGGGAATGCATATGTGGAAGGGAATAATTTTTTTGTTATTATTCCAAATGTATGACTTTGGTCAAATCACTTAACTTCTCTGGGGTCAGTTTCTCTAAAAATGGAGTTGGATTAGATCCTTTTGTGTCTCTAGTCCCATGATTATGTATGTTTCAGAAGGCCTGTGTTGGCTGTTTAGTTGTGCCTAGCAACAGAATGTTTTCAAATAACAGTTATCAGTTCATACTGACTGAGACCCCAGGGGATGACGGGTTAGGGTGTTGGAGGTGACCAGAAAAAAATCCCGTAAAAGGAACCCACTCACCACAGTCTCCATCTGCAGCCTGTGAGAGTCAGGCTGGGGCCTAAGGTGTGGTTCTTAGGCTGAGTCCATTTGCCCACAGATCAGAACCTTGCAAAAGAATCAGAAATGGCTCCCTGTAGTTCAAGTGCTATACCTGTACATTGCACTCTGTCTTATTTTCAGATTGCTGAATTCTAACTCATTCACGGTGATCCGGGATGATGCGTTTGCTGGACTTTTTCACCTTGAATACCTGTAAGTGTCAAGGTTTGTGTGCTGAGCACTTGGCATCTCAGTGGACTTGCTGGATGCCACCCTGCCTGGGACAGCATCTCTGGAGCCCTTGGGGTGGAGAAAACCCTTCTCTCTTTTCAGCCCTGACCTTTGATCGTGCACTTGCTTATAAACATGCGGAGCAGGAGGAGGCTGGAGATGAAGGGAGGAAAGGAGACAAGGAAAAATACTCATTCATTCTCTGCTGACATTTAATTTGTCATGTAGTAAGCACAATTGGAAAAAGCGTTGGATATTTTTACATCTCATAACTAGGCATGAGTTTGCTGATCAGCCAGAAATAGAGCCAAAGGGTTCTAAGGGCTACTTATTTTTAAACAAAGTTTCCCTCTTTGGGGCACAACTGCATGCTTTCATCAGCTGTCCCACATCCCTCTCCTGTAAGCCCTGCTGAGGGTTTAATTGTATTTTCCTTTCTCCTTAACTCTCCCATAAAAAGACACGAAGAAAAGGATTTCTCCTTCTTCAGATGTGCAAATTTTTTCCCAAGAATGAGCTTTGTCCTCATTCTGATTTCTGCTTTGTCTCACTTTCATGTCCTTTTTCCCCCTTAAGTTCTTGCATCGTTGTATTTGTGAATTTGTAATAATGTCAACCCTTCTATCAGATGGGATTTCCTTACTTACTGGCCCGCCAGATCTTTAAAGCCCTTCCTCTGCTTTCTTATCTGAGGTCAACAGGTAGATATTGGGATTCTAGACGTGTACTGGTTTAGGAAAGCTGTCTGCTGATTTTGGGGTTGTGGGGAGCGATGCCGCAGGACTTTCCTCCAGAGTAGACATCATGTGTGTGTTCTCCACATCCACTGCTCTGACAGTAGGCATAAGATGGGGACAGTGGCAAAACCCAGCCAGGCTCTCTCAAAACACAGGAAGAGTGATGGAGGTAGCAGAGGTGAGCCTCTGAGTCTTCTCTGATTGGCAGTTCATCTTCCTGCTTAGGTTTGTGGGGAGAAAGTTAGTCAGTTCATGCTGAAGTCTAGTACTAAAGAGATACCAGATCTTGTAAACAGGCATCAGAAAGCTCTCAGTGCAGGAACCAAGAACCGGATGGATCATTCATAGTGTGGCAGAGGTGCCAAAGCCCCTGCCTTGGACAGTCTCACCCAAGGACCCCTGGCGTCTGATGCAGCTCCATGCTGCCAATGAAAACTGAGCTCTCCTTGGCCCTGGAGCAGCCACAGTGCATTCACGTCATAGCTTTCCCACAAAGAGTTTAAAGCATGCCAGTGTTATTGTTGCAAGATTCCATGTGCAAGCCCTGTGCCATTTTAGTCCAGAGAGAGTCAGCCCTTGTCACCTTTATTATACGCCCCACTTCCTGGCGGCACAGAGGTAGTGAGAGAATCCCTGCCTTGTCCCGAATTTGCTCTGAGATGAGACTGTGTAGGGAATGAGGAGCTCAAGGTTGCTGGAGGCCAAGCTTAATGGGACTCTACCTCAGAAATATTCAACAATGGGCCGGGGATTAGCTCAGTGGTCCCGATGCCTGCCTTACAAGCGCAAAGACCCGAGTTCGATCCCCAGTACCAAAAAAACAAACAAAAAGAAATCTTCAACAATGGCCTTCCTTGGAGGGACCACGACATTAACAAAAGTATGAATAGCCAGGCACTGGGAAATGTATCGGAGCTGAGTAGGGAGAGTGTCTGGATACTTTCCAGTCTGGCAGAGCTGTGAGAAGTTCTGACCTTTGTACAGCGTGTGCCTCCCACTGTGGCCCCAAGGTGTTTTACCCGCGCTGCTACCCTAAATATGAAGACTTTGTGCTGCCTCTGTGGAGCACCGGGATGTGCTCACGTGCACACGATTTTGCACACACACTGCCTGCGTGGAATTTGTTGTAGCCAACATCATCTTCAGAGATTTCATAATTCCTGAATGCTTTTAGATTTTACTCCAAAAGGATACCAAATCATTTCTTAGAGATGTTAAGTGGAAACTCGCTTGATTTATACTACTCTTTTCCTTAGGTTCATCGAAGGGAACAAAATAGAAACCATTTCAAGAAATGCCTTCCGTGGTCTCCGTGACCTGACTCACCTGTAAGTCTTTAAACACCATCAAAAGACCCTTGAGGTGTGGAGGGAGATTTGCCCCTGGTGCATCACCCGCCTTGAGATTTCTGCACCATTGTGTTCCCCGAAGGAAGCTCCTTTCCAGGTTGCCCAAGGGGTTTCTGTGATGCCAGACAGACCCTGCTCAGTGTGAAGAGCACACGCTGGTATTCGAAGTAAGGAGCCCTCTGAGCTTCAAGGGCCTCATGGTGGCAGAGATGGGAAGGCAACTGGCACACGCCTTGTGCCTACTTGGTGCCAGGCTCGAGGCTGGGTGCTTGAGTGAACCTTCTCTTCTGTGATCATCTGTGAGTCCCTGTTTTACAGATTTGAGAACTGAGGCCTAAACGGCCCATTGAGGAATGTCAAATGTAGGATCCGAACTAGCACAAAGTGGAATAGAGACATTTTCATGTTTCTTCTCATTTGAATGTGAATCATTTTTTCTTTCATGTTGGATTAATCTGTGCCTTCTGCTAAGCTCTCTGGTTCCTTAATAGCTTTCTGGAGACAAAAATATTAAACAAATTGATTTGAATTGGCATATCAGAATGAAGCAAGTACACACGTTTAGTGAATATATAAAATTGGAAAAAATAGTGGCTGTTTTTATGAAAAACACAAACAGTCATTGTCTGGGTGGGAATGATTTGTTAGCCAGGAACTAGGTTCCATTTGCGTGATAGATTTTGTGTTTCCAAGTAAGATGACATGTCTCGTCTCCGCAGCCCGCCTGCCTACCGTAAATGAGAATTGGGAACACACAGGGGCTTTGCATGTGGGTGTTGGGGAGGGGTGGTGGTGCCTCGGGTGCAATCTTGACTCATTTGGTGTGGACACGGTCGCCTAGCCCCATACCAGCAAAGGCGCGTGAGTAGGCCCAGCCAGCCCCAGGATAGCCACCAAGTGTGGCCCAAGCTGGAGCCCACCCAGTGAGGCGATGAGGCAGACGTCAGCATCAGCGCAGTCCAGACCGGAAGCTGTCCGATTGCTGTTGGCACTGTGGCTCCAGGGTTTCCTGTCTTCTGATAAAAGCCTTGAATATTTTTCAGATTTGGCCTCCATGCCAGGTCCCCTGTGTTCCTAAGAGACTAAAATTGATGGGCTGTGGAGTCCTATAGACCTGCATTCAAATCTCAAGGCCATCATTTATTGATAGTACTTTGTGGGTCCCCTGTTTCCTCATGCTTAAAATGAGAGAAAGTTATTACTGATTTCTTAAGGTTGCTGTACATAATGGGTTAATAATGCTCACTTGCAAAGCATCTAGCCCATTTCCTGTGGTAAGTGCTCAAGGTATGGTTGGCATTGTGGTCATGGTCATCAGGAACATCATTCTCTCTGTCTCTCATTAAGAAGTCTTGATTTTCTCCATGGACTGCTGAGTGGCCTTGGCAGTTTGATTGGCCAGACAGGATCTACTAAGAGGCCAGTTGTGGGTGTCTGGAGAGGAACAGCTGAGGCTAGAAGTTGAGCAGTCTCTGGGCAGATTAGGAACATCAGGCAAAGGCCATGTGCCTGACTGGGATAGCCCGGATAGCGAGTTTATTTGCCCCGTCAGGAGGAGGGTGTGAGTGTGTAGGTATTAGGCATAGATATTTGCGTATCTTTGTGTGCATGTGTCCACAGGTACATGGACTATGTACATGAGTGCATGAGTGTGTTTATGTGTGTGTGTTTGTACATTTGTTATTTCATGGGTTATCATGTGCGCATATGGACAAGAGGCACTTCCTTCTGCGTGTGACACCCAGACAGCACAAATACAGAGCAAACAAAGGGAATCTCCCGCTGGGGTCCAGAATGCATTGGAGGAGCAGGCTCCTCGCAGCAAGTGTTACTCCCGAAGGCCAACATCACATCCTTTGCTTGCCCAAGATACTGTTTCTTCTGTCCTCAGTCTTCTGGAGTCTGCCTTTCTTTCATCAGATTAGATCTGTCTCCTCCATGAAGCCATTCCCGATCTCTTTTGCCTCCCTTCTGTTGGCTGGGACAGTAGTGGCTGTTGTTTCTTCTCTGTGCTGCTTTCTCTCCCCAGCAGTGTGGACAGCTCCCTGAAGGCAGGGTCCCTACAGATGGTCCATTAGGTCTGCTCTCCTCTCCCTGGCAGGGTGCTAAGCCAGCTGGCACACTTTCGGATTTGCTGGTCCACTAACAAGTTTCTTACTGAGTTGGACTTCTTCAGGTCCCTTACAAGTCTGATGACTTTTAAAGTTGGTTCCTCTAGGTTGGAGATATATTTAGTAAAGCATTTTTTATATTGTTCAAAGAATGAATTGATCTCCCTCCATTCTTTTTTGTTAAACCTTTAATAAAGAGGAGACATCAGCCCATAAGTTCACTCCTGTGCTTAACAGAAGTCCCTCTCTGGAATTTGCTTATTTAATTTAAGTATCTGATCTTTATCTTTTTATGAACTTTGCAACATATACAGACTCACACTCATAGAGAGGTACAAAGCACTGGAGGAGGGAGCCCTGTCAATCTGTAACTAAAATCTAGGACATTGTTTTCCAGCAGTCCTATAACACCCAAGGGACAGGGAGCTGTTAAAGAGTTTTAGAAATGAAGTAAGTGCCATGATTTTGTAGGCAAAATGAAAGGGAGATATTAAGCACTTAGTGTGAGTGGCAAGGGTAATCCATCTCAATAATTTTGCTTTCTAAAGTTTAAATGGTGTACTTGAAATAATTGCTAAACATTGTACTTTCTTCTTTTGGCTTTAGCCATTCCATATATTCTTATCACTTCACTATAATAACTTCCAATTAGATAAAATTTCTAGCTAAATAATTAACCTTTAATTATCTTTTTGGATGTTGCTTTCCAGAAAAAGCTACCATCAGCCTGAAAAATATCAAACAAACACACCTTTTCATAAATCTCAAAAAGACTATGTTCAGTCTTATATTTTCAGCCTATTTTCCAACACATTAAAAATGTACAAATAAATCATTTAGAAAAGAAAGATAAAAATATTTGAAATGATATTTTAATCCATTTATGGTTACCTACATGGGAAGGACCATAATTCAGAAACTACAAGTCTCTCCATGTTCAGTTGGTGCCTTGAAGCAAGACTGTTGGGATTTAAAAATGAGCTCAAGCTTCCTACTCTGTCCAGCTGACTGACTCTAAGGAGAAGTGCACATTTCTGTAACCATTTTTCTGGGTTGTATTTTTAAGAGGTTGGTGCTGAATTGCCTACGTGTTTATCATTTTTATGTTTTGCCATTTGTACTCATATGAATAAAAGAAAACAGACTTAGGTTCCAGTTTCTGGGCTGACTCACATTAGTAGCACGTGGTGCCAAGGGAAATCACAGACTTGGTTTCCGCCGTTTCTACACCTAGCATCTTCCTTCAGCAGCCCTGCACCATGGACATTCATCCTCAGCAGGATGATGACAGGGAGCTGCAGAATCCTGAATCATCAGGAGCTGATGCTGTTCAAGCTGGTCTACTTCCTGGACATGCAGAGTGGACCACAGCATCCTGGGAAGATCTTCAACACTAAGTCCACACATGCAAAATGGTTTCTCATCAAACTTTGTTAATGAGAAAATGAAATTGTTCATTCCCTAAATATTATGGTTCATTGAGATGTTATATTATCCTTAAGGGTTAGAGCTGAGAGTCTTTGTATAAAAGTGTATTCACTGAATCCTTTTTAGAGTCATATGTGTTAGAATTCACTTAGATGGATCACTGGGGAGTTTCTTGGGACATGACTTTCATCACTCTCACTTTGGTTCTTAATTCATTTGTTCAACAGGATTTCTGGGAACAAAGCACTGTTCTAAGGACTGGGGATATAGCCAAGGACAGACAGACAAGAATCCCTGTCCTCATGTTGCTTATGCATGGGGAGGACACACAGCTAATACATAGATAACTAGAATATGTGTTGTGCCAAAAAGTGTCTTCCAATGGAGCTCAACAGAGCAGGGAAGAGAGATGGGCAGAGGTCAGGGAAGGTGGTGATGGGTGAGGACAAACCTAAAAGAAGTGATGGAGTAAGCCATGTGGCTATCTGGGGACATGTTCCAGGGGAGCAGACCGGTACAGAGGCCTAGAGGCCATTGAGGACCAGCAAAGAGGCCAGGGTAGCTGGACCTGAGTGGTGGAAGAGGTGGTCTCAGGAGAGCAGGAATGGAGCCATATAGACAGCAGAGCATCTTGCACACCATCAAAGGGAGTTTGCCTCTTATTCTAAGAAACCAAGGAAGCCAACTGAGGTTTGACAGATGTGTATAAGAAGCTTAATAAATGCTTGTTTTTAAAAACAAAGGCAAAAAAGCTGACATTGTTATCCTGCGTCTATAATGTCATCTTTGTATAATTGATCTCATGTCTTCCTTTCAGTATTGATGATCAGAGCCAGGAATTGAATCACGTTTTGATGAGGAGGTTGAAAGCACTGTTTAAGCCATTAGCTGTCTATAAAGGGACTTCAGAGTGACCCGGCATGAAGATAAGAGCCACATTAAAATGTGACTTTCTGTTTCCAGGTCTTTGGCCAATAACCACATTAAAGCACTACCAAGGGACGTCTTCAGTGATTTAGACTCTCTGATTGAGCTGTAAGTAATCAAATTAAGTCTGTGTGTACTTGTCACTGGGCCCCAGTTAATCATATCTGTCAATTCCTGCTGCTTCTTTCCTGCATTTCTTCTATGAGGTAGCTAAAAATCAATAACCAAGTAATGCATGCTGGGAAACGGCGTGCAGTGGGTGTTGTGTTGGATTTGCCATTTGATGATATACTTAGTACCATGAGGCCAGTGGTTCATCGGGATTGCTGGGAGGGAGGCACCATGCGCTAAAATAGTGTCAGCTTTATATTCTAGTGTACATCACTTCTCATTGGACATAGTTTAATAAGATCTTAAAAGTTTCACCCGTGTTTGGGAAGACTGTGCCTATAATGTCCAGTTTTTGTTTATGAGATCCTGTGTTTGGGAGTGTTCTTCTCTCATCCCTTCCCCATTTCCACCGTGGCATGGGGACAACTTCAAGAGGGCTTGGAGACATGGTGGTATATTGTCTCTGAGAGCTTCCTGTATGCTACAGCAGTTAAAACACAGGTACATTAAATACAGACAATAATAAGTACAAGAGCTAGGATGCATGAAAATACAGTTTTTAAAATTCCACTTTTAAAGAGTTTTAAACGTTTCAAGATGTTAATTTTGGTGTTTCAAGTCACTACCGAAACGTGTCAGGTCTGTCAGTTTCTCTGTACTCATATTTGTGTTTTGTTTTAGAGACTTAAGGGGTAATAAATTTGAATGTGACTGCAAAGCCAAGTGGTTGTATCTGTGGTTGAAGATGACAAATTCCACTGTTTCTGATGTACTGTGCATCAGCCCACCGGAATATCAGGAGAAGAAGCTTAATGATGTGACCAGCTTTGACTACGAATGTACTACTACAGGTATTCAAAGGCCATGTTATCAAAGATGGATGGGAGAATCTCTTTGTTTTTCTTGGAGATTGTCAGAAGGGTGTGGGGAAAAGTGAATGTAGAAGTTTTCTACCCCAAGATTATTTTTTTTTATAATTTTAAAAACTTTATTATCATTCACTAAACACACACAGATACAAAAATTAAAATTATTCAAAGAAAAGCAATGCAAGGGAAAAAAACTATAATAATATTCAAATATAATAGAACTCAACCAAAGCAAAACTGAAAAGTACTTAAACATTTTTCCATATAATTTAAAAAAAATCTCAAGCATTAACAAGACCTCAAAGGATGTGATTTGTTTTAGAAGGATTTTCAAAATTAATATTGAACAGATAGTGGTCTGGAAAAAAAAATTCTAATTAACTGTAGACTCCACATAGGCCAAATTTTTTAAATTTCAATTTCAATACAGTCATGTGACATGTGATGGAAATATAATCTGAGAAATATGTCATTAGGCAATTTCATCTGTGTGTATCACAAAGTTCCACACAGAGTGCCAACTTCTAAGTGCAAACTGAGAAGGTATACGTCAATCATCTGTGATGGCCCCTTGATATTATCCAAATACGCAGTTAAACATGAGATACATGAGGCTACCACTGGCATAGCAGCACACTGTTTTACAGTAAACTCTTTTATATAAGTAGGATTAGGCTCTAGAGGATGAAAAGCACAGCATGTTATGATAAGTACGTAAAACAGTAACAGTCATTCATCACACTGTTGAGTACTGGGCACTGTAGATAGTTGTATGTGCTTTTCTCGAAACACACCCTCCTCTCCTTTGATCTCAGTGACTCTTCCTTCCCAACCCACTGATGAGCTCCAGCCTAATCTCTATCTACATCTCTTCCTATAGTTTTAAACACGATCTATATATGGATTCTTTCCAGATTCCAGCCTGTAACTCTGATATTTCCCCTTCCACTCCTGCCACTCCCACCCCTTTAAGCCTTTTCTTCGTATTTTAAATTATCAATTATTCATTTCAATCCTTTTAATCCTTATTTACACTTTCAGTTTCTCACACTAGAGAAACTATTCGGTATTTACACATGTGTGTCCTATTTATTTCACTTAAGAGGATGGCCTCAATATGCATCCATTTAGCTATAAATGTCTCTAGTTTCTCATTCTTTATGGCCGAGTAGTACTCCATTTTATAAAAAAACCACATCTTCTTTATCCATTTTCCAGTTAATGGGCACTTGGGCTGTTTCCAAGCTTTAGCTATTACAAACTGTGCCACTATAAACATGGGTGCACATATATCGCTGTGGTATGATTCTTTTAATTCTTTGGGGAAGATACCCAGCAGGGGAATAGCTGGGTCAAATGGGACCTCTACCCCTAGTTCTTTGAGGTATCTCCATACTGACTTCCACAGTGGTTGCACCAGTCTGCACTCCCAACAGCAATGGAGAAGGGTTCCTTTCTCCCCACACCCCCACCAGCATTTGTTATTTCTTGATTTCTTGATAGCAGCCATTCTTTCTGGGGTGAGGTGGGATCTCAGCATTGTTTTCATCTGCATCTCTCGAATGACCAGTGATGTTGAACGTTTTTCCATATGTTCATTTACTGTTTTTACTTCTTTGTCTATAAAATGTCTGTTACCCCAAGATTATTTAACAGAAAGTTTAAGCATTCTAAAAGAAATGAATTGATGTGGTTAGCAAATTGTCTCAATAGTGTAGAAGGATTTTTTAGTTCACTGACTTTGATTTTGATTCTTTACAAAATTCAAATTTCTCTCTCTTTTTTTTTAAATACTGGGGATTGAACACAGGACCTTGTGCTTGCAAAGCAGGCAGCGGAACCACTGAGCTAAATCCCTGGCCCTCTAAAGTTTTTTTTTTAAGGCCAAAATATAAGCTTGTGAGTTTAACATGAGAACATCTTCAGACCCGTCTAGGTTGCATGGAAAGCCAGTACAGAGAGGCCTGAATTATTTTGTTGTTACTGTTTTCTTGATTTAATAAGATGATGTTTATTGGAAATTTTATACCAGACTTTAAAAATCAGTACATTGCTTTCATAGGTCTAAGTAAGAAGGGACAACAGTTAAGTTATAACCTATGGAAAAATAGAAAAATATAAGTTAGCAATCAGTTATCAAAAGAAAAAAAAACTGATGTTGATGGAAAAAATGTAAGGAAGTTTTATCTTGTTTTTCTAGCGTCTGCCTCAGGGTTTCAGTTTATACATTCTCCAGGTTATAGAATAGAATTAAAATTACCAATGCCTCAACTGTCACTGCACATAGAGGGCAGGTGAGTATCTCCATATGAAAGGCTCAGGCAAAGTTTCTCCAGCTTCTGAAGCCAGGTTTTAAAGGAGAGAGCAACAATCTGCAGCATGAAACCTGCTTTCTAGCTGTTCAAGAAAATAAACATTTAGGCTGAGAGTTGATATCTACACAGCCTCAAGGCATGTCAGGAGAAGCAGCCCGGACGGGAAATCAGAAAAGTTACAGAAACTCAATAGACATAAAAATTCCAAGAACAAAATATCATATTTAGGCCACCTGCTACCACCTTCCAAACAAATAAACAAAATCCCACAAACTAACAGTGGCTTCTAGATGTCTTTGTTTGCTGGTAAAGGACCTCACACATTCTGTTCTTTCATAGAAAACTTGCAGTCTCATGGAAGTACCCTTGTCTTTCATCATCGAATAGGGGCTTATTCGGCTGTGTAATTGGCAGGTAGCCTTCGCCCAGCTGAGGCCACTAAAAGGTTATTTATTGTACTGTAGGGACCAGCACAATAAATCAGAGGTCATAATCAGTGGCATTTGCACCAAAAGGTGGCATTTGAGACCATGTGGTGTTAAATGCTAAACCCGAGCTCTATGGGCGCCTCTCTGGCCTTTTCTCCAGTCTTTCTGGATAGTTCTCCACACCCCACAGTGAGGTTAGCAAGCTCCATTGTCCCGTTCAGATCTGGCCTAAGCATGTGCAAACATTGCCAGGTCCCAAGGGACTGAGAATTGTTATCAGAAAGGAGATGGTTTGGAACTGAGGTAGCAACTTCTGCAACCCAGAATCCCTGGGGCAGTGTGAGCCCCAGCACAGGCTTGGCTGCATGTGTATTGTCTTTGCTAGCAAGTTTCCTCCTCAAATACGGAAAGGCTTGTGGGTGGTGATACTGTCTTTGCAATTGCTTTGCGACTTCTGAACACATTAGCTCTTGCTCACAGTTCCTCCCGTCAGGAAAACATGGCGCAACAAAGCATGAGCAGCCCCCAGACTTGGTCTCTGCCATGTGAGAATGAGGTCAATGCACTGTGAGTGTTTTGGGCTCCTGTCTTCTGCTCAGATCAAGCCCTGGCCTGTACTGCGTTATCAGAGGCTGGGGAGGAAAGGAGTGAGGGTGAATGGAAGACAGAAAGCCAAGTCTAAGCGATAGTCATTTTATCATTCCTTGTGGTTTGAGAAGGAGCAGATTCTCTCAGGGGACTGTTTTCCTCTTAGCCCAGCTTTTCAGGAAAGGAGTAAATGTCTTCAGGTAGCTCTCTCCTTGTTTTGCCCAAAGACTTACCACCTTTTCCTTGGCATAGGGAATAATTAATGCCGCGTGGCCACCACCAGGCTGCTTCTGCTCTTCAGATTAATCACAGTTTCTCCACCCTCCCCAGTCTATTTTTAACCACTCAAAAATCCCTGTTACCTACCGATGATCCCTGTGTTAGGTGGATAATTCACTAAATTCCTTAGAGGGAGTGAGTTTTGCATCCTAATTGTCCTGTTAGCTTCCCTATTTTGAGGCTGATGAAAATGCGAAGAGAAATAATGCATTAATGTGCACTTTCTCTCCCCATAGGATCGGCATCATGTATAATTTATTTTCTGCCAGTGCTATAAATAGCTATGTAAAAATCTGTTGATTCTAGTGGGAGACAGGCCTAAATTGTGAGACCCACTGACATCATGAACTTGATTCAGTGTGCGCGGAAGTGGCAGCTCTTTTGGCAGGGAATGCCATTAATATTTTAACACTAGTGAATTGATGGCATATCAGTATGTGTATTCTTTGGGCTCTTTCCACAATGAATATGCTTTTGCAGTTTGGGAATGGCAAAGTAAGATGGGGGAGAGAAAAGATGTTTAAATTCCTCTGATCCCTTCCTTGTTCAGGAACAAATGCAAATGCGTCAGCGTCTTCTGGCCTTTTTCTTGTTTTCCTTCTCTTCCTCTTCCTTCTTCTCTTCCTTCTATGGTGAGGCAGGGAACTATTAAGAATTTGATTTGTGGGGCCGGGGGTTTAGCCCGGGATTTACCCCCGGCCCTGCAAGCACAAGAACCCGAGTTCGATCCCCAGTACCGAAAAAAAAAAGTTTGATTTGTCATTCAAGTGATTTAACCATCTGTGTTATGTCAGACAGTATATAGAAAATATTATGAAACCATTGGTTTGGAAAAACAAAATAGGGCCACTAAAAGATAGATTTGGAAAATGCTGTCTATTCTGGCATCTCTTTTTCATCTTGGGGTTGTTCTTCAATAGGAACGGAAACTTTTGGGTGTGCACTTTAAACAGCCTGCATGTTAAAGCAAATGCTCTCGTTTCTGAGACCTCGGAGTGCAGTTGGGAGACTAATGGGAGCAAGGGGACGCATGAGTTTCGGCAGTCGAGGGGCTGCTCAGAACGTTTGGCAGACTTGGATGAGACAAGTACAACTGGAGACAGAGAGGAAGACTGCATAGCCGTCCCGGGTGTAATTGAAAGAGTGCGGCTGTGTTCTCCGAGCCCTCTGTTACGGCCAGGAAAGGAGTGCCTGCGCTCGGTTGCCTCCTGCTCCTTCAGCTGCTCACGCCCAGGCAGTCAGCAGTACTGAATTTGCTGGGGCCAGTGGCCCTCCCCTGGCAGTCTGCAGAGTGGGCCTTGGGTGAGCAGACCACCCCACTCGCTAGGCCAGAAAGCGTTTGTTATTAAGCGCCCACTGTGCGGCTAGAATGGGGCAGGGGCACCTCTTCAAGTTAAGGTGGATGGAGCTAGCATTTGTACCCAGAAGAAGCTAATGCACAGAGAGGTTAAGTCACTTGTCCAAGGTCATTCAGCAGGAAAGTGGCTGCTCAGCTCCAGCAACTTGCCTTAGGTGCCATTAAAGCGGACAGCGTTCCAGAAGATGGGTTAGGGCAGAAGAGGGGTTCCTTTTCTGGACCTCAATTCTGTATTTATTTCTATGCCTAAACCTGAGGCAGGCACTTCCATCCCCGCCCCCACTGGTCCAGCCATCCAGCTCAGGAGCTAGTCTCCTTGTCTCTAGTCTGCATATGTAAACTGAGACGGGGAAGTGGCCAGCCTGGGGTCTCAGGTGGGATGTGCCCAGCTGCCATCTGCCTTCAGGCATGGTGCTCTTTCTCTGGCTTCATGCAGCCCTCACTCTCTTAACCTTAACCTCCTTCTCCCACCCTCCCCTCCCCTCCCTTCCCATTGCGCCCCTGCCCGATGGCGTCACCTCCTTTTCTGCCTCCATTCCTGCTGTGCTCTCCCTCCTTTACTCACTACTCAGCCATGCCCAGGGGTGACATCTTTGATCAGGCTTCCCAATCAGCAGTTGCTTCTTGAAGGATTGCATAGCACCTGTGGGAGGCTGGAGGAAGTCTAGGATCCAGACCTGCCGGCAGGGAGCCCTTGGTTCAGGAAGTACAACCTGCAGGCTGTGTGGCCATGGCCAGGCACTGAGCCTCTGAGCACTGAAGAGTAGCTCAAGGCTCTAAGATCCCCCCTCTACCTCCGAACTGGACTCTGATGTTATTGTTTAATGACAATAATCTAGTAAGATTTAAGTACAGTGCATAGTGAGCCCAGTGAGTCTCATGGGTGAGGCTGGTCAGGGCAGGTCTTGCAGAGGACATGGGACTCGGGTGGGGATGGACCAGACCTGGCTGAGAAAGGGCTGGACAGAGCAAGGATTCCTCCTAGGAAGGACTTAACCAGGTATCCACTGTGACCCACGTTTAGCCTCATTGTGTCACCAAGGAGCAATGCACATTGAAGCATGTCTGGCTGGAAAAATAACCTTCATTTCTTAGCTGTTATTAGTGTGGTTTTTGTAGAAGATTCCTCCTTCTCTAGATTTCTCTAGTTACCCCACACACCAGCTATCCTTTCTTCTAGGGTCATGCTTGTTCGGGCTTTGGCAGTCAATCGTGTCCCTACCGAGATCCAACTCAGGATCTGTAGCTCAGCAAGCACAGTCAGAAGTGTGGGCTTCCGAGCATGTGAAAGAGGAAACCGTGGGGCGTGATGCTTGGAAACCCAGCACATCTCCTCATCTGCTCACTGAACTGCATGCCCTGTCGTACCTGAGGCTCCTTCTTACCACTGAGCCATCTAGTAGCCTGCAGTAAGCACACAGGTTCACCGCCCTGGGACCTCTGAGACCCAAGTCTGACTTGGTTTCCAAAGGCCAGTGTGCCCTTTGGTGAGTGCAATGTTCGTTCTGAGCCTGTGGGAGCACTGTTTCCCATCGCGCGCGCGTGCGTGCGTGCGTGCGTGCGTGCGTGTGTGTGTGTGTGTAGCAGTGGCACAATCACAGCTGGTAGAGCTGGTATCAGGTAAGTCTGAGAAGGATCCTCACATCAAGCAAAGCTAAGCAGCCTGCGTTCCTGTAGGGGCTGTTCAGAGAGGGCTAGAAGAGCAGTTTCCCAAACTCACCAGTCCACATGGCCCTGCCTCGAAGAGTGAGTAGCTTGACAGCTTTGAGAATATCTCTGTGGCCTCTGTCCTGTCTTGGATTTTGGAAAGCCAGGTCTCACCAAATTTGTTTAAAATGTTGATCTTTTTGCCAAACATGTGGAGCTGCTTACCCACAGGAAGCTGTTTCAGAAGGTGTGCTTTGAGCCAGGTAGCCTTGTGCAGGCCAGAACCCCCCAGGGACCTCCAGGGTGTGCTGGGCCAGGATGCATATGAGTGTTGCTCCGAGCCTGCCTTCCTCCTCTCTGGTATCCATCATGGAAAGGACAGAAGGGGGATGGGACCAGATGATCCACACAAGGGATTTCATGACTGTTTTTTGTTCCTAACCACCCACTCCCAGATTTCGTGGTTCACCAGACCTTGCCCTACCAGTCAGTGTCTGTGGACACATTCAACTCCAAGAATGACGTGTACGTGGCCATTGCACAGCCCAGCATGGAGAACTGCATGGTCCTGGAGTGGGACCACATCGAAATGAATTTCCGGAGCTATGACAACATCACAGGTGTGTTGTGCTGTCATCAGATGTGCTGACATGATTTTAGCATCGCCTCAAGAAAAGCACTGTCCGCTGTCCTATGGAGGGAGAGCTGGGTGCTCTGAGATGGCCTGAAGTGACCGTGTTCCATCCACCCTCATGGTCACTGCAGTGTGTCCTGGGCACAGCCAGTTATCAGTGACAGCCGTGTGTGTGCAGGAGGTGACCCTATTTATTGTTGGGGAGCCCTTTGACAGTGAAAGGGACGGGGCTCCAGTGGGAGGTGGGAGGAAGCATCTTCTGGAAGCGTGAGAGGTCACCCTGAGAAGCTCATGGTCCTGCGCAGTTCTGGCGGCCTGTCTGCCTCAGCTTCTTGGCAGTGAAATCACGCCTTTGCCTTTTGTTAAGCTGATTATTAACAACTGTGCTAAGACAAGCTGAGTGAGGTGGTGCTGTAATCACAGCATTTGGGGTGGCCAAGGCAGGAATATTCCAAGCTCCAGCTCAGCCTGAGCAATTTAGACTGTGTTTCAAAGTAAAACAATTTTAAAAGGCTGGGGATACAGCTCAGGGGAAGGTTCCTGAGTTCAGCCCCAAGAAAACAAAAGCCAAAAACTAACACACCACACACACACACACACACACACACACACACCACACTACACGCCCTGTAGCTTATTCTTGTTACATCTTGGTGATTACTGTTGTCTTTAATAAGTACATATAAAATAAGAATAAACAGACCCCTAAATTCAGGCCTCTGGGACTTCATTTAATGATTCTTTTAGTGCTGTTGTGGGATCCCAATGTCTTAGTGATACTAAGAGCAGACTGCTTGCTTGCTTTTTAAGTAAGTAGAGAAAATTAAAATCAAAATAATCTTTTAAAGATTTCTCAGTTGTCAAAGTGGAGTCTCATACGGATGACAACTTTATAAACAGTGCTGTGTGAGCCGGATTCCCCCGGTGAGAGAGTTCCCCTTGAGGATGCTGTCCGTAAGGTGTCTGGGGAGAAGCCCTAGGCCTCTCTCAGGCATGAGGTGGCTCTGCAGCAGGAGCAGGGACTCAGGAGACCAGAGAGCATCATCCACCTGGAAGGGAGGAGCTGCTAATAAGCCTGGTCTCCCGGCCTGGAGAGCGCTGGACTTGCGCTGAAGCTCAGAAGCTGGAGCTTGGAAGATGCCATTTCGGACAAGCCGGTGCTGGTGCTGGTTCTGGTGCTGTGCCCATCTGGTCTCCAAGTGCTAAGCCCACCTTGCTGAGAGTGGCCGCTCAGAAGTGCAGACCAAGACCCTAGGATGGTGATGGCGAACCTACAGCACATGTCGCAGCTGGCTGCTTGTTATCACTGACAGCTCTGAAAGGTTCGCCATCACTGCTCTAGGACCTCAGACCCAGTCCTGGTAAAGGAGGGAGGGTGGTGAAGGAGGGACTCTCCACATCCTAATGAATTTTTGCTTCCTCTTTTCTGTCCTTGGGAGATGGTGAAGGGAAACGTGGGCTCGCCTGTCCCTTTTCCCTCCCTAAGGTGAGGGCAAGGGTGGCCTGCAGCTCTGCTCCAGGGGAAGGAGTTTTAGCGCCATGTTGTCTTCCCTTCCCTTTTCCCCTCCATTCTTTCCTTCCTTCCCTCCCTCCTTCTTTTCCTTCTTTCCTTCCTTCTTCATTCCCTCCCTCCCATTCCCCCCTTCCTCCTTTCCTTCTTTCTTTTCTTCTTATTTGTGGTACTGGGGATCAAACCCAGAGACACTCTAACAGTGAGCCCTTTTTAGTTTTTCTTCCGAGGCAGGGTCTTCCTAAGTTGCCCAGACCCGCCTTGAATTTGTGATCCTCCTGCCTCAGTGTCCTGAATAGCAAGCGTGAGTGCGCACTGGGCCAGGTTGGTGCCGGCTGCAGGCTTTCTCTCATTGGCAACTCATGTCGGCCCCAGAGCCGTGACTGGGGGTTGCCTGCCCACACGTAGAAGACACAGCCTCTTCTGCAGAGCCAGGCAGCTCACAGGCCCTAAAGAGCACACACAGTGGCCCTCTGCTGCATGCCGGGAAGCGTGGGCCTGGCTTCCTGTCTGTGATGCAGGAGTGCATGTGCCTCCCAGGAGGTGGGAGGCCTCTGAGCGCAAAGCACAGCCTCACAGGGGGTGAGTCATTGTTCCTTCAGGGACAGAGCCTGGAATCTGTCACTGTGCTGTACGGCTCCCCCCTGTCCCAGGAAGGGAAGACCGCACTCTCCATCTGCCCTCACCATGAACTGTAGCCAGTGGCCCCCAGTTCACTCATCCATCCATTCTTTCATTCATTCATTCACAAAGGTTTCTTGGGCACTTAGTCTGAGCCAGGAGTATTGTGGGTGCTGGGTACATAGCAGTGAACAAGTTGAAGACAAACCTCTGCCTTCAAGGAGGCAGTTAAAGAAAGACACAACTGTGACGTGTCAAAAGTACAAGAGGGCCACATGCTAAGGAGGAAATGTGGGGAGTGCTGGACACGGAGGATGGAAACTTGGGGGAAGGCAACTCTGGCCTCATTTACGGCATCAGTTGAATGAGCCTGGGAGGCTGGAGGGACAGGGTTGGTCTCCGTGGAATGCAGGGGGCTTCGAGTTCCAGGCTGAGGTGAGAGGCAAGAGGCGCCTCTCCTGTGTGAGGAGCACTCAGGTGACAGGATCGGGTGAGCAGAGTGACCCGGGGACAGGTGCAGTGAGAGTCATAGCAGTCAGAGGCTGATCAAGGCGCCTTGGGGTCCTGGGAGGCCTTGGCCGACTGCCCTGAGTGCCCTGTGAAGCCACAGGCAAGCGCCGGGACGAGGTGGGGGGTCAGAGAGGCGGTGGCACGGCGTGGTCAGTGCCCATGGAGTGGGCGTGGCCACTGCTGGTGGAGTGGGTATGGCCGGCCCGTGTGATTTGGGGGCAGACGTGGCCAGTATGGTTGTGGTGGGCGTGGTCAGTGACAGGAGTGGCCATGGCCAAGACTGGAGTTGTAGCTGGGCCTTGCTACATTCTAAGGATGCTTCAGCCCTTCAGTCTTGAAGTGTAAATCTTCTGAGCTGGGAGCGCTCATTGGAGTATGGGGATGGCCGAGACCTCCAGAGGGAGGCTGGGGAAGAGGGCGTTACAGGTGTGGGTGGAGGAGGGAGTGTGGCTGTCTTGGTGCCTGCAGTTCATCCTGGCATCAAAGAGCGCCTGCAGCGCAGGGATAAACCAGGGCACAGCCTCGGAGCCACTTGCCTTGAACCGGAAAGAGAATTGGAGGATTCTCTGCTCCCTGTGCCGTGCATTCCTCGTATGTCACCTTATTTGGCCATAGGGTTTTCCCAGAGTTGCAAGGCAGGGCAGGGTTTTCTCAGTCAAAAGATGGACTCCGAGGAATCAGAGGGGCACCTGCCTCCCCTTTAGGGGCCCTGGTAACCACGGTGCAAAAGGGGTGGCTCCAGCTGTCTGTCTGTCTTCACCAGGGAGAGAAAAACCCACGGTCATGTTCATGCCAAAGCTGTCTCTTCCTTCTTGTTCTCTCCGCATCTCTTCTCAGCTTACCTACTTTTAGTTTTGTTTGCCTTGTGATTTCTGCATGTTGTATGTATTCCAATGCATGTGCGTGTGCGTGCGCGCACACACACAAACACACACACTCACACTGTGATCTTTGCTGCTGCTGCTGACTCCATAGGCTAAAAATGCTTACCTGGACAGAGGTATTAGAAAGCATCTTCAAGAAAGGAATTGTTTCTGTCCCATGAGGCCCTAGGCTCTGACAGGCTGCCCTCTAGAACCCTTCTGGGTAGCAGGGTCTCCTCAGTAGCTAGGCTGCTCAGGAGGAGACAGGAGCATGAGCTCTTGGTTGGTGGAAGGGTGGAAATTCTGGCAGCTTTTCAAGAGCAGTTTGGCAGTTTATGTCCAAAAGCCTTAAAAATATGCACACTTGCCCAGCAGTTCTTACATTTACCACAACAGCCAGATGGTTTCAAAACATGCTCTTTAACAACATGTTAAAGGAAACATGTTATTTAACAATAATGAACAACTAGAAATAACTGCCATGTCCAATGATAGGGGATTAGTTAAATGAAATATGATGCATCCATGCAGTGGAATACTGTGTAATGGAATAAAAGAATCTGGTTGTAGAAGATTCCATAACCTAGGAAAAGTATTTACAACAAAATAGTCTAGTGAAAAAAAAGAAGTTTCTAAAAAGCTTGGGTATAGTCTACACCCATTTAAAAAAAGAAGAGGTGGGCTGGAGATGTAGCTTCGTGCCACATGACTAGGTTTAATCCACAGTACTGCTAAAAACAAACACCCCCCCAAACCCCAAAAGAAACAAAAACTCCCACAAAAGCTTATTTAATTTTGTGTATAAAGATTAAACAAATACATCATGACAGTGTTATTTTGGGGCTGGGGATTTGGCTCAGTGGCACTGTGCCTGCCTTGCAAGTGCAAGGTCCTGAGTTCAATCCCCAGTACCAAAAAAAAAAAAAAGAAAGAAAAAGATAGATGTTATTTTATGTTTGCAGTACAGATGACTTTTAAAATTTTCTTTTTGTGCTTTTTGATACTTTGGTGGTGAAGTATAGACTGGAACCAGACCACCTGGATTTGAATCGCACAAATATTAGCTGTGTGGCTTTGTCTAAGTTGCCGAACTTCTCAGTGCTCAGTGTCATTGTTTGTAAAACGGAAATGATGGTAAGAATCGTGGCTTCCTCTGATGCTGGTTATAAAGATTATCTGAGTGGGTACATGTAAAAGTTCTTAGAGTAGTACTTGTTCCTCAATACCCAGTTTATAAGTTTTAGCTATTATTATTTTCAGATTTTGCTTTGGTGAACGTTTAGCACTTTCATACTCAGGAAACCAATATGATAGTTTGTTTTAAACAAAGGAAAGGGGTTAGATGCTTATAAGAAGCCCAAAGTAGAAAGAAAAAAGGAAATACCACTCTGAAAGCCATCCACTCTCTGCTCCCAGAGTTAATCTTCAAGGCAGATATTGGGTAATTGTCTTTGTAATTTACAGACCAGACTCAATTTGGTCCAAATTAGAAAACTAAGAGGAAGAAATAACTTTTAACAGAGTGGTCTAGATGGATCCTTGGTCGTCTTTGAGACCTGCTGTTGGCCTGGAATGGGATGAGGTGCTCGTTCAGGGGTGTGGGGGGACAGGATGCCAGGGAAGAGCCAGAGGAGAGTCACCACTGAACCTGGGCCCCTTTTCCTGCAGGGTTCCGTTTGCCCCCTGAGCTAGATCACTCGGAGCATTGCTAGTCTGTAGGTGCTTCTCTTATCTCCGAATGACAGCCACTTTGTTAACACCCTGCCCTTTTATCCTCTCTCACTGCCCAGGAGAAGCAGCCTGTTTAATTCTGTCCTTGTGTCACACAGAATCAGGAAGTACTTCTTCTTTTTAAGGATATAAATTTTTAATATGTATATTTATCAACAAATAAAAATTGTATATATTCTTCATCTGTGAGGTGTTTTGAAATATGTGTACATTGTGGGAGAGCTAAATTGAGCTAATTAACATATACTTGTTGGCTCACATGGAGAGAGTCCTTTCCAAGTCCGGCAGTGTCCCGAGTTGCACACTTGACCCTAAAGACTTCGGAGCCCCTGGCAATCTCTGCCCATGTTTACAGCGATACATTTTTTTAAAGATTTTTGAAAAACAATTTAAATTGCAGTAAAATCCACATAACCTAAATGTACCATCTTGACTGTTTTTGGTGTGTTAGGTACAGCCGTATTGTACAGCCAATGTCCAGAACTCTTCACTCTTTACCCATTCAACAGCAACTCCTCATTCTCCCTCCACCAGCCTCTGGCAACCAACCTTTCAATTTCTGGCTCTGTGCCTCTGACTGTTTCATATAAGTGGAATCATACAGTATTTGTCCTTTTGTGACAGCATGTTTCATTTAGCACATTGTCTGCAGGTTCATCCATGTGGTAGATGTGTCAGAATTTTGTTCCTTTTCAAGGCTAGATAATATTCCTTTGTGTGTATTGACCACATTTTCTTTATCCATTGTCACATCCATGGATACTTGGGTTGCTTCCACTTGTGGAAGGTATTGTGAATAATGATGCTATGAATGTGAGTGTCTTAAGTCTGTTATGGGACTGCTATGACTTAACACCATGGACTGGATGGCTTAAAAACAACAGAAATTTATTTCACACAGTTCTGGAGGCTAAAAGTCAAAGATCAAGATACCAGAAGATTTGGTGTCTGTTGTGAGGCCCCAGTTTTTGTTTTGTTTTTTTGGTACCGGGGATTGAACTCAGGTCCATGTGCTTTCGAGGCAGGTGGGAGAACCACTGAGCTAAATCCCTGGCCCTGTGAAGCCCCAGTTTGCCCATGTGAGCGTAGAAGGAACTCTCTGGAATCTCTTATAAGGACACTAATCCCATTCATGGGGGCTCCACCCTTGGGACCTAGTCACCTCCCAGAGCTCCGCTTCCTAAACACAATTACCTTGGAGATTAGGTTCAAGGGAAGAACTTTGGGGGGACAAAACCATTTGGCCTATAGGATCTTGAGTCCCTGCTTTCAGTTCCTTGGGAGTGGAATTGCTGGGTCACATGGCCACTCTGTGTAATTTTTCAAGGAGCTACCACACTGTTTTCCATCAGACAGTCCCAGTTTCACTGTGGAGGGGCCTCTCCATGGCAGCCACACTAAATCCTCTCTTTCTCTTGGAGCGCAGGCCAGTCCATCGTGGGCTGCAAAGCCATCCTCATTGACGACCAGGTCTTTGTGGTGGTGGCTCAGCTCTTTGGAGGCTCTCACATTTACAAATATGATGAGAGCTGGACCAAGTTTGTCAAATTCCAAGACATCGAAGTGTCTCGCATCTCCAAGCCCAATGACATCGAGCTATTTCAGATCGACGACGAGATGTTCTTCATCATCGCAGACAGCTCTAAGGCTGGGCTGTCAACGGTCTATAAATGGAACAGCAAAGGCTTCTACTCGTACCAGTCCCTGCATGAGTGGTTCCGCGACACAGACGCAGAGTTCGTCGACATCGATGGGAAATCACATCTCATCTTGTCCAGCCGCTCCCAGGTGCCCATCATCCTCCAGTGGAATAAGAGCTCCAAGAAGTTCGTCCCCCATGGCGACATCCCCAACATGGAGGACGTGCTGGCTGTGAAGAGCTTCAGGATGCAGAACACCCTGTACCTTTCGCTCACCCGCTTCATCGGGGACTCTCGGGTCATGAGGTGGAACAGTAAGCAGTTCGTGGAGGTGCAGGCGCTGCCATCCCGGGGCGCCATGACCTTGCAGCCCTTTTCTTTTAAAGATAATCACTACCTGGCCCTGGGGAGTGATTACACGTTCTCGCAGATATACCAGTGGGATAAAGAGAAGCAGCTGTTCAAGAAGTTCAAGGAGATCTACGTGCAGGCACCGCGTTCGTTCACAGCTGTCTCCACCGACAGGAGAGATTTCTTTTTTGCATCCAGTTTCAAAGGGAAAACAAAGATTTTTGAACACATCATTGTTGACTTAAGTTTGTAAAGGTGTCATGGGTGAATTTTAAAAGATCATGTAGCGTTAGCTCTCATGAGAGAGGACCAAGAAGAAATAAAATAATAAAATAACATAAGCCAGGCTCAGAGCTCTGAAGTTCAACTGTAAAATGGACTGGGGAAATAGTTAGAAGTTTTCAAACTTTTAGGATTCACATTTTAATCAGGGATTGCATTTATTGGCTAACTGCATGACATGCCCATTCTGTCATTTCAAAAGGCACCTGGTGCCTTTGATTTCCAAGAGAAGAGTGCAGCATTTACTCTTACCATCTAGAAAGTAATGTGCTTTTTCTTTTTAACGAGGAAGGAGAAAAATGGATAAGATGGGGTAGCTCTTCTAATGAGATAATAATGATAATAATAAATAAATAAACCAAACCAAACCTATGGACACTTGTCATTCCATTTTAGCAACCTTTTGGGCAAGAACTGTTAAAGCCAAAGTCAGCTGAAAATATTTGCTGATGAGTAGTTCAGAAATCCCAGAGCACTCAGCAGCGCTATTCTGAGCCATCCTGGTTTCCTGAAAGTCACACCCAGCCTTCCAGAATATTCTGTAATTCCAGAATCTTTCTTCTTTGGTTGGCTCGTGTGGATGGATGCTCATCATGGGTGTGTTAACAGCTCAATGTTTGACATTGCTTCCTCTTCCACAGAGAAAACACTGGCAACACACGTCTAGGGCAGCAGGGGTTCTGGGCTCAGCAGTGAGACAAAAGAAAGTTCCCCTCACCCATGCGCTTCAAAGCTGGCCCTCATGCTGGCCAGAGTGACAGCGCCTATTTGATGTGGTCTGTGACTTACCTGCTTCCCCGAACCTATCCTTTGAGTTTGTGGGTAACCAGCAGACCAGCCAAAGACTGAACGGTGCTTTCTATTCTGTCCTTCAGAGGGGTGGAACGGGTATTTCCATCTGATGTGCGTTTGCTAGGTGCTTTTGAAGTGAGATTTCTCAGAGTCAAAGGGGACTTTACTTACACAGATCGCAATGTGTGCTTTGAAACCCAGAGGTGGCCCTTTGATTTATGCATGTCTTTGCCCTCTGGACAACTTAATATTTCAAGTAATTGAATAGCACTAACCTTAAGCCTGCCCACCTGCCTACCTCTCCTCTCCTGGAACAGTTCTGATTCATTGAGTTGCTGGTGTTGCTGCAGCTAGCATTGAAGGTGCTATAGATGCCAAATCCCAAACCAGGCTTCCCACGATGGGGGCACACCTTCCTCTCCCTGTATTCTAGCGCCAGGCCCCCCTTCCACCCCAGGGCCATGTATCAGTGCAAGGCACCCTGTGCAGGCCAGGGCTTTCAGGCTGATTGCTGGATCCAAAGGAGCTGAATCCCAAGACCATGTCTGTGCTCAGGGAGCCTAATTCAAAATGAAGCTCTGGGGTTGACAATAGGGAAGCTCTTTGGCTCTGGTTTTGCAGAAGGTTCCTAGTGGATGTTCTGCCTGGGTAGCTGGTTCTTTTCAGAGAACACGAGGCAAATGTTTTAGGGGTAGCTTTTTAAGGAATAACCCCACACATTTCTTCTTGCCACGAAAGTGGGACCATTAAACTGTACTGTATGTTTTGATGATTATTGACCACATCATAAGTAGGTAGCTGTTTTTCCATGAGTGTGAATGTGTTTGTTGTTTCCTGACTTTAAGCAATGCAGAGAGAGCAATAAATGGCACTCCAAGAACGATGTGTTGGTGTCCTGTCACCCCTCTGGGGTACATTCTGGCACTGCAGTCTGAGGCTTCCAGCACAGGAGAACGGGAGTATACTGAGCTCACTCACCCACACTCGGTTGTGTGGTTGCTTACAACTCTTCTACAAAATACCAAGCAAAACAGAGTTTGTTTTCATTTTTTTAATGCACAAACCACTCTTTCTTTCGCTTTCTTGGTTTATTTGAATTGGTGGCAAATGCCCACGTCTTCACACTGGAGACTAAAAGCAGGACATCCCTGCCATCCCTCCAGCTGTAGAGCAGGAACTCTATTTGTCCCGGTGCATGGGACCCTCAGCCAGGGTGGACGGCCAAACAGACATTGGCAAACTGTAAAGGGGACATCGGGACAGTCCTAGCTCTTGCACCAGGTTGAAATGATTTTCCCAATTCTAACTACTTATAGAATAGGCACCTGGCGTGTCTTTTCACACTTCTCTGTCCATGAAGCAATGCACCAGCTTCTCAGTGGTACCTGAGGGGTGAAGTTAGGAACTGGCCATCCACACTCATCATGCTGTAACCGTTGCTTAGAATGTGGAGAACCTGGAAGAACAGGGTTCTGGCCTTGCGGGGGATTTATAGAGTCCAGAGGTGGCATTTGGGGGTGAAAGAAAGACCACGTTGGCAGTGGGGGTAGCACATGAGAGGAGTAATGCACTCAACAGCAATCAGATTTTCTTCCTTTCTTTGAAGAAGTTTATGCAAGACTAGAGTCTGCAGTTTGTAGAGTCGGGGAAGAGATGTTTGTTCTATCCAACTTAGCAAAAGAGCATAGATGTTCCTGGCACAAAGTGGCGGGAGCTTTGCTTCATTAATCTTACTGTTCCATCCCAAGGCTCCCTGAAGTTTTAAGCAGTTTCTGCAAGACGCTCTCTCCTAGTAATAATGTAAAATGAAACCCCAACTGAACAATGACAAAAAAAGCAGAGAAGCATGTGGGCCAATCCCCTGTGGAGATCTGTGCCGGGAGGGCTGCCCTCGCTTCTCCCTTCCTGTCACCCACTGCTGGACACCTGTTCAGCCTGGCCTTTATAATCTCCTGAGATTAGGCTCCTAGACTCAGCGCCCCCCACAGCCATGAGCTCGAAGCCCACTGTCTGAAAGCAAGGACTTGTCCCAGACTCCGTAGGGCCAGGAGCACATCTCTCTGACAACTCCAGAAAACACTCAGAGGTGAAAAGCACTGAGTTCCCACGCGGGGACAAGATCACCTCGCATTTCTGCAAAGCTCTCTGTTTTTTCATGTCCCTTTGTGTCCATCTCATTTGTCATAAATAGTTCTTCAATTATTGCAGGGAGAGTGTTGTTCTAATCTCAAGGAGAAGGAAAGCCACAGAATCCAAATGGATCACCTGCCTATGGTTATCTAGATGGGTGTGGCAGAGTTAGAGCTTCTCTGAACAGCAGGCACTGTGTTTTCTTTCTGTGACACTTTGCTGTCCCCTCCCAGAGACTTTCATTGACATCATACTCCTGAGCACAGCAGCACCTTGAGATAAAATAAAACATGCAACAAAATATGCATAGCCAGCAGAAAAACCAGCCAAGTAGACACCATTCCATCAGTTGGTCCGTGTAATGATGCACAAACCTTCTAGAACTGCTGTGACCTGCAAGGCCCCACTCATGAAACCCTTCCAGAAATTTCAGATAATTTTCTATTGTCCTAAAGAGGGTTTCTAGCTGGCACCGTCCATCCTCCTCTCACACAGATATGGAGTATGTGGATGGATGCTGAGGTCTGGATGTATCTGCTGCTTGTCACAGTGTCCACCAGATAAACAAGATGAGTTTTGTGAGAGAGAAATTAAAACCCAAATGCACTAGCAATGATGAATTGATCCGAGCCCGCGTCAGCCTGTAGGGAGCATGTGGAACAGGACAATGTTGCATTTTTCTTCCCCATGGAGTGAGAAGCTGGGTATTTTTAGCAAGGAAATCAATGTGAGATGCTGGAGGTTTGGCTGCCAGGAACAGGCATGAGGGAAAGTTCTTTGGCCGGCGTTTAATGAAGGAGAGAAGAAGATCGGAAGGTACACACCACTTTGTGGGCCACTTACAGAAAATCTCTTTAGCAGGCTGCGCGAGTCTTTCGCAGCTGCGCTAGCCCCTCATTTGCAGCTTTGGGAAGAAAGTCCCTCAACTAGACAGTGGTCATGGATTCTGTTCAACAGCGCACAGGAATAGAGTGCAGCGATCTGGTTGTAATGAGAAAGGTGGTCTGGGTTCAAGGTGCCACGGAAAGGAAAAAGGCAGAAATGCAGGGCGGATGGCTGGGGAGGAAGCTGTTTCAGGAAAGTAGAGATTAACCTGGAAGAAGAGAAAAAGTGGTCATGATTGTCTTTGCTGCAGCCAAGCAAGGAGAAGGTAGAATGACCAGGCAAATTAACAGCGTCCCAGTGATTACTGGAAATAACCCATTGTAATGCTTATTCAAATAAGAATTATGCTTCAAGGCTGCTGAGCTCTGAACTTAGGCCCTCTTCTTACTGTATTCCATTGCTTGTATCAGAAGCCACCTTTTTCTAGTAGAAAACTATGCATTCCCTATCCATCCCTTTGACCATCAGGAACGTAAAAGAACTGTGATAAAATATGCCCTTTGGTACTGTTTTTATGTATTTTAAATGCATAACTTAGGTAAAATAAGAATAGTTTGTATGTATATTAAAATAAGTTTTGCAGTATGCAGACAACATGGATGATGCATTTGAAGGCTGTATATATATGTATATTTAGCTCTTTTTGGTAAATAGAGTTAACATGATATGCCTCTTAATTCCATACGTTCTGTAAGCCTGTGAATAAAAGGTAATTCATGCTTCATGTAGCATTGATCTCTGGTCTGCTTGAATACAGGTATGTCCACTTGGGTCATAGAAGTGGAGAGACACCCATGATGGGCTATGGGGGGTGGCAATATCTTTGTGGTTCACTTCTGTTCGAATGGGAGAGGGGTACCATAGGGGCCTTTGGCTCCTTCACTTAGAAACTAAAAAGTCATGGAAAATCTTTGAATATTCCTCCCCCTGATCTGGGGCTGACGGGTTGGCAAAGAACTCTGGGGATATTTGGGTGCCTTCTGATTCTATAAACATAGTGATAAGAGGAGAGATTGCTAGACCTCATTGATGGGGTTGATCCTTGTCCTCCTCAAGGGCAGGACTTCTGATCTATGTCTGGGATCTAACTTGGCACTTAGTAAGTATGCAGGAAAGTTTTGCTGCATATATCTTAATCTGAGAGCCATTGGGTGTGGTTGGGAGAAGAAAGCATCAAGACCTGGAATCACGTATGATGGTGTACCTGCTGTGTGGTAGGGGCTCTGCTGTGCTGTGGGGCTTTTGAAAACGTGTAACAGCAGAGTGGCCCTCGTGTGACTTCTGATCCAGTCAAGAAAGCCATAATTGCATGAATTGCATAATTGCATAATTGTGGGCAACAATATGAGGTCCAGAGGCAATTCTGCGTTGTAAAGCACTGTGTGACTAATTGAGCAAAAACTGGGGTGATGACCAAGAATTTAGTGCCTTGTCGGCCTGGGATGGAATTGGTTTTTTGTGGTAATGTAATAAAGCACCACAGGTGTAGTGGCTTAAAACAACCCTGCTCATCAGCTCACAGTTCTGAGGGCTAAAGTCAGGGACGGACCAGGTGGGGTCTTCTGCTCAAAGTCTCACCTGGCTGCCACCAGGTGGCAGGTAAAGCATCAGACTGAGCTCATCATCAGTTGGAGGCTCGGCAGGGAGCCGAGACGTTGGCAGAATGCATTTCCTTGTGATTATGATATGTTTTCCTTCTGGCTACAGGCCGGGGCTTCTCTTGGCTCCCAGAAGCCACCCCAGGTCCTTGCAGTGTGGCCTTCTCCATATGTCCTCTGACAGATTCACTGTTCGCTTCTTCAGGCCACCTGGAGGTGACGTCCCATCCCCTTTACACGTTCTATTAGCTTGAAGCAAGTTGCGGATTCCACCTTTGCTCGGGAGTTTATCCAAGGACATGATTCATGGACCTTGGGAAGTCACCTTACCAGGTGTCTGATGCAGGCACCGGGCCAAGAGATTGGGTGCCCAGTTGCTCAGAATAGATCCTAACCATCAGCAGCCATTCACCTGGACCCAGGGGACTGGGAGTTCTGAGCACAGGGAATAAATCCCCAGAAGGAAGATCACTGCAGGCTGGGGCAGTGCCCATTTGTCCAGTAGAGAGAGGAAGGCCTAGTTCTTTCTGGTCTTAGTCACTTTTCTAGTCACTGGGACAGCAAACCCGACACTTGCAATTAAAAGGAGAGGTTTATTTTGGTTCACATTTCAGTCTGTGGTCAGCTGGCTCCAGGGCAGGAAAGCATGGAACAAGGGTATGGCAAAAGGAATAGCTGCTCACCTCACAGCAGACAGGAAGCAGAGAACATCAAGAGAGGAATTGAGAAGGGAGCTATAACCTTCTAGGTCACACCCCCAGTGACCTGGCTCTTCCGACCAGGCCCCACCTCCTAACAGCAAGTCAGCAACTACCCCCATAATCCAGTCACCCTCCAAAGGCCCTGCCTGTGTCACATGAGGCTTTAATGGGACAACTAGATATAAACCATAATGCTTACATTCTTGTTTTATCATTAAATCATTGCTTATGTTTGTGAAGAAGTGCAGAGAAGAACTATAAGTTTGAAAACTGCAGTCAGGAGCTCATTAATAAAGCGGAGACCAATCCTAGTGTCTCCGTGCATTTTGTCTTGGACTGTGAGGACTCAGTGTATGCTTCCCAGCCCCGATAAGGCAGGGCACTTTCTGTATTTCTGAGAGCACTAATGGAGGTCCACCTGTCTGAGAAGGATTGGAGGCACAGTCATGAGTCACCTTCATTGATCACCTGTCCTTGCAATTGGCTTCTTACCTGCCTCCCAGACAGGACAACCTTTTACTAACCAGGATCTAATTGGCACAAATGACTTTTTCCCACAAATTGGTAGCAGAGGTGAGACAAAAGGCCACAGACAAGCCCCACCTCCTGGCCTCTGCTCCAGGCAGCCTCTTGTTAAATGTGAACTTTTGTTCCTGGCTGGAGCCAGACACCAAACAGAGGCAATGTGGCAAGAGGACTGACAGGGACTGAGTTGCTGCCCCAGATTCCCCAGCGCTGGCTGCATCTATGTCCTTGCACACACCTCCAGGGTCCACTCCAGGAGATTTCTAGAAGACAGGAGCAAAGTATAGCAAAGCTCCCTCCATGCTCCAAGAGATGACTGTTAGGGCAGGGAGAAGCAAGTCTAGCTCAGTGTGCCCCACTTTGTGCGATCCGTCATCTCCCCAATGCTGCAGAGTTCGGAGTAGCATTCCCTGTTGCAGGGCTGAGAGATTCTGGCTTGTGCTGCCAGCCTGGTCATTCTTGCCATCTCCCCGATTGCTCAGGGCCTGGGAAAGTAGGGCGGGGCTTCACTCTCGACACTGCCCTGGCCTGGGTTTACCTCCCTGCTCCACATCACCCCCAGCCTCCCAAGTCTGCTTCTCCTCACTCATCTATGAATCCTTGGAACATTACAACATTATAGCATCTTGCTTCATAAATCATGTGAAAATCCAAACCAACTTTTTCATTTGCTTCTTCTTAGCTAATTCTGAGTTCGTGTTATGTGAACAAGGCTGTGTGACTATTGAGAATATGAGTCTTCAGGAAGATAGAGAAGCATGTAATAAACTCAACCGTGCTTTTTGCCATTTTACACATGGTAGAAATTCTTGGGGCAGGTGAATGGAAGCTGAATAAATAACATGACCCACATGATCCAACCTCACCATGGTGTAGCACTTAATGAAACAATCCCCAAACCAAACAGTAAATACAAGTAATTCTGATCTTTTCTATGTCCTGAGAGAAGAGGGAAGCCTGCTCCCACGTGCCGCTTCTGACGTCCCATCTCCCCAGGCCGCTTGCTCCCCAGCCACTGGCGTTCAGCAGCAGCCCCCAGAGCTCAGGGTCCCCTCTCTCTGAGGCTCCATAGTCACCACCCACCCAAGCTTGGCCCTTCCCATTTCTTCGGTTCCATTTCCCCGAGTAGACAATATTTATGTATTTTAATCCCACTATTGCCAAGGCAGTACATTTAAGTTTTGTCTTTCTCTACTTCTCCCCTTCCTTCCATACCATGTTGCCCATGTATGGGGGTTGAAAGTGGCTCCCAGATTCTTCAGTGCCCCTCCTTTCAAGAGGTAGAGCCTGATTTTTTGTCCCTAGAGGATGAGCTACATTAAGCAACTTGCTTCTAGAAAGTAGAATGCGGCAGAAATGTTGGGGTATGGCTTCCCAGAATAGGTCTTAAAGGGTATTTAGGCATCCTTCTGTCTCAGTCTTCGATACTCAGTATGAGGAAGGCCAGCCATCATGTTCTGGGTGTTGAGAGGGCCACATGGGAGGATTGAGGCTTCTGGCCAACAACCAGCACCTCATGAGGAAGCCATCTTGGATGTGGACATGTCAACCCCCGTCAAGCTTCCAGATGACCACAAATCTGGTCAGTGGTGTCACTCACCCTCACAAACAGCTCTGTGCTACTGAGCTACTCCTAGATTCTTGATGCACAGAAACTTTGTGAGATAATAAGCACTTATTGTCTTAAGCTGCTGAGATTTAGAGGAATATTGCGTACTAGTGGATAGCTAATACACCACCATTTTTCTTGGCTTGTAGGATTGATGTTGCCACCAAATGAATCTGTTAGTTTGAGAAGGTTTAGAAATAGATACACACTTGTCACACCAAGCCATTCCATGTCACCATCATACACAAGGCATGCACACACATTTAAGGGAGAGGTGCCATTTTCAGAAATAATTTAAGCCCAGGTTGCTATGTGCCTCACTAGTAAAAAACCATATTGAAACCAAAATGAGAAAATGTTCAGTTTCACTAAAAAATTGGGATTTTTTAAAGGGCATTTCAGCAGTCTTGAGTGGAACTGGATGTGGAAAAGGAGAGTAATCACCTCAACTTCCTTAGTCACTCCCAGGAACATGTCTTAGTGACAATATGGTCTCCTGGCCTGCGTGTTGGGGTTGTGGCCAGTCACGAGGAAAATGAGGTTGCTCTGAAGTCATGTGGTGGTTTATATCTAAATGTCCCTCAAGAGTCTCATGTGCTCTAAGGCAGGGCTTTTGGAAGATGACTGAAATATGGGTGGGACTTGCTGTGGGAAGTGGGGTGTAATCTGGAAGGGTCTATGGTGTTTCCTGGCTCCTGCCTTCCTGCTCTCTCTCTCTCGCTCACTCTCTCTCTCTCTCTCTCTCTGTCTCCTGACCGCCATGATGTGAGCATCTTTCCTCTGCCAGACTGTACCACCATGACTTCCTGCCTTTGACCCAGGCATCCATGGGCTAAAAATATGAGCCAAAATAAAAGTGCCCTCCTTGAAGTTGTGGGTGTCAGGTATTGTGTCCCAGTGATGAGAAAATGACTAAGACAACATCTAAGATAACTTATAGATGTCTATCAACTGTCTGTCAACTTCTAGGTGAAGGTAACCCTGCCATAGTCCATTTTCAGTCTGAATACAATGCCCCTTGAAAAGGAGGGGAAACACCAGCATTTCACCTTTATTCCCGATAAGAGTTACATTGTGGATTTTCTAACAGTGACCCCCAAAACAAATCTAGTCACAGGTTTGTAGCACGGAGGAGCAAGGACACCTCTGCACTCTGCAGGCAGATGGGCTTCAGTGTGCCTAGCTTCTCCATCTTCAGTCACCCTCATGTCAGGACGCCTCACTTTGTTGGGGCTGGAGAAAGTGAGGCCCAGGGAAAGGGGTGGGATTATTATGCTCCCCTGGCTGGGCTCCATGCATGGGGAAGGAAACATCGGAGCAGAAGGGCCTCTTCCGGCCAGTCTCCACTCCTGAGGACAAAGAGATGCTTCAGTTTCCGTGAGCAGCTCTGTGGAGCTCAGACTCCTGTCTCTTAACTCTGTTTACAAGGGAAATACACTCTTAACCAGTTGGAAAAAAATCTTTTTGATATGAAACAGGCCAGAAAGAGGAAATCTGGCAGCACCTAGAGAGGATGTGTCTGCTGTTCAGGTGATGAGGCCGGAGCTGACATCATTCAGCACAGCCCACTTCCTCCGCACAATCCCTTTCTCCTTTTTATTTGCTGTTTTATCAGCTTTGCACATTGCATAGCCCTAAGGATAGTGAAATACAATGTCATTCTGGGGTCCTGAAAGAAGCAGGTCAGCTTTACATTTCTTTCAATAACAGAAAGTCAGGAGAATTTTCTGGTATTTGGTATTCTCAGCCAAGTGGAGTATCTGCTCTACTTACTAAAAACGATGCCCCTCCCATCTGCATTGACGTCCTGCACATTCTGCTGAGCCAGTTTTTCCTCCCTTCTGTTGACTGCCACAGCATTTGCCTTTTCTGTCACAATAAATAGCCCAGTAAAACTCTCCAATGAGTAGGTTCTAGCCCTGGCTCTTTCTAAGCATGGAATCATAGACAATGATTTATATTCACAAAGGCCAAGAGGAGGGAAAAATGGACCCTTGTAAAGAGGAAAAAAGTGAGTTCAAACCAATGCTTGCTGAGCTCAGAAGAAATTAAAGGTGTGAACACGGCCTTGGATTATCCAGGAACCACAGAAGCTGTGGGTGGGTGAGGCAGGAGGCCATGGCTAGAGAAGCTCCCGTGCCTGGGGCTGTGTCTGGCTGGGTCACCAGTGTCCCCAAGCAGATCCATACCAAAGGGCTCCCCAGTTCTGGTTGCTGAGAGGGATCTTATGGAAGAAGGCGCTGGCACTTGCAAAGTGCCAGGTGCTGGGCAGAGTGTTACCTGCCCCTGCCTCATTTATTTTCTTGACTTGTTTTTGTTTTTGTGACAAATCTTGCTTTGTAACCCAGGCTGCCCTGGAACTCGAGGCAATCCTCCTGCCTCAGCCTCCTGAGTGCTAGCATTACAGGCATGTGCCACCACACCAGTCCTTTTCTCTCCACTCTTCTATGTAGCAGGCACGTTCATGCCCCCAATTTACAGATCCGAAAATGGAGGCACAAGGAGGTTGAAGGCTTCACTGTGTCACTCAGTTAAAGAGTGGCAACACTAGAACAGTGTGGCCCAGAGGAAACTTGATCAAGTTTGCAGCTGGAGCACAAACACGAATTCACCTCCAGAACAGGGAAATTCGTATTTCAGGTAAACACCGAACATGTATTTTAGTATAAGGATGTTCCACGTATTGCATGGGTTGTGCCTACAGCAAAAAGATGTTTGTTGTTTTCTGATTAGAAAAAACAGTGTCTTTTTTCCACTAAATCTGGTGCCCTCGCCCCGAAACTTCTCTCTGAGCCTTTGCACTGAGCTGTGCTGTTGTCAGGATTCTCAGTGCAGCCAGGGAAAGTGAGCCCATCCCCACTTTAGTTTGCAGCTTTGAGTAGTTTACACCCCATCTAGAAGTCTGCATCTAATCCTAAACCACACAAATCCTATGCCTAAAGACCACAATCATCAACTCATTTGACAGAAGGCTCACATCCCTTGCCCGAGGTGATGCAGAAAATAGTCATCATATCTAGGTCCCAAGTGGCCTTCACCCAATGCCAGGTGTGATTCCAAACTCTCTATACCTGTTAAGTCAGTCTTCATAAATTCTGTGAGTCGGCCCAGGTCCAGCCCTTATCCCATTTCACAGGTGAGTCACTGAGATATGAGAGGCTAAGGACTGGTGCCAGGGCCTGGGTTGAACCTGGGAAACTGAGCCAGGGTCTGTGCTGCATCCACTCTACCATGCCCTTTCTGATCCGTGCATGCACAGACAGCCAGAGGCTAAATGCTGATTCTGCTGTGCCTGACTCTAGAGTCAAGTTTTCCAGTCATCCCACTGCAAGGAAGCTTGCGGGTGTGGCAGTGGGGTGGGGCTCCAAGGCCAGCCCTTTCTGCTGTCCCTCATGCTCTCCTGTACCTACTCACCAGTAGTGCCGGATGTGGGCCTCTGCCTGTGCCACCGGAACAAGAGCCACCAGGCCCAAGTCCAGAATCACAGCTGAAGACCTGAAATCCTTTGGAGCCTGTTGCCCCAACACCCTCATGTTCTAAGCAGGAGGCCGAGGGCCACAGGTGATGAGTCATGCTCACGGGCTACAGACCTGGAACCTCCTGGCCGTGCTTTGTCTGTAAAGTAGAAGATGCTACTCCTGTTCCCCAGGTCTGCAGCAATAGCCTTCTCAATTCCAAGTGGTCACTGAAGCCCAGTGAGCAGACCCCAAGCCTGGGTGGGGCCTCCTGTGGCCAGGTTTCCTGTTACCCTGGTCCTCCGTTCCCTGCAGTAGGAGCCCTGAAGTGAAATGTGGGCATCTTGGGGAAGGTAGCATGAAGGTTGGCTTTCTGGCAGACGCTGCATTAGCTGATACTCAGTGTGCTGTATTTTCTTGGGGAAATTCCTTCCCTCCCTCCTTCCCTCTCTCTTCTCTTTCTTCTGCAAATCCTTATTAAAAGCCTGCTACATGTTACACACTGCACTGAGCCCTGGGCATTCAATATCTGCCCAAAGATGCTCAGGTCCTGTCTGCATAGATCTATCTTTGTAGGATTCTCAGAAACCAAGCAGTCCCCAAAGATTTGGGTCACATCCCAAATGTGACTGGCAATACCACGATTTGTCATTGTTTGGAGGATCAACTTTTGAGAAGCTAAACAAAGTCATGGAAATTCTCAGCACAAAAATAACTAAATGAAAGCATCGAAGAATATGTGCAGAATCTGACCAGCTCTATCCTGGTTCAAGTCACTCTTGTCCCTTGCCCTGATCATTGCAAGGCCACCTCATGGTTCCATGGCTGCTTCCCTGACTCTCCCCAGTCTGTTCTCTGCTTAGTGGCTGGGGGATCCTGTGAGAGAAAAGCCAGGGTTTCCCACCATTCACAGAGCTAATGCCAGATCCTTACAGTGGGCAACAGAGGACACACACACACACACACACACACACACACACACACACATCCTCATCGCCTAACCTTAGCCACTTCGGCCTTGTCCTTGCTATTACTAAATAGTCCCTGGGTGCAGATGAGCAGATGAGGAAATGAACCTGGATCCTGAATGGCCCTTGGGAGCAGAACTGCCCTGTGCCTGGATCAGGCATTTCCAACTCAGGAGCCACACTCTGGTCTAGACAGCGATTAATGTGGACCCACAAGGCTATAAGCTTTTAGCTATGCTGTTCCTGACTCAGTTGCACAGTGCTCAGGCATGGAGCATGTAGGTGACAACAGAATGCCGGGCCTAGGAGGGCACAGCGCTAACTCTGCCTCCTGTTCTGACACAGACAGTGGGTCGAATCAAAAATATTTTTTTCAAATTTTATAATAAAAATTATTTTTTAACAAAGAAGTCTTATTAGTAAAAGACATTGACAATATTATATGTTTTATATGCAGCCCAAGATAATTCCGCTTGCTCAATGTGGCCCAGGTGGGCCCTTTCCAGGCTCTTAACAGGGAGACAAATAAGCAGTCTTTTGGAGTCACTGCTATTGCATATCCCACATCACAGTCCGTCCAGGGGTTGGCAAACTAAGGCTCTTGAGCTAAATCTGGCTCTGCTTTTATAAAGCTTTATTGGAACACAGCCACCTGCACACATTTGTCTCCCGCCAGAGGCTGCTCCACACTCCAGCAGGCAGAGCTGCTAAGTGATAACAGAGGCTCTGAGACTGGCAAAGCCTCATTTGTTCACTAGATTGTTACAGGAAATGTCTGTGGTCTCTAAACAAAATATACTTGCCCTTGTCTTTTTTATGGGAAGAAAATAAAGCTCTCCAATGAAGCAGGTTGTTCGAACAGCAAGAGTGGTTCAGCCGGATTCAAACCCAAAACCATCCAACTCTGAAGTTCAGACCAAATAGCCCCTGAGATCGCCAGACTAAGAAATGAAATCATGTCATTGATTTACTCGACATGCACACTGTTATGCTTCTGACGTTTCCCTCTAATTTAGCTACTATGTCCCATGGATCTGACCACACTGAGTAGTGAGTAAGCCACACACAGGTGGCTCAGTCAGCTCAGTCTAACCAGCCAACCTAACCAGTCTCAGGAGGTCCCCCTGACTGTGGTGACCGAGGGCACACTTGGTCATCTGGGGACTTGCAGAGTCCTTGTGGCAGTGAGCGTGGGGCTAAATGGGTCCCACACATGTGCAGAATCTTCTGATGCTGCCTGTTCCCCGCCCTGCTCCGAATGTGGTCCTTGACGTGGGACCACTCAGGTCAAGGCGATCAGATTCCTGTCCTACAAATTGGGGCTCACAAGAGTACCCACCTTACAAGCCTACTTCAAGGGTTAACTGTGAGAGAATAAATGGAAAGCACTTGGAACAATGCCTCACATTGAGTAAGCGTTCAGTAGGAAGCAAATACCACTGGTTTGGGACACGGCTCCTCTCTGGGTTTTGCCTACTTCCCTGAGTCTTTGGAACTACCCCGCAGTGGCTTCTTCCCCCTTAGGCCCTGTGCCAGCCCTCTCAGCATCGCCCCCCCCCCCCCCCCCGGGGTCTG
>NW_004624755.1:7357973-7384255 GCF_000247695.1 Heterocephalus glaber
CCCCCCCCCCCGCCTCGGGTCACCTGGCTTGGGCACATACCTGCATGTTGAGTTCCAACAGGGCCAGAAGTGCTGTGTCTGCCGTTGTGGTCTCCACATGGCGCCATGTTGAAAGGGCCACTCAGAGCTCTAACTTGGAACTCGTGAGGGGCTTGTCACTGGCTCTGCAGAGTTCTTCCTGGCCTCACCTCTGGAGCATACCTGTCACACCCAGGAACTTAGCTGACTCCTTTCTACTTGGCTGGCTTTCCTCTCCTTCCTCCCACAACCTCCGGGATCAGAAGGAAACAGACATCCCGTTTCCTCTGTATCACAGCCTGGCTTCCTTCTCCATCTCCAGGTGAAACTCTATGATCTAGACAGCCAAGCTCCAGTACAACGTAACTAAGGGAATTTAGAAAATCCTTCTCTGTTGGCAGTGGCTGGCTGTCAAGGCTATTGTCTTGCTAAAGAGGTCAAGGCAGTTTAGAGACTCTGGCTGATGAATGGCCTCTTTCTTCCGGGTGGAACCTGCCCCATCCTTCCCCGGGGCAAATGGGAATGATTATTATCCTGTTGGAGAAGCACTCTGGCAGATCCACTAGGTGGGGATATTGTAGAAGGCAACTGAGCAGCAGCCGTCTGGTTGGCCTAAGTGTCCCCGAGGCCCTTCTTCTCGGTGGGTACAGGAGTCAGTGTCATGATTAACGGAGAGCCAAGGACAACCCTGGCTCTGGGGTCTGGGGCTAGGCTTCTAGGGCCTGGGTTTCCTGTGTCATCCCCCGTCCCCATGGTCCAGACTGGGGACTTTGCAAAGCAGGTTCAGCCTTGAGGACTGGCTGGATGCCCCATCTCAGACCCTGGCATGAAGGTAGTGAGATAGTCACATCATGCTCATGCGTCCCGGGCTCCCCGACGGGAGCAGTGACCAGGAATAAGGTGGGATGAAGAGAAACCCATGCCTTTGCTCCTACCAGCTCAGCGTCACATGCAAATGCCTCAGGGCCTTGTTGCCCAACGTGGAGGGCATGTGGAGCACGGCTGCCTTACCCTATGTGCTGCCACTGTGCACCCAGGGGCCCTCAAAGGGTCAGGCAGTGCCCAGAGAGGAGCTCACATGAGTCTCCGCTGAAGCCCACATGATGACCAACTGGAGAAAACATCCAGCGTGAATTAAGGTGATAGAGACACAGGAAGCCAGCCACAGTTTTAAGTATGAGCCACAAATTAAAATTCAATCATGCAGGTGTCACAGGCTGTAGTTTTCAAATTTGGCCACAGCAATGCCTCCTAACCTGAGGCTCAAATCTGGGGGTGCTTAGGGGTGAACCATAACCAACAAAATGCAGCAGAAGCAGTGCGGTGGCTTCCACGGCTGCATCACCAAAATGTCTTAGGTTTTCACGCAGCGTAACAAAGGTCCGGAAGCTTGGTGGATCACCTTAACCCTCACCAATATGTACTTTCTGTGGGTCAAAAGTCCGGCCATGGTTTAGCTGGATTCTGAGCTCAGGGTCTCCCACGGATAGAGCTTCAGAGCTGGCTGAGCAGTGTTCATGTGAGGACCCAGCTGGGGAAGAATCACTCCCAAGTACCCTCACAGCTGTGCAGAATTCCTTTCCTTGCGACTTCTGTGAGGTTTGCAGAAGGTATATGGAGCAGCGTGCTGGGGCTGCCCTAGGGAGACCGCCCAGCCCGAGAGGTGGGACACTGGACCTTCCTACGCTCACAGTTCTGGAACCTGAGGGTCTGAGGTTGAGGTATCAGTGGGGTTGCTTTGCTCTGAGGCCTCTGACCTTGGCTTCCAAGTGTCCACCTTCTCATGCATCTCCACGGAGTCTTTCCCCTGTGTGCACGCCCTGGGGTTCTCCCTCCTTTTCTGATGAGGACCCAGTCACACTGGATTAGGACCCCCCCCAACAGCCTCATTTTAATTTACTCACTTCTCTAAAGACTACCTCCAAATGCAGTCACATTCTGAGGTTCTGAGGGCTAGGGATTTAACATCTGGACTTGGGAGTGGGATAGGGTTCTGCCCATCACAGCAAGCAGTGGGGAGTGCTCTGGTGCCTTCTTTTTAGGGGCACATGATTAGGTGAGGCCCTCTAAGATCATCTCTCTTTTGATGAACTCAAAGTCAACTGATTAGGGACCTTAATTACATCTGAAATCACCCAATACCTTTCCCACAGGGCACACCGCATCATGGGAGTGACAGCTGTCCCCTGAGCCATGGGTGATTGGTTAGAGCCAGGTCACAGTTCCTGCCAGCGTCACCAGGAGGTGATTGTACACAGGGAGATGACCAGGGACAGGAACCATGGAGTCTACCTCAGGAGTGTCCACTGCAGAGAGGGCTACAGCTTCTAACTACCTTGCGGGGACACTCACCTGGCACTCGGGGCCACCATTAAGGTCCAACCCAGCCCCTGCAGGGAGACCCGGTGGAGCAGGCCCACTACTGCACAGAGAGTGCCAGTGAGCTCCCACCTCCTCCCTATCTGACCACATGGTGGGAATTCCTGGCTAACAGAAGCCTCAGAGAGAACAAGGCAATGATTACTTTCAGCCTGTCTGTTTGAGGGCCACTCCTTCTGCATCCGTGGTGACAAGAACAGCAGGCAACTGGATGGGAGACAGCTCTGAAGGCACAGCTCCAGTACCAGCTACTCTGCCTTGACTATCAGGCCATGTCCTTGCTTGGCAACCTGCCATCCTTCCCACCTCTCCCCCTTACCCCTTCCCTGACTCATCTTCCCCTCCCTACGATCACATGATCACACACTATGCATGTAGTGTCTGCTTCTGCAGCCATCTGCTCCCCAGATCGAAGCCCTGTGTGGTGGGAACGGTGTGTCGCTCATCAGCGGCTGGCAGATGTGTCTGCCCAGCAAAATCTTAGCTCTTTCCATGGCTGATGGCTGACCTAACAGCTGGAGAGAAACCACAGCAAGAAAAAGGCACACTCATGGCTAGGGCAGTCCAGCATGTAACAGCGACATCTTGAAAGCAGCCTGTGTGTCCATCAACAGACGAATGGATAAAGAAAACATATTTATATACAGTGGAGCACTACACTGCCATAAAGAAGGATACATCTGAGTCATTGGTAGAAAAATGGATGCACCTTGAAAGCACAACGTTAAGTGAGATAAATCAGACACACAAGCACAAATATTGCATGGCTTCTCTTATGTGAGAAACCTAAAGTATTTGTAATTTAAAGACCAAAATAAAAGATAGACAATAGGAAACAGTAAGAAGGACCTACAAATGGGAAGAGACCAAGAGATGCAGGGAGAGAGGAAGGAGGAGAGGAGAAGGGGCCATAAGAAGAACCAAGACTTTGTGTGCCTGTACCTCCCCCGCAATGAATGAAATTACCATGTACTGCAAACATGCGTGGTAAAAACAAGTAAAGATGAAAGGGAAACGGGTGTCCCAGAGATGCGAGAAGAGGGGAGCCACAGAGGTCCGCGTGGCAGTACATGGGGCTCCCGGGCACACGTTCTGGCCACTCTTCATTCTCAAGGAGTCTGATGCCCGGCGGAAAACACCAGAGGACTGGGGGAAGCCGGGCTGCTGGGGCCGGGTCCCGCCCCTTGCCCTGTTCTCCCTGAAGCACCCCAGGGCGACTCCCCAGGACCAGTGGGTTCAGCGCTGCCTTGCTTTTCTAAGATGCATACAAATTGAAAGACATTTTATTTCATATTTATATACCTCTCTTCTTTTACATCACCATTAAAATACAGTTTGCACATTATATTGATTTTTTAAAAACTATGTGTTGAGATTGGTTATCATGTATTAGGAATGAATTTCACTTCAGGAGAGTCAAGGGGATGGTCTGAGCATGGGCTCCCCAAAGGCCTGGCTACGTGGGGTCCAGCGGGAGGGTGCCAGCTGGCTGGTGGGGGTGGTGTGCAAGGTGTGTGCTAAACCAGTTACTCATATTCACCTCCCTTCTGGGCTGGGGGCTCTTGGGGTGACTTGCACGGTGACATGAGGCTGTCCGTCCTCCCCAGGTCCAGGGTGGGTGCAGGTAGATTCCAGGCAACGCATCTGGCAGCGCCTGTGCAAAGCCGGAGCTGGTCCCCACAGGGGTCCAGAGATCTTGGGAGTATTCACAAGGGGTCTGTGGGAGCCCGCACCTTCCAGGCCAACATGTGCAAGTTGGAGAAGAGGCCTGGAGCTTCTGTACTGAGCCTAGGTTCACAGCAGCATCCTCTAGGATTCCTCTGCTGCATGGAAGTCCCAGGAAGTTCAGTGTGTCTTGGGGATGGACTGAAAGAGAGGCCCGGCACTGAGGACTGTGGGATCTGGTGGCCTCCCTGTCCTTGATACCTGGGTGGGGTATGTGTCAGATTTGTGCAGAGCGTATACTTTGGCCCCAAGTAGAAAGGGTTGGGAGGACACTGTGGAAACACAACCTTGCACTACATCTCCAGGCCCTGGGCTGGGCCCCTAAGACACACCTCCTCCTTTAAGGTTGGCTCCAAACCTGAGGTCAGTAGCACACCCGTGTCGCGCTCCTGCAATGTGCAGAGATGGTGGCAGCAAAGCAGGGCATCAAGTGGGGCCTTTCTAAGGGGAGGGAATGCCGTGGGGCTCTTGAAGCTGGTTCTGTACAGGAGAGCAGAGCTCAGGGAGGTTACGTGGCTTCCTTAGGGCCACACAGTGGATGAGTATTGGTGCCATGATTTGAACCCTGGTTCTCCATGACCATCCTGGGCTGGGGTAGAGGACAGTGCTGGAAAGCACTCGGTAAGTTGCCCAGGGTGAGCTCAAACCTGTGATCCCTTGCCTCGGCCTCCTGAGTGCTCGGATTACAGGCATTTGCACCACTCCTGGGTTCAGATTAGGCAGTGGGGCCCAGGCTCTGTCTCTTTTCGTGATTCGATCCCAATTCTATTAGCAAGAAACTGTGTGCATGTATGCTGCTTATAATGACAAACTACTACCGGGCAGTTTCTATACCTACTTCGTGTATTACAGTTTGTGTGCATGTGAATGAGTGTGAGCGACTGTGTTCGGAGTATACACATTCCCATGGTATTCATATATCTCAGCTCACTGGTCCTCAAATCTACCCTGGGATCAGGAGAGGAAATATTACAGACCCATTGCACACACAAGAACACCAAGGCCAGCTAGAAAGGGCAGAGCCAAAGCGTCAGCCCTGGCCAGTTTTTTTTTCCTCCTTTTTAAAATTGAGAGCCAGGGTTTCACTGTGTTGCTACATTGCCCAGGCTAGGCTCAAACCTTTTTTTTTTTTTTTTGGTACCAGTGATGGAACTCGGGTCCTTGCACTTGCGCAGCAGGCGGCGAAACCACTGAGCTAAATCCCCAGCCCTGGGCTCAAACTTTTGACCCTCCTGCCTCAGCCTGCCAGAGTGCTGAGATTACTGGTGCTGCTCCCCCAAACCCAGCGCTCATGCCCTTCTTCGGGCCAAGTCCCATTCTCCCGCCCTGCGGCCTCAGCCTTCCTCGGCACTTTCACTCCAGTCCTAGAAACCAGCTCAAGCTGGAAGCAGGCCTCGAGGAGAAAGTCCCATTGCAATCGGAGACTCAACAATGACAGCTGATGATGCTAGGGTAGGAGCTGGCCTGCAATCAGTTCCCAGCTATACTTAGCTCCTAAGTGTCTAGGCCCTGCTCGGAGAGGGTGCGGGAGCGCGCAGCCTCAGCCTGGCGCCGGGCTCATCACGCTATGCACGGTGTGCAAAGGACCCCTTTGTGACAGCTCGCACATTACACCCGGGCAATCTGGAGTCTGTCTCAGTTAGAGTGGATTCTTCTCCCTCCGAAAAGAAAAATCTGTTTTAAGCTTAATTATAGTCTGTCATTACCCGCAATCTTAGAATGATCCAAAGTCCCTGGCAAAATGATAATAATACAAGAGAGAGCCGGAGAATCAATTCAAATCGGAATTGAAAGGATCCAGACAAATGCAGGGAAGGGCGGTGATGGGCTATTCTTCAGAAACAATTGCACGCTGAGCATCCAGCTTCGGGGTGGTAAATAGTTATTCCGGCTGGATTGTCAATTGACCAGGCCCCAGGCCTCAGCGTTCACTTTTCCCGCTTTCTGAATCTTTAATCTTGTTGCTCCGAAGTTCACCTTGGAGAATGTAGGAGCAGCTCCCAAGATAAACGGATGCCCACAATCAAATGACCTAGATTTAATAGGACAATGCTTCTCGGATCCCGAGAGGGTGCACTGAGCAGACAGAAAGTGTTCGGTGATTGTGCTGAGCTTGTCAGCAAGAAGAGGCTGGGGTTTATCCAAAGACACTTTTTAAATCAAGTTTTCCTCCTCAGTTTTCCTGGGCAGCGCTACCGCTTCCTTTCAGGGACAGCCAAAGTTGGGAGCGCCCTCTTGTGGCCACATGCGGAAGGGCGCCGTCTCTGTCATCCTTCCCGGCCGGAAGTCTCAGGTTCTGGGCCAACCTCGGAGCCCGGATGTCCGAAATCTTGATGCACAAAACTCTGTGAAATGCAAATGTCAATCCTTTCCTTTCTTTTCCTGTTTAACTTCCTCCAATAATTCATGGAAACGGTTGTCCTATGTATAAAACATATGGAATCATTCCTCAATTATTTTCCACTTGTTGCGTACGAGAATTCCTTGAGCATCAAAGAAACCTTTTCAGTTCACTTTATTTTCACAGCAAGATTCTTTTCTTGGTATGAATTCAGTTTTCTGGAACAGACGCTGATACTCCGGGCTTGGCATTCAGTTTGGCACGTGATTGTGTTTAGAGAGGGGTGAGTGAGGCCCCTGCTGAGGCCCAGTCCCCTGAAAGGGATCCTGGTTTCATGCACAAAGTGGCCACCATCCACATAGGTCCTCATTTCTTTATCACTGGAGAGAAATGATGGTATGTCCTGGTTTCAAAACCCCAGAGAGTCTACTCAGCTGTGAGAACAAGCTGGGAATCATGTGGCAAACACCAGATAACTCAAACCAGCTTAGACAGTGCATGGAATTTATAGGTGCAAGTAAATGAGAATTCGAGTTAGGCTTCAGGTCAGGCTGGATCCAGCAGATCAGAACTATTACCCAGGACTTCCCTTCCTCTATTGCACCTTTCTGCCTTCTACAGTGTAGCAGACACTGTGTTCTGGCCATTTCCCACAGCCCTCCTGAAGCTTGTTTGGAGACATTTCCCACATACTCTAAAGATTCCTACATCTCTCTGCCTGAGAGCCTCATGTTCCCAGTAGTGCACATAAGCTAGAAGAGTCGGAAAGTTGCTGTTGTCAGACTGACCTCCACCCTGAGGAATAAGAGCCCGTAAATAAATATTCCAGTTACACACTGCTCCGTGGGCCAATTCTGAGATGCTTCTCACAGTGGCCTTGCAGGGAGCTGAGGCTGCTGCTGGCAGAGGTTAAGAGCCCTGCCTTTCTCGGGCCCTCTGTGTCCTTGTCCCCTCACACTGCTTCCTGCAATTCGGTCTCCCTTTGCCACAGCATTTGCACCCACGCCCTGTCTCAGGGTCTCCATGTGGGTTGAGCCAGGCTGAGAGCGAAGCGCGCCGCTTCCCGGAAGGGGGCGTGGCTGCTGAAGGACCAGCCTGGGTGTCACAGGTCTGGGACATCGTGAAGGACTCGGGGATCAGCTCAGACAGCTGGGGCTGCACCGGGAGGAGCAGAGGATGCAGCCTGCTTCCTTCTGTGGGGCGGCCAGGCAAGGGAGGACGTTTGCGTTCTGCACAGGAACATCAGGAACCACGATGATCAAAGAGGCTGGCTCCGTGTTTTACCTCGGGGCTTCGTGGTTCCCTGACCTCAACGAGCCCACACCAGCCACCGGGACCCCTGGCAAGCGGGACCGGCAGGCGGTAAGGTGAGCTGCAAATGGAGCCCAGGTGCGCAACACGCTGCGTCCTCCATCCACACCATGCAAGGGGAAGGAGCAGGCGAGTCTCGCTGTAACATGTATTTTTCTTGATCCAGTAGATCACAGATGTCATCGTTTCAATGTATAATCAGTACAATCGTTAGCAATGGGATATTTGCATTTTTTAAAAAAAGAAAATGCTGTCGTGGAGAGCCGGTGTGTGTTTTGCCCACAGCGCATTTCAGCTGTGCCGTGGAGGCTCTGTGTGCCCAGTACCTGCGGCCTTGTGTCTAAAAGAGCAGATTTCGAACTGCGCTTGTCAGAGTGTTTGTGTGCACTCGGGGCTCCACATCTTCTCTGTAGCACCTTAGCATTTGGTCAGTGTTCCCAAGGGGCAGTCCCTGTGGTCCCATCGTCCCCAGACCGCTGACACTGTTGGGGAGTTTAAGCTCTTCCATAGCCCTTCACGGTAGCAGGGCTGGGACTTGAGCCTTCTGTTCGCCACATGTGTTTTGTCCTGGGCCATAACATCTTTTCATCCTGTTCAATATCTAGTAGTTCCGAGACAGCATTGTTGAGTAGAGATTAGTCAGCATTTGTTCGGCTATAGATAGAACAAATGAAATGAATGCGTGAGGCTTCAGGAATGGCTGGATCAAGGGGTGAAGGGGATGTTTTCTGACTCTGGGCCCTGCTTTTTACCATGCCTAGTATCATTCTCAGGCAGGAACACCCTCCAAGATGGCACAGTGGGTCCCCATCTGACAGCCTGGTGTCTTCAGGGGAGACAAGAGTACTGTGCCTGTCCCCAACAGCTCCTGCAGGAGGTCTGGCGAGGGACCTCACTGGGCTGCCTTGCAGCCATGCCCATCCCAGAATCAATAACTCCTCCGGGACTAAGTCACGGGCCACCCCTGGAGCAAGACAGGGCAAGGATGTTCCCGGAAAAGAGGGGTGGGCAAGGTACGGGCAGGCAGAAGCCCCAGCGTCCCTGCGGATCCCACACAAGTGCTCCCGTGTTTGTGATGGGGAGGGAGTGTCACTGAGCTCAGGCCTGTGCTCTGGTGACACACGGGTGCTGCTCTGGTGTCTGTGACACCAAGCAGGGCAGCCCAACATACCTGACAGCGGTGCTGCAGACACCCTGGTGACAGGTGCCATCCTAGCCTGGCCAGACTGTGACACAGTTTGGGGAGCCCCGCCCAGCACACCCTCCACCCATCTCCACCTACCCTGGGCCCAGTCACATCCACTTGTGGCTGCGTTCACACCCTGTGCCCTGGGGCTCTGCATGGCTGCCTGGGGCTTCCTTGTCACACAGACCCTGGGTGACTGAAGGCCTCAGGTAGATGAGCCAGGATCCTCCAGAGTACAAGGTACTGTTAAAAATAATTAAGCTGACTCGAGGGAAAAGCTAAGTACTGGCTCAACAACTGGTCTGCTCTGACCAAGCCAGGTCTCCTCAGCCCTCTTCTCCTGCCCCCGCCCTCCTCCCTTCCCTTCCTGTCTGGCCCATTCCTGCTGTCATGACAGAATACTTGAGAACCTGAGACTGGGTTATTAGTGGGCACAACCTGATGCTCACAACCTAAAGGAGGAGAGGTTTACTTGGCTCAAGGTTTCAGGGTATTCAGTCCATGGTCACCTGGCTGCGAGGCAGGAACATCATGGCGGGTGTGTGTGTGTGTGTGTGGAGCAAAGTGCTCCTGTCTGGCAGGGGAACAGTACCATGGGGAAGGGTGAGGGACCATGGAGAGCACCCAAGGTCGCATCTCCACAGCCCACCCAGACACCCAAGTGTGCTCTACCAATCTCCTGCGTGTTTCTCATCCAGTCAAGTGGAGATATCACAGTTATCAGGCACACTAGGTGCTTTATGAAACAGAAGTGAATTCCTCACAGTTCTGGTGACTGGGAAGGCAAGGTCAAGATGCTGGCATCTGATGAGAGCCCCTGGCTGTGCCCTCACATGGCAGGAGAGCAAGAGAGCAAGCAGTCAGGCTCACAAGAAGCCTTAACCCCTGGCACAGGGATGGAGCCCAGGTGGTCACCTCTGGAGGCCCCGCCTCTTAATACCATCACCGTGGCAACACTGCAATGTGGGCGTGCACTTCCCCTTCTCATTCCCTGGAGCCTGAGTCTCGGGATGGCCTCTGCTGGGACCAGCCCAGCGCTCTCACTGGGTGCAAGAGCTGTGGGTCACCAGGGGCCCAGGGAGCGGGCTTTCCGGCCCGGAGGCCCGGAGTGAGGAGGAAGCCAGGGTTCAGGGCTGGAGGAGCGGAGGAGCGGAGGGAGCAGAGGGAGCCTGGAGTCCTGCACCGACCTGCCCTCCCTCCCTGCCTGGCCCCGAGCAGCTCTGGTCCTCCGGTACTGGTACTGGTATCGGCCTGAAGCTAGCGGCCGCCCTCCCCTCCACGGGGTCTCCCTTGCAGAGCAAGGACCGGAAGCCCAATTCCCAGGGATTTCTCCTCCAGCCTCTGCTTCTTTCCTATACCTGCGCCTGTCTCTCGGCCCGGGCATGAAGTGGTGCACGGGAGAGGGGACGGGGCAAGAAGAGCCGAGGAGAGCACAGCGCTTCAGAGGCCCACAGACGAGGGCCCCGCGGGCAGCGAGGGCAGGGCGCACCACGTAGGCTGTGGGGCACAAACAGAAGTGGACACCCCTGAGAGCCCAGAGAAGTCGGGCACCGAGTTGGAGGGGCGGAAACCGGGAGCCCTTGGGACGGGGACCCCTGAGCCCCGTGGCTTGAGCGTGGCAGGGCGTGGCCGAGTCCCACTTGCTCACTCAGTGGGCGCTACTGTGTGCAGACGCTGATGCGGGGGCCTGGAGGTGCGGAGGACTGGGCTTCCCCAAGCAGCTCAGGGCTGGAGCTACGGACAGCTCAGTAACGAAGCTCCTCTACCTGGGTTTCAGCCCCGGCACTGCGGAGGAGGGGGAGGGGGAGGAGGGGAAGGGGGGGAGAAGAGGGGTGGGGGGGGGAGGGAAAGGAAGGAGCGGCGGAGGCGCAGTCTGGAATGGATGGGAAGGTAGGAAGGGGAGCCTGACCCCAGTGAGCCAGACCCCGGGCCCAGCCCTTCCCGTGCTCCGAGATGACACTTGCGCGAGGGCCCGGCCACACGAGGGCGGAGGAGGCCCCCCCTTCCTGGGTCACCTCCTGTGCCGCCGGGCTGACCCACTTTGACTGTGGCCAGTGGATTATTTGCAGGTGCGTTTATTGCAAACCGCTCAGTTTGCCGCTAAAAATACTCTGCGGAAGCCGAGTGCAGCTGACCATGACTGGGCTCCGCCAGCCGGCCCTGGGCCTGGACCGTCCCCTCAGGCCCAGCCTCCTGCACAGGGGAGCAGCGCCACACGGGCTCCACAGGACGCCCTCCCGCTGCCCTCCCTGTGTGTGGTGCAGAGACCTGGAACTCCCCCGCTCCAACAGGAGCATCCAGCTCACAGGAACACACACAGACGCCTGCTAGGGACAGTTTCAGGCACAGCCGGATCCAGGCGCCAATGGATTGCCAGAATCTGGTCTTATTTGTCCTTTCAGTTTCCTTCTGTCTTGTTCATTTCCTTCTGAGCTGGTTTCATTCGCAGGCAGGTTTCCCCCTCACGGTGTCAGTATGGCAGCCAACAGCCTCAGGCTTCCATGCACCGCACAGCTCCAAGTTCAACCCAAAAGAGGGCTTTTCCCTCATACTTTTCAAAACAGCTTTATTGAAACAGAATTGATATGCCATGCAATCCACAGATTTAAAGTGTACGATTTGATACGGTCTGACATGAGTACATTCCTGTTAGTTTTTTACCTAGTTGTCCCCCAAAGCCTCATGTGCTCAAATGTGTGGTTTTGAAAGGTGACTGGGTTTCAGGGCTGGTGTGACTGCTTGCTGTGAGAAGGTGGGTTCTGGCTGGAGGAGGGAGTTGCTGTGGTTGATCTCCCTTCCCCTTTGCCATCCCATCATGCCTTGGAGCCAGCCAGCTACGGAGGGAAAAGTGGGCCAAAACAGACCTTTCCTCTCGGAAGTAAGTGGTGGGTATTGTGTCTCAGTGAGGAGAAATAACTAAGACAACTCCCGTGGGACCCTAACAGTAGTCAAGATAGCCATTGTATCCAGGTCCCCAAAAGTTTCCTTGTGTCACTGGCGAATCCTTTCTTCTCGCTCTCACACCTCTCCCCCATCCCAGACGACTGCCGAAGTGCTTTCTGTCACTGACATCTGTCTGCCTATTCTCCAGTTGTTACACGTGAGTGGAATCGGACGGATGTGCTCCTTCCACGGAGATGGTCTTGGGCTACTTTGAATTAATCAGTTCTCGTTCTGGTTTCTTAGGGTAGAAACTGAGACCATTGATTTACGGGCTTTCTTCTTGTCTAATACAGGTGCTTAGAACTATAATTTCTCTAAGCACTGCTTTAGGGCATCTCACAAATTCTGAGATGTTGTGGTTTCAGTTTCTCTCAGTTCAAAATAGTTTGTAACTTAACTGTTAATTTCTTTTTCAACCTATGTTATTTAGAAGTCTGTTATATAATGCTGTAGTTTGGATCTGGAATGTCCAAGGAGAACCATGCGTGAAAGGCTTGGTCCTCAGCCCATGGAGCTACTGGGGGTGGTAGAAACTTTAAGAGGGAGGGCTTAGTGGGAGGACTTACGTCATAGAGGGCGTGGTCTGGAAGAAGATTGCCCAATCGGATCTCTTCCCCTCCCCCTCTTGGTCTTTGCCCAGGAAATGAGCAGCTTTGCTCATCACATGCTTCTGCCATGATGCTTCTCTACAGGTCCAAAAGTAATGGAGCCAATCAGACCTGACTGAATGCTCTGAAACAGTGAGAGTGAATTATATAATTCTATAAGTTGATTATCCCAGGAATTTTGTTACAGTAACAGAAAGCTGACTAATGCAGAAAATATTTTAAATATTTGGGATTTTCTTAGAGATATTTCTGTAATAGATTTCAAATTTAATTTCACTGTGGTTACAGAACATGGTGCAACTTGAATCTTTTCATAGTATTTTGCTGTTGTTATTGTTCTGTGTGTAGATGCTTTACCATTTCAGATAAAATGTAGAAATCTTCTATTTAGATTTTTCATCTTTCCCATTTAAAATATATAACTTCTTAAATATTGGATCTATGTATATTGATTACCACAGGAGTGATGTTATAGCTTTTGCTCCAACCATCAAATATGGTTTTAGAAATTAATGATTCGTAGTTTATCGCTTCTCTATATAGATTATATATGGTCCATTTTATTTACTTATATTTTTACTTACACCAATTTTCTTTCTGAGTTTCAGAACTCTCTTTTGATTTAATTTTCTTTCTGTTTAAATAACTTTCTTTAACCATTCTTTAAGGGTAGATTTGACAGCCATGAATTCTTTCCTCTGTGAATGTTTTAATTTCCCCTCATTCCTCAGGTATATATATTTCCATCACAAATAAAATTTATAGCAGACAGGGATTTTTATCAGTACTTGAAGGAATTATGCTTCCTTCTGGCCTCTGTGATTTCACAAGAGAAACCCATCATCACAACTAATATAGTGCCATTTCCCTCTAACCGTATTCAAGATGTTTTATTTGTCTTTGGTTTTCAGAAGTTTAATTATGTTGTTCTTAGCATGGATTTCTTTGGGTTTGTCCTATTTGGGACTCACTCAGCTTCTTATATCAGTAAGTTTATGTCTCTTGCTAAATTTGGGGAATTTTCAACCATTATTTCTTCCAGTTCTTTTCAGTTCCACTCTGCCATCCTACTCCCCTTCTGGACCTTGTTGTGACACATCCTCTTTTGTTATTGTCCTACAGGCTCTGGTCATTTTTTATATTTCAGTCTATTTTTTTCTGCTGTTTGAACTGTATAATTCTGTCCTTAAGTTCATAGATTCTGTTCTCTGTCATCTCCACTCTACTACTGCAGCAACCTTTTTTATTTCGGTCACTGTATTTTTCAGTTCTATAATTCAATTCTGTAATTTCTACTTCGCTCTTTCTTTTATAACTTATTTCTTTGTTGAAATGTTCCCCTTTTTATTTGTTTCAAGCTAATCTGTAATTGCCTGTTGAAATGTTTCCATGATAAATGCTTCAAAATTCTTGCCAAGTAACTCCAGTGTCTCATTCATTCCAGTGCTGGCATCTGTTGATGGTGTTATTCTCATTCATGTTGCAAATTTCTTGGTTCTTGGTATGCCTAGTGATTTTCAATTGTCTCTTGGACATTTTGGAGATTATCTTATGGGACTCTGGATCCAACTAGGTCTTTTTGTTTTAGCAAGCAATCCTCCTGGTGTGGTATAACTGAGTAGGTGTATATGCTCAAGTCCTTGTGGGGCCCACTGATTACTTTCCAGCAAAACTGAAGCACCAACTTATATCACTTTGATGTCTTTAAATGGATATGAACCCAGCTTCCCACTGGATTCACTAACTTTAGCAAGGAAAAGAAATGGAATACCAAAGACCCTGTCCAGCACTGCCTTATTTATACTGGATGGACGTGGAGGCCTACCTAACCAAAGGCCATTGACACAGAGAGTATTTTGGAAGCCTAGGGATGACTAGGTCCACCTCAAATTGCTGTGCTAAGTCTGGATGTCCTGGATAGTTATGGAGGTTCAGCTTGGCTTTAGACCCTGCTATCATGACCCTGGCTTTGAAGATTGGAGCACCATCTGCCTTGGCCAAGAGGGAGATGGAAGATCTGTTTGTCTGCTTGTTCCATAGGGTGACCCTGCCTGGCAGAGGAATCTCTGATCCTGTTTCCACTCGGCTGGAGATGGGAGGTTAGCTCCACACTTGGCCTTGCTAATGGCACCCAGCAGAGGAAGCAGAGTATGCTTCCTGCTTCCGTGGGGTGGTGAATTGCTCTCTCTGCGGAATTGCAGGTTTCCATTGGTGCTTGGCTGAAGTAGAGCTAGTATTGCCAAAAAGGTTTCGGTATTAGAGAATACCTTTCCTACCTTGGGCTACAGAGAGCAGACTTTTCTTGGAAGTGTTTTGTTTTGTTTTCTTCTGTGTTTGTTGGGGATTTGGTTTGGAGGCATCTGGTTACCTTGTCTGGACGATATGGAAGGGAATTAGGCACTGACAGAACTCACTACCTCAAGCCTTGGGGTCCCTAGAGTGTCTACCTTTTTCTTTCCACCTTTCAGAATCTTCTTATTCACTGGTATCCTCTACATTTTTTGAGACTCATTTTTAAGACCCAGAATATGGTCTATTTTGGTCCAAGTGGTATGTACATTTGAGAAAAACGTGGATTTGGTTGTGAGATGATCGATGTAGAATGATTATTCCACTTTCCCTAGGATTCTTCAGGCTTTAGGACTGAAAAGCCTGCATCCCAGGAAATCTCTACCATGCAAACTGGGACAGTTGATCTATAAATGTCAATTAGGTCAAATTGTTTGTATGTGTGTTCAAGTCTATTACATCCCTGCTGGTTTTTCTCTCTACTTACTCTGCCAATTATGGAGTGAAGAGTATGGAGATTTCAAACTACAGTTTTGAATTTGTCTAGTTCTGCTTGCAGTATCATCTTTGTGTTTCACGTATTTTAATGCTCTTTTATTAGAAGAAAAATTTTTAGGGTTGTTATGTCTCCTTGATTAATTGATCCTTTCCTCATTAGGAAATGTCCTTCTTTATTTCTGGTAATGTTCCCTACTTTATTTCATGTAATATTTAATATTGTCACTTCAGCTTTTGTTGGATTACTGTTTGCATGGTATATATTTTTTCATTCTTTGATTTTTATCAAACATGTGTATTTATATTTAGTATGCATTTTTTTGGCGGGGAGAATATAGTAGCACCTTATTTTTTCATCCAATTTGACACTCTCTGACATTAATTGGCATATATAAAACATTTATATTTAATGTGATTAAATACATGTGAGGTGTAATTTGTTTCTGCTTTCTTTTGGACTGCTTCCATTTTATCTCCTTTTTTGGCTCATTAGCTATAATTTTCTGTTTTATTATTTTAGAAGTTTCTTTAGGGTTATAGTAAACATCTTTACTTATTCAGTCAGCTTTCTGTATGTATAATAAAAGAAAGTCCTGGGCCAGAGTGCTTTACACATACAAACTTCTTTTTTTCCACAACCTTGTGAGACAGATGCTTTTACTGTCATTACTATTCAGATGGGGAAACTGAGTCCCAGAGAAATTTAATACATTTCCCAGTTACATAGCTAGAAAATAGAAGAATTGCAGCCTGGGATTTAGCTCAGTAGTGCCAGCGCCTGCCTGGCAAGTGCAAGGTCCTGAGTTCGATCCCTGGTTCCACAAAAACAAACAAACAAAAAGAAAATCCTTATTATAATGTGCTTGCTTCCATTTTTCCCCTTCTACCCTACATGATATTTCATATTTCTTACTTTTACATATGTTATAAACCCCGCAATACATTGTTATCTTGTGTAAAGGATTATTTATTAAAATATGTAAAAGAGAAGAAGAAAATCATATACTTAACCATGCAGTTAGCTTTGCTGGTGCTCTTCATTTCTTTGTACAGATTCATATCTCCATATGGTATCATTTTTCTTCTGTCTTAAAGGACTTTTTTAGTATTTTTTGTGGTGCAGGTCTGCTCGTGATAAATTCTATCAGTTTTGTTTTTTTTCTATCAGCTTTTGTATGCTTGGAAGCATCTTTATTTTGTCTTTGTTTTTGAATAGTATTTTTTCTCAGCACAGAATTTTTGGCTACAATTTTCTTCTTGTAGTTCTTTAAATATTTTGTTCCATTGTCTTCTCACTTGCATTTTTCCTAAAGAGAAAACTATTGTTATCCTTATCTTCATTCTTCTGCGCATAAAATGTCTTTTTCCCCCCCTCTGGTTGCTTTAAAGATTTTTCTCATTAATTGTGATTTTGACCAAGTTAATTATGCTATCCTTGGTGTAGTTTTCTTTGTTTCTTGCATATGTTAAACTTATTGGATATGTGGGCTAATTTTTTGTCAAATTTGGAAAATTTTTACTGTTATTTGCTTTACTTTATTATTTTTTATTTATTTTATTTTATTATTTTGTTATTCATTTTTATGTCACCTCCTACTGTCCTTTGGAAACACCAACTAGGTTGGCATCCAATAAATGAGTACATGTCAAGCAACTGTAAAACACAACTCATTATGAGGAGAAGAGTTGATCAATAGAAACCAACTCAGAGCAGACACAGGTGTTAGAATTAGCAAAGACAGTTGTTCTACAGTTTACTGATGTTCTTTCATTTTTACAATTGATTTTTTCTTCTCTGTGTTTTTCATTTTGGATAGTTCCTGTAGCTATGCCTTACAATGTGCTTCCATTTGTCCTCTCTCAGCCAACATGATATTGTATATTTGTTACTTGGACATATGTTATAAAGCCTAGAATATATTATTATATCTTGTGTAAATGATTATTTATTAAAATATCTAAAAGAGAAGATGAAAACATATGCCTATTGTTTCTTAAATATCTAACCAGCCATTATATTATAGTTTCACTTTCTTACAACATTTGAAAATAGTTATAATAACTGCTTTAATGTTCTTGTCAGCTGCCAGATCTGAATGATGTCATAGTTGTTGTGGTCAATGGATCCCAGGGTCTTGTGCCCATCTCTTTTGTTGTCAAGTGGATCTTTGATCTGGAGAAATGTAGTGTAGGATCCTGATGTTACTGGTCAGGAACTTTTGGAGCCTTTTGATAGTGGTGCGATTTGAGGCAAATCCACATGGAAGATGTAATCCTGGTGAGATGTTGCCCTTTCTAAAATGGAAGGCATCTAATATAATCAATTTACTTAAAGTGGTGAGTTGGGACTCCTTAAGGAATGGTACCATATGCAGGGATAATTATTGGCCTGTACTGTTGGCAAATTAATAGCTAGGTGAGCCTACATGAGAGAGAAATGGTGCCACTGTACTCATGAAAGGCTCCTAGTGTACCCACTACCATGGCTACTCCATTCATGAGCCCCCTTCCACAGAAACTGGAAGAATGAAAGACAGACTTCTGTTCATATCTACTGGCTGAGTTATTGGTCCACTTGGTTGTTTCATGTCTCTTTCGCGGTTGATGCTTTCTGGTGAACTTTAATGTACTCTTCAAAGATGATACATTTCATGTCCCTTCTCATAGGTCTCCCACATCTCTCTCCCCTGGACTTGCCTACTTTCAGTCTCAAATTTGCTTCGTCCTGTTCCCTTATCGACAATTTAAGTGAGGAGTCAGAAAACTTTTTCAGAAAAGGGCTAAATATTTTAGCAGTCATGTGCCAATGTGTCTCTGTTGCAACTATTAAATTCTAACCTTATATGGAAATGCAGCCACAAACACTGTGAAAATATGGCATATGACTGTGTCGCAATACAACTTTATTTTAAAAACAGGTATTGGGTTGGGTTTGGCCCATAGACTGGAGTTCACTTACTTGGAGTCTAAGCATTGCCCATTGCCTGGAGTAGATATATCCTCTTGGCCCCAACATCTTACCACTGTCCACAACATGGGTGACCAAATACATTGACCCCTGCCTTTGAGGGCGACCCCTGAGCACAGCTGTTTATGGTGGTCATCCATGTTGGGTCTACACTTACAGATCAAATCAATAAGTCAATGGGCTGAGTTTGGGCTTATTCCTCTTCCTTCACGCAGTTGTAGAGATCCCTATACAAGGTTAGGTGTGAGCTGAGAGAGGAACGATGAAACAGTGGTAGGTTTCATGAAAGTCTGGGTTACTGCTTTATGAAAATGACTTTCACCCTCTGATCCCAGAAATGTCATTTATGTCTTTCAATTAAAGCTCACGGTGGTCTGCTTGTTTTTCTTGGTTGGTGGATTTGAGAGTTCCCAACTTATGACAAGCAGTTCTGGTCAAATAGCCATTTGATGTGCTATAGCCAAATGCTCAGTTTCTAAAGACTCAGTACTGTGCTGGGTCTCTGTTGTGTTTTGAGTGGCATTTAGTTCTGTACAGTAGATTTCATGGCCTTGTTCCAGAGCTCTAGGAATTTATGTTGTTTCCACCATTGGAGCTAGAGGTTCCACACAGTATCTTTGCCACATACATGTCTAACTAAGAGCATGGGATTTCTTGTATACATAGCTCAAAGAACAGACACGGTAAACTACAGTTCCATTACAGTGTCCTCTTACATTTTTGTCCCATTCCAAACTAGTAGACTTCTCGATCACCTAATAATTGAGTGGCACCAGCTTTTTCAAGTGTGGTATGTGCTGCCTCCAGGACCCAAAGAGAACCTACAAGGTATGGCTTCCTTCTTGGTGACAGGGAATCCAAATTACAATTGTCTTTAACTTCAGACTCAATGTCCTGGGCTGCCTCAGACCACTGAACACCTATGAAGTTTGCCTCTGTGGCAGGTCCCAAATCTTTTAGGGTTTGTTTCCCATCTCCTAGTGAGTTATCCGCAGTACTTCTTACTCTTTGGGTCCAGTTAATATGACATCATAGAGTGCCTGGGGTGAGATGTGAGTACGGATATGCAGGGGACAACTGAGGTAGTGGGTCCCTAAATAACTTCTACTAATAGCCTGAAGTTGCCTGGGTCTGGTTCAGTCCTCTCAGGATGGCAACATAATAAATTTAGACGTTCGGGCTGGAGAGCAGAGTCAGAAGGCTGTCAGCAGCATTTAAAGGAAACAGAACAGCCTTAGAAGTCACTTTGAAAGACTTTACTGTCTTCACATATGTTAATAGAGGGGCAGCAAGAGGCTGAGTCGGGACCATCAGGCCTGGGGCAAGTTCAGAGAAATCCTTGGTACAGGGTCAGGTTGGGTTAACTAGGTTTTCTGTCATCTCACTGGAACCACTGTAGCTTTGTCTTCTGGGGCAGCAAAGGGAGAAATGACTCAGCACACATCCAATTAATTTGGTAGAAGATTCATGAAAACCTTGAGGCTTATATTTCTGCCTCTCAATATTCTAACGATTGTACTCCAATTATTTCAGAACCACCTCTAGAGTCTAACATGTACATTAAGCCTCCTGCCATTTCTGTGGATGAAGATTAAAGCAAAGATTGCGTTCCTCTCCTTGAGGGGGTTGGAAGGTAGGAAAGGAGTGTTGTTTAACTACAGTCTCTTGTAGAATTTTTCCTCAGTTTTTTATTATGGTAAAATAAACATAAAATGTATGCTCTCAACCACTTTTAAATGTACAATTCAATAGTATTTTTTTTTTTTGGTACCAGGGATCGAACTTGGGTCCTTGCACTTTCAAGGCAGGCAGCAGAACCACTGAGCTAAATCTCCAGCCCAATTCAATAGTATTAAATGCATTCACAATGTTTTGTACCTATTACCATCACCAATCTCCATAACTGTTCATCTTGGAAAGCTGAAACCGTACACCCATTAAACACAAATTACCTGTTTTCCCTTTTCCCAGCCCCTCACCCCCACCATTCTGCTTTCTATCTCTATGGTTCTGACTACTCTAAGTTAATATAAATAGAATTGTCACTGGATGGGTCAAGTGAGGCAGGAGATTAGGGCCTGGCAAACTGGCTGGGCAAGTGCATGTGACCTGTCAATCACAGAGATCCAGGAGGCATGCATACCTGGAACGAGTCTTCAGTCCTCCCGAGAACTCAAGCAGGCTTTTGACAGGATGGCCCAGACCTGACATCAGCTTGAGGAGTGGGAGATAAAAAGATTGCTACCATTATGCTTGTAGCCACTGTTACCTTTTTCAGTGGCCCATCCTGTGCTTTTCAAGGTGTAGTTCTTTTCCTACTTTTAATTGGCCCACCCTCACTCTGCAGAGTATATTTCTTTTCCTACTTCTAATAAATATAAAACCCTCAGTATGTATTTCACTTGTCTTGTCCAGTTCTTTGTTCAGGACAGAAAGAACCTAGAATGCACCTCTAGAAGGAGATGCCAGCACCCCAGAAGCCAGTAACACAAAGAGCTTTCCCAAAGTGGTTCACTGCTCCCATGAGGCGAGTTGCACGTTCCCTGGTTTCCGTCACAGAAAGAGAATTTTCAAGATACATCAGTGATAGACATAAAGAGGTTTTTTTAGGCCAAAGTTAAAAATACACTTGCAAAGAGAATAGAGTGCTGACTCAGGAGAGAGGCACATTAGCCAAGGGGCTTGGGATTTTTGGGGACTTGGGAGTGTCCTCAAGATGCGTTATCAAGAATGTGTATTCTTAGTGCCTCTCAGTGTCTTGGTTAGCTTTTCCATCACTGGGACAAAATATCCAACACCCACAATGTGAAGGAGGAGAGGTTTATTTTGGGTCAGAGTTTCAGTGCATGGCCAGCTGGCTCCAAGGCAGAAATAGGATGGCAGAGGGGGATGGCGGAGGAAAAGGTGCTCAACGCATGGCAGTCAGGAAGCAGAGGGAGAAGGGAGGAGCTTTGGGGGGAAGATACACCCCTGTAGGTCATGCCCCGGTGACCCACCTCCAGCTAGTCCTCACCTCCTAACAGCACATTTAGCTGCTGAATTCATGTGGATGATCCACGGATGAGTGTAGTTCCTCCCATGAGCCAATCACCTTCCAAACACATGAGAAATTTGGGGGACATTTTAGATTTCTACCACAACAGTCAGGCTCACTCATTTGGTGAGCTATGTTAGAGTGCAAGCCATTTGAAGATGAAATACACTGTTCACTTAGTAGGACATTTTTTTTTGAATATGGAAGTCTATAGGGGGAGCAAAATTTACAGGTGAAAGCAACAGGCCCAGGCCAGTTTAGAGGCTCATTGTCTTTATGACTCCTAGGGATCTGGTGTGTGTGTGTGTGGGGGGGGGTTACGTTTCCTGGAAGGGAAAAAAGCTTGAGTAATTTTTGTATCCCGAAGCTGTAGCTTTTCCCACAAGTACAATTTTAAATGTGTGATTTTTCTTATTTCATTTCTACCTAATTTTATTTTGTTCTTCTACCCTACCTCAGATTCATAGATTTGTATTTTTGTGACTGGTCTGTTTCATTTAACCTAATGTTCTCAAAGTTCACTCATTTTGTTCTAGCATATGCCAGAATTTCCTCCTTTTTTATGACGGAATAACATTCCACTGTACGTATATGACACACTCTGCTTATCCATTCATCTGTTGATGGACACGGGTTCCTTTTGTCACCAGATAGGGTCAGAGGAGGACCCCAGAAAGCAAATGGGGGCCTCATCTCATCCTGTTGGGTAAGTTTTTGACTCAACATGGAAAAGGAATTTCAGGACCCATCAGTGTGAAGCGTGGGCAGATTTATTAGGCAGTATTAGAAAGCAAGGGAAAATATGAAGAGGACTCCTGCTTGAGCAGCTGGAGGGGCAACTCTGACGTCGAGGTTCAGATAAGGACAGGTTTTATAGATTAGCTGGGGTGGCCTAGGGTCTGGTGGATCATGACCTCAGTTCTGCTTTGGCTCTGGGGAGTCCTTATTGCTTAAGGGGACAGTTTGGTCTCCATGAGCTCATTGTTTCTGCATAGGGCAGTCTCAGTCTTGTGAGGTTCTGCTGGAATCCAAGGTGACTTGGATTTAGATTTAGGTTTAGAGCGAAACTTCTGGGCAGAGCCAAATGTCCTTGTAAACCTCTTATCTTGGTGTCCTCACTCTTGAAGGGGGACGAGATAGGTGACATTAATTCACAGTTGAGTGACCAATCTGCCTGACAGCAGAGCTGAGAGAGGATTTGACCAAAGTTGCACAACACGAAGGTCAAGCTTTGCTCTGCTTTAGTTACCTACTGGGCATCTGTAGGCCCAAGTGAAGAGTCATTGCTATGTAGCAAAAGGCACTTTTAAGTCCCTAAAGAAAATACAAATCATGTTTTTAATGAGTAGCAAGTTAAGGATGCAGGAGTTTGCTTGTCCTCTGTCCCTAAGGTGATCTCTGACGGTGTCACTTCCATGTTGCTATGGTTTCAACGTGTCCCTTAGGACTCTGTGGCAGGTAGGACTTATGAGCAATGTGTAGGAAATTTGGCAGAAGAGGCAGCAACACATTTTGAATCTGACATCTCTTGTCTTATCTGCTCATAATAAAATTCAAGAAGAGAAATAATTTAAAAACAACTTATAAATATGCATTTTTTTTGGTACTGGGGATCGGGACTTCCTGCTTGCCAGGCAGGTGCTCCGCTGCTGAGTTACATCCCTGGCTCTTAGAACTTGTGATTCAAAGGGAAGCTGGGTATGGTGCCACACATCTGTAATCCCAGCACTTTGGAAGGCTGAGGCAGTAGGATTGCAAGTTTGAGCCTAGTCTGGGTGATTTAGCAACTTAGTGAGACCCCATTTCAATGAATGATTGAATGAATGAATGAGTGAATAAATAAATAAATAAGTCTGGGGATAAAGCTTTTCCCCAAAAGACTTTGAAAATTCTCAGCCTGGCTGTATAAAGATCCAAAAGTGTACATAGTCCAGAAAGCCAGGAGAGTGGCCATGTGACCATTCGATAGGGAGTCAGTAAGGATCAAAGCATGCCAGACACTATTCTTCTAGACTAGAACCTTTTAGAGCTTTCATTGATAATAAACAGCCTGCTTCAGCATGCGTGCTATAGGTTCACCACCACTGTAACAGTGGAAAATGGCGTTTGGGAGACTTCTGTGGCTGCCACTCCCACCATGTGCTGAGTGCTAGTTCTTAGCGGCAGGCCAATTTCTGGGGAGGCTCAGGGTTCCTGTGCGACCTTGGGACTCACTTTCCAGGACCACCTTGGGTCTCTGCTCCTCACATCTCCACAGTGCTGAGGCTCAACTGGGGCCCAGGCATGGCCCAGGGCTGCCGCTCAGGGAGGCGCCAGTGGTGAGTGCTGGTGGCATCCCCCTCCGGTACTGACTCTTTGGGGACTCAAGACACAAGCGATGGGGGCGTGGCTACCTCCACAGAGACTGCAAAGGGGATCTCAGGCTGCCGGGTGGCCCACGCAGGGGCTTGCTGCATGGCTGGAGCTGCCCAGAGGCTACCCCAAGACCTCAGCCCTGCTTGCATGCCTAAGAACCAAAGCCGGGTTGCCAGCAACACCATCGGCTGGGCTGTCCTTGCGTGGTCTCTTTGAGGTTATCTTACTTGGGATTTGTAGAGCTTCTTGGAGGATTATATTCTTCAAATTTGAGACTTTTTGGCCATTATTTCTTCAAATAATTCTCTCCGCTCCTTTGTCTGTCCCTTCTGGTCCCTCCATAGTATGTCCCACAGGCCCCTTAGTCTCTGTTCGGTTTTCTTCAGTTTTGTTTTCTTTCTGTTCCTCAAATAGATGTTTTTTATTGTCCTGTCGTGAAGCCCTCTGATTTTTTCTTCTTCTGCTATATCCCTCTTTGAATTCTTCTATTTTTAGCTTTTATTTCAAGTATTGTACTTATTAGCTTTGGAATTTCTCTTTGGTTCTTTTTTAGGTTTTCTCTCTTTACTGATATTTCCATTTTTTCATACATCATTTTCCTGACTTTCTCCACCTCTTCCTTTTAGTTCTGTGAGCAACTTCATGCCAGTTGTTTTAACATCTTGGTCAAGTAGAGCAACATCAGGTCTTTTTGAGGACAGTTTCAATTATTTTTTTTCCCCTTTGGGCCGTGCTTTCCTATTTCTTTGTATGCCCTGTAATTTTTGTTGTTGGTGAGAACTAGACATTTAAATCTAATAATGTGGTAGCTCTGGATTCTTCCCAAGGCCAGAGTTCCATGTTTGCCAGGGATTAGCCTGAGGTATAAACTAGAGGTCTCCCAGGTCTTTCCTGGGCCCAAATCGTTCCCTAGGCACACTTGGTCACTTTCTGACTTTCCCTGTGCAGGCAGTTGCTTTTGATTGTCTGATCTCCAAAAGGGAAAAGACAAAAATAAAGGTGGGGGCCAGGGATTTAGCTCAGTGGTTTCGCCGCCTGCTGCATAAGCGCAAGGACCCGAATTTGATCCCCGGTACCAAATAAATAAATAAATGGGGAAGAGTGCTGGCTCTTCTAGTTCCTTGGAAGTCACTTTGGCCAGGGCAGGGGGTGTGACAGTGAGCAACCAGAAGGCTTTTGGGGAGCCAAAGTGGCCAAGAGGACCCCGCTGTTCAAATATCTGGGGTCTGTACCTGGTCACTAACTGCTGGTCCATCGGGGCCCAGCCAGCTCTGGAGAAGGGGCCTTCATGCCATTACCAGATGCCACCCCCTGGCCATTCTGCTGCAGAACAAATGGATGAAATGACAGTTGGGAGGAGCTGAGTTCCGACCTTGGGGAAGGAGCACTTTTTGGAGGGTCAGGCGTGTCTCACAGAGCAGCACAGTATCATCAGCGTCATGGCCCAGTGGTATCGGGACCACCTCCAATAGAAGCTTTCAAATCCAAAGCTACCACAGAAAATCACTTGCAGAAAGACAAATATTCCCTGTGTCCTCTTTTATAAGGTTTCCAAAGTAGCTCAATTCATAGCAATGGGCATCAGAATGATGGTACCAGGGACAGGTAGGAGCAGCAGAGATGCATTATTTAGAAAGTATAGAGTTTTGCAAGACAGAAAGAAATCTGGAGATGTATGAGGGTGATGGTCACACAACAGTGTGAATGTGCTTAATACTGATGATGTGTATACCTCAAAGTGGTTAAGCTGGCTGTGTGTGGTGGCGCACACCTGTGATCCCAGCATTCTGGGAGGCTGAAGCAGGACGATTGCAAATTTGAACCCAGCCTGAGTAAGTTAGCAAGATTCTGTCTCAAAATAAAAAGTAAAAAAAGGGCTGGGATTGTAGCAGTGAAAAGGGCCTGGAATTTCTAGTACAAAAGAAAAATAGTAATTAAACTGATAAATTTATTTTATGTGGGATTTTTTTCACCACAATAAAAATATATTTAAAAATAGTAATTTCTAAACTTCTAAACTGTTCCAACCCCCAGAAGTTAATACTGGAATGCAGAGAGAAGCTCAGCCGGACCCAGCACCCGGAAGGAAGCTCCCTGCCTCCATCCCAGGCTCCTAGGGCAGAGAAGCTGAGCTGGTCCCAGCACCCAGAAGGAAGCTCCCTCGCTGCCATCCCAGGCTCCTAGGGCAGAGAAGGTGAGCCAGTCCCAGCACCCGGAAGGTAGCTCCCCCACTGCCATCCCAAGCTCCTAGGGCAGAGAAGGTGAGCCGCTTGGGCACCAGAAGCACCCTTCCCCCCTGCCCTGTGGAAATGAGAAAGCCTAAACAAGCCTCAAAAACAGACTTCCAGATCACCTACAGCAACCCCAAAGGGAAAGGAGATGGAACAATGAGATACTCAATCACCTGGACTTGCTGAACTGGCAACAAAAGAGGATCTGGGAAAAATGAAATCAGAAATAATTACTAAGATAACAGCAAAGATTTTGCTCATGGTGCAAGACATGATTAATAAATCTAGAGAGGACACAGATAAAACAAAAAAATAGAGGATCTGAGGAACATGATGGAATCCCAACATAGGAAACAAATGGAATCTGTAAAACAGATACAAACAGATTTCCAAAAG
>NW_004624755.1:7387035-7448705 GCF_000247695.1 Heterocephalus glaber
ACCAAGAGACTCATGTAATGGTACAAGATCCCAATGATGAATGTAACTGTATTTTATACCTAAAATGTACCAATAAAGTTAATGGGGGAAAAATACTGGAATGCACATATGTTGAGGGAGTGTACATTTACACAGATCACAGTGGGCATACACACTCCATCAGACTTCCAGGGTGGGGTATGGGCATGGTGCTCTGTCAGATGTGACAAAGGGGAACAGTCTACCCAGGTTCAGGCAGCTGGGGACAAGGCAGATGGCAACTGCAAAGTGGAGGAGGGAAGCAGGCCTCCCAGCACAGAGCCATCTTGTCATCTTAGACCTGAGGTAACACATTTATATACAGCTTCTCCCTCTGCAGAGTCCCCTAGGCTGCATCTGGAGTGGGGGCCTTTGAGAAGACTTGGATTATTAAGATGCAAATTAATAATCATAATTCCTAGCCCTTAAATGGAACTTTTTCCTGAAAGGCCTCCAAGGACTCTAGTATTTACTGTTTCGCACAAAGCACTGCTTTCTCCAATAACACTGCGAGGTGTAAATGGCCACAGAACAGATATGAAAAGAAAACATTTCAAATACAGCCACTGTTGCAGGTGCATTGGGGATGGGAAATGTATTTGGTGGGATAAATTGTTATCAGCTAGAATTTCCCTCCTTTTACCTCTTTTTTAATACACCATAAAAACCCTGAGTAAGTTACCATGAAAAGTTATAATAATGCTAATTTTGTTCCCATTTCCTGGCTTTTTCCACTAGACTTGAGGCTGTTTAATCTGACTTTAAAATTTTCTCCATTAGTAATACCCTTTCTCTGGGGAATATGCTCTTTTGAAGTTGTATTACGATGTCTTTCTATTACTGATGGCAGCATACTGGTGTTCAAAATCAACTCCTAATGCAGGAAAGCATAGTTCTAGGGGCCACGCTGTCCACCCTCAAGTTTAACAGCTTCCAAAACCAAGTGGGCTTGCCCTGAACCCTCTTTGGAGCAGGCAGGTCTGAGCAATGGGGGTGCATTTCACGGAGGCAGCCTGCACATGATCTGTCCCTTGTTGGAACGGATTGGGCCCAGGGACACCCACCCACGTGGTAATCACCCACCTCAGGAGGCAGTTTCCTGCACACCTATGCCTGCGGCCCCATTGCTTCCTCTCGAGCATGTCCCTGTCCTGGGAAAGGGCCCTGCTGTGGGCTGAGTGTGTCTCTGAACTCACTGTTGGAGCCTTAGTTCCTGGGTGGGCTGTGTTAGGAGGTGGGGCCGAGGGGATAGTGTTTGGCTTATGAGGGCGGAGCCTTGGGCAATGGATTAATGCTTCTCTCTGGGGCTTGCCTTAGCTGCAGAGGAAGTTCACCCCTTTATCTCTTTCCTCCTGACACTCACTCACATACCACTTTCTGCCCTGAGTTGAAGCAGCGTCAGATCCTCACCAGGTACAAATGCAACTTAAAATAATCCACTTTTCTTTATAAATTATCCAGTCTCAGGTATTCTGTTAGCAACAGAAAACAGGCCCAGACAGGTCCCATCCATCTCTCTCCTCTGCCTGCTGCCCCTTCCCTCAGGAGGGAGGGTCCTAACTCCACAGTGTCCAGTTCTCCCTGGGAGGTGGGGTGGCCATGGTCCGCCCCAGTGATTGACAAAGCCTTAGTGTCCTGGCCCTGACCTCAACGTAGCCAGGATGGGAACAGTCTTAGGGCCCTCGCTGCCAGGCTCTCAGTCTTAGTGTTTGGCTATGTGGGATGTGTGAGTGCCAGAGACCAGGATTCATATCTTTTTACCCCTTGACCTCAGAACCTATTGAGACAGGAGATTAGTGTGTGGCAAAGCTGGCTGGAGAAGTAGGTGCGACTGGTTAATTATGAAATCCCAGGACACATGTGCAGAACAGCTCCCAAACCCTGGAAGTGGGCTTCTCATGAGAACTTGAGCAGGTTTTTGATAGGATGGCCTAGACCTGCATTCTCTCTTGGATAGATGGCCCACCCTCATGCTCTAGGGTGTACTTCTCTTCCTACTTTTACTTGGCCTAAATGTGCTCTGCAGAATCTTGTTTCTTTTCCTACCATTAGTAAAATGCTACCATTTGTGCTTGTCTTGATCAGTTCTTTGATCGGACAGAAAGAACCTAGCAAGCACCTTCAGGAGATTCCAGCACCCCAAAACCTGGTCACGCTAGCACAGGACCTGGCTCCTTGGAGGTGCTCTACTGATGTTAGTTGAACAGGGAAATAAATGATTATAGGAGCTCAGTTATTTTGCTCAGCTTGGATGATGCAAATCCCCCACCTCCTTAGGAGCGAGAATTTGGAAAGAAACCTCTTGGAAATTTCTTTCTGCACAAGATGGGTCCCCTTGTGCATGTGGGGAGGGAGGGAGGCATAGTGTGCAGGCCGGAGCGCCCTCTGGGTACAAGCAGACAAGCTCCTCTTTCATCGTGTACCCTGAGAAGCTTCTGAGAGCAGAAAGATGTTGCATTTTCATGAGGTGTCCAGGGAGAGTTTAGTGAAGAGCTAATTCACAGGTGTAGGCGGGAGGAAGGTTAGGAAGCCATGGAAACTAATAGCGATTGCCAGCCATATGTGGAGTGGCAGGGTGAATGCAAAGGGGGAGAAAGAGAGGGAGACTGGTGGAGGAGAGGGACTTTAGGCAGGAACACAGCCATTGCCAACCACAGGCCTGGCAGGGAGGGAGCTGGGGAAATTGATCCACCACTCCCTTTCCTACCCTTCCGTGCCCTGCCGCCACCTGTGGGCTGCACCTGAGCAGAAGCCAGGGCAGGGGAATCTGATGCTGATAGGTTCCTTAGATGCTAGGTGTGCTGAAGAAGGTGCAGTGCAGGACTGGAAGGGCAGATTCAATGTCCAGCATGGTTAGATAGATCCACTAATGGAGAGTTTCCCATCAGGAACCAGACTAAACAACCTCAAGCCATGAGAACCCTTATTTTGGCCCGGCCCTTTCATTTCACAAGTGGAAACCTGAGGTAGAAAATAGACAAAGAATGGATCTGAACTGCAAACCTAGAACGTCCATCACTGGATTGCAGATCCCTAACTTACTCTGTACTATTATTTTTTGAACTGTTTCTTAAGGACATTCTTCATAGTCACCTGCTCCCCTAAGCACAGGTATTGGGAACCACTTGCTGATTTTTCTAGATAGGTCTCCTAAATCCCCTGCTGGAACCCCCTGCCCGCCACTCCTATGCCTGCAATTTACAGTTCCTGTCAAAGTCACATCCACGAAGGGGAGGGAGCAAGGGCTCTCCCCATCCCTTCAAGCCCCCAAATTGATTTGACACTCAAAGTCGCTGTTGTATTTTATACTGAGTCTTCTGAATCAGTTCATTGAATTTTAGCCGTAGCTATATAAAATCCTCTCCAGCAAAATTATTTGGCCATATTGTGGATGGCTCTGCCATGATCCATCAATGCCACTAACTATCAGCGATAAAAAAAATTCTTCTTCCCTTTCTATTGTAATGAATTTTCTAAACTCAGATTGAACTTTGGAAGGCATTTTACAGGTTTTCTTTGTTAATTTTTAAAAGGTAGCGTTTTGTATTTTTATATGAACCCCACAAAGTGAGCAGCAGCGTATTTTGATTACTTCCTGCCTTGTAGAAAGATTGCTGAAAAATCCAGGCAACACTGCCTTGGACTTTGGGGAAGGTAGAGGTGGTGAGGGTGGGGACTGGAGAGGGCCCCATTTGACTTAGACATCTGTGACTTGTGCGGCACAGGAGGAAGGAGTTTGTTAAGCAATGAGCAGCTATGAAAACTCACTTGGGATTATTTCTATGTATCAGTAAACTGATAAGGGGGAAAAAGTTGAGCTAATTTATCTAATGGTTGCAAAAATATTTATTATTGTCCTGCACAGGAACCTGATTTCCAGGACAGAGAGGAAGCTGTTGAGGTTGACTCTGGAAAATCATTACAAAATGGCTTTTGGGGGAGGAGGCAGGTGATATTCCAAAGAGGAAATATACCTACATCTTAAACTCTTAACAGTATGTGTGGAATTAATATAAACACAAATTTTTGAGACAATCTTTAGGCTAACCACAAAGTTGCCATTAAAATTAACTTGCTCAGTAAGCTGGTGTATGTGAAGCTCCTCCCCCTGGCTGGGATAAAGAGGCCACGTGTTCACTAGTTCTGTGGTCTTCTTAGACTGCTTTTCAATATATGTGTCCTATCCTCAAGAGAACACCCTTTTGTTAATCTACATTTTATCCTCTCACTTACTGTATGATAAATGGCACCTTAACAAATGGAGAGTCAAGCAAAAAGAAGTTTTAAAAATTTAACAAGTGCCTTCTCTTTCTTGCAACATTTGTCTGACTTTTATAACTAGGAAGACTCTAAGATGTTTATGTTAGCCAGCTTTCCATCACTGTGACAAAATGCCTGAGAGAGACTAATTTCAAGGAGAAAAGGTTTCTTTTGGCTTATGGTCTCAGAGGTCAGTCCATCGTCTTTTGGGCCAGTTGTCTTGGACCCATACTAAGGCAGAACATCATGGCAGGAAGGGCATGGTGGAGCAAAGCTACTCACTGCATGGTGGCTGAGAAGCAAAAAGAAAGACCTCACTTTTATAACAAACCCTCTCCTACAAAACCCATTAAGCTATGAATCCATAAATGGGTTGATCAATGCCTGAAATCAGAGCTGTCACGATCCACTCACCTCCTCAAGCCCTCACCTTTAACACACACTTGGGGGAATTTAAGATCCAAACTATAACAATGTTTTAATTGGAAAATTGCTATGTTCGAATGATAAAAAATTTGAAATGAAAGTTAAATTTGTCTACCTCTTCAATCCAGCCAAGTTTAGACTACTTCAAGGACACTATGAAGATAACAGATACTTTTTATTAGTTTAGCTTCTTTGGTCACAGGCAACAGAAACTGACTCACTAATTTAATAAAAAGGGATTTACTGGCAGGATATTGAGCACTGATATCTCCAAGAGGCTGGAGAACTGGACTGGGAATGGGCAGGAGTTAGGCAAGACAACCAAGCCATAACACTCCTCTCATTGTGGTGTCCAGTCACAGTGTTGGGAAAAATAAGTGCCATAAGTGCATATCTGCATTTTTTATTTACTTTCCAAAGTCCCAGAAGAGAGTGTGATTGGTCAAACATGAGTCATGTGCCTACTTCTGAGTGTATCAGCTTAGGGAAAGAAAAGACTCAGGCTAAAGTATTATGGAATGACCATTTGCAGGTAATTGCCCTGAAGCAATTGGGATGCTTTGGGCCAACACTTAAACAATATATGTCCACTACAAAAACCAATAGAAAAATAAAGAGCCAAGTTAGAACTTCCTTTTTCTCAAAAATATTTATTCCCTGAATTTTTCAATTTTTTCCTATAAAAATGTACTTGGCCTTTTGTTCTGAAACAATGGTTCTGATTTGTAGTTCATGGACCAATGGCATCAGCCTCACCTAGTGTATTTGTTTCCCAGCTCTGCTGTAACAAATTACCACAAAAGGAGAGGCTTAAACCAGCAGAAATGGTTTCTCTTGCAGATTTGGAGGCCAGAGGTCTGAAATCAAGTTCAACAGGGGATGCCCCCTCCAAAGGCTCTGGGAAGAGTCTTCCTTTGGTTGTAGCTGTATCACTCCAGTCTGCTCCATCTCCACATAGCTTTCCTGTGTGTCTCTGGGTCTGTAGGTCTCCCCCTCCTTGCAGATTAGATCTAAAGCCCCCTCTAATCCAGCATGGCCTCACCTTCACTAGTTACATCTGCAGAGACCTTATTTCCAAATAAGGTCACATTCTGAGGTTCCTGGTGAGAATGGATTGGGCAAGGATTCCACTATTCAACCAAATATATGTAGCAAATGCAATTCTCAGGCCCTATTCTAGACCCCCTGAGACATAAAGTCTGGGAAGGAAGCCCAGCAAACTATGTTCAAAATAAGTCCTGCCAGGGACTCACACTGAGGGGTGAGATCTTACGTCTTACAAGAGGCTGCACATGCCTCTCCCAACATCAGCACCCAGTTCTCACACCAGACCTATGGCAAATTATCATTTGAAGGAGAAAGATGGTTTTGAAAGAAGGAAGGTGGCCGTACTTGGTTAGTAGCATGGGCTTTGAGACAGGCTCAGCAATTTAAGTCCTGGCTCTCTCACTTGCTAGCTACTGTCTTAGACAAGTTGTTTAACCTTTCTATGACTCATTTATATCACCTAGGAAATGGGAGGATAATAGAATCTATAACATGGGTTGGTATAAAGATCAAACAGCTTAATTGTACAGTACTCAGACTTAGTACTTAGAGGAGCCACAATATACATGTGTGTTAAATTTTTTAAACTCGTCAACCATTTTTGGAGAAATACATCTAACTTCCTCCCTTTTACTGACCCGAGGGGAAAAACATATCCTTGCATTAACTCAATTCTTCATTTTCTCTGTATATGAATTTTAGCAGATATGTCTTGCTAGAAAACACACACACACACACACACACACACACAACCATATTTTACTTTAAATTTACTAATTGATGAGCACATACCTTGTGTGGACCCAGAATACTACTTCATTCTCTAATTAATATGATTACCCACCCCACTTCTTAGTTGTGAGCTTTGTTTTTCCTTTCAGTGAGAAAAGACTAAAAGTGCAAGAGAAGAACTTTCTCATGGTTGAGCTCCATACTGACCTCCTGTTTGCATCAGCACTGTCCTACGCTTCTGTTCTAAGCCCAGTCCTTCCTGCAGGGCATTGGGTCCCAACCTCTTGTCTACTCAAAGACTTGGTTTCTGTAAAAATCTTCCTCTCCTGCAAAATCAACTTCCCCCTACCAATGGTGTATATTCTCTTCAATGTAAAGATATGTTCTAAATTGGCCATTTTAAAAAAACATAAAACTTAAACCTCCTTTATTCACAGCCCTTTCTGGCCCATTTCTAACTTTCTGAAGCAGAAGTCCTTGGAAGAGTTGTCTATATTCACTTCCTCTACTTTCTCACAGGTTCCTCTTTCCACATTACTCCATCAAACTTGTCAAAGTTTCCCTAGACTTTTGCACTGGCCAAACCCAAGGAGAAGACTCTCATCTTAACTCAACTGATGTTAGCCACTCAAGTGAGCATTGCTTCTTCCTTAAATATCCTCTTTCCTTGGCCTCCTAGACATCACTCTTTCCTGTCCCCCACCTTGTCCTCCTTCTTCTTCACTGGCCACTTCTTTCCTGTCTCTATTGCTGGCCCCTCCTTTTTGTGACCTCTAAAAGTGGAGAGCCCCAGGCTCCATTCAGTCTCATGATTTTGAATGTCAGCTGCACATTGACTTTACAACTTCTGTTTGCCCTCTCCCTGGAACTCTAGACTCATATATACACTGTACATTTGGGCTGCTGTAACAAAATGCCCTAAATGAGGTAGTTTATAAACAACAGAAGTTTATTGCTCACCATTCTAGGGGCTGGAAGTCCAAGATCAGGGCCCAGCTGATTCAGTGTTTGGTGTTGGCTGCTTTCTAGTTCAGCACTGGCTCCTTTGTGCTGAAGTAGGTTGACTGTAATTTCACTTGGTGGAAGAGGCAAACAAGATCTTCAGGCCTCTTTGATAAGGGCACTAATCCCATTCATAATGACTCCATCCTCATAACTTCCAACCTCTACTTTGAGTTCCCCTTGAACTTAAATATCTAAAATAGAGCTCTTTACTTTCACTACTTCTTACTCCAAATCTGTTCCTCTTGTATCTTCTCCATTTCAGTAAATGTTACCATGATTAACTTAGCTGTTTTGCCTCAAAATCTCAAAAATAAGCTTTTATTATGCCTCCTCTCTTGTACTAACATCCAATGTGTCTTAGTTCTTGCTGGGTCTAACTTCAATGCCCCAAACCCCAAATCTGGCAAACTCTTGGATCTTCCTTGCTACTGCCCTCCTCCAAGCCAGCATCAGCTCTCGCCAGGGTGACTGAAGGAGCCCCCTCCCATCACCTATTCTCCTTTTTTCCTTCTAATCCATTATCAACACAGCAGTATGGTCCTTTGATATATAAACTATTTATGTTACTAGAGGACTATATCATCACATTTGGAATGAAATATATGAAGGCCCAACTGTGACCTTCAAGACTCCTGGTCATCTGGCTCCCTGTCCATCTCCATTAACTGTTGATTTACATTTTTGCTCATGCTTCTTTAACCACATTCCTAGTACCCTTGAACTCTTTGACCCTTTTCTTAATCCTTCAATAGATTAGATTAAGTGTTTCCCACCTCAAGGTCTTTATCCTCATAGCTTTTGTTCCCTTGGTCTAGAGTGTGAAACACTTCCCCTTCCATCTTTGCCATAGCTCAACCCCTTACCCCATCTATGTCCCTGTTCAAGTATCCTTCCTTTCTTTTCTTTTCTTTTCTTTTCTTTTCTTTCTTTCTTTCTTTCTTTCTTTCTTTCTTTCTTTCTTTCTTTCTTTCTCTTTTCTTTTTTCCAGTACTGGGGATTGAACTCAGGACCTTGTGCTTGCAAGGGCAGGTGTGGTGCCACTGAGCTAAATCCCCAGCCCCTAAATGTCATTCCTTAAGTCTATGATGTCTAACATGGTCACTTTCTTCAATAGATGGTTTCTGACTGCCCATCAGAATGTCAATCCTGCCCATCAGAAAGCAGAGTCTGTTTTCCCACTCTTGGGTCTGGGGTGATCCTCTAGCCTACTTTGACCAGCAGGATCCAGAGGAGGTGGCAGTGTGCCATTCCAGGTCTGGCAGTTTCTACTTTTGTTTTGTCTGGGGTGGGGACACTTCAGAGAAGCCCAGGCCAGACTACTGAGTGGCAAGACACCACAGAGGGAGACAGGGGATGGCATGGAAGGCCACCAAGCTATAAAACACATATGAGTGACTCTAGGACCTTTCAGCCTGGTCCATGGCCAGCCGAACAGAAGCCAATGATTGAGCCCTGCTGGTTCCACATGGAGCAGAAGAACCAACCAGCTGAGCCTACCCAAATTTCTGACCCACAAGATCACAAAGAATATGAGACATTGTTTAAAGTCACTACAATTAGGCTAGTTTGTAATATGACAATAGATAACTCTGTTTTTCTTCATAGCAATTATCTAAAAAAAAAATTACTACTACTACTTGGTGGTATTTTCCTCCAGAATATAAACTCTATGAAGAAAAGGACTTGGTTTTATTCACCATACTATTTCCAGTGCTTAGGACAATACCTGGTCTATTTCAAGACTCAGTGTATATTTGTTGAATAAATTGATATAGCAAAAATGCTGACATATGACTCTTACTTTTCCACACAAAAAATACAAACATTTTTCTTTAAATCCCAACATCCAATTACATTTGCCCTTTATTTAAATAAACACTTATTTTATCTTGTCTACTTTATTTTTTAGTGCTAGGGGTTGAACCAGGGCCTCATGCATGTCAAATACATGCTGCACTACTGAGCTTCACTCTCATCCCTGTATTTGCCTTTTAAATTAGAGATTTTTATCATAAAACTTATCAGGCATTTAAAAAAATACTACCCTGGTTCAAGAGCTGCAGCACATTTTAAGTTGACTTGGACATTAATACCATTTCACTGGATAGCACAGAGCAATGCTGTGGGTAGGTTAATGACAAAGTACCACTTAGTCCCCTCTGTCCCCAGGATAGATTTTTAATGCCGCTCAACCCCTCCCATTTAAGTACATACAAGTCCCCATTTTTAGGATAGAACATCCAGGCAGGGGCTGCCAGTTCCCTATTAATTCCTTAGATCCTACTAATTTTTCCATCAGGACAAGGCAAGAACAGCCCCCTCTTTGTTAGTCATCGAAGAAGCTCATTTTCCAGTATTTTTCCTCCCTGACTCACTGGCCCTCACCATACATGAGGCACTGGATGCTGTGCATTGGGAATGGCTTTCTTTGAAATAGGTTGACTGTAATTTCTTTCATGCCTGGTTGGAACACAGAGACATAATTAGAACGAGGCTCCTCTCCCTATCATTGCTCTGATGGTTCTAAATTGGCTTCTGCAGTCCCATTTTCTCTCTAAATGAACAGGACCTTTGCCTTACTGATCTTGGACGTGTGAGATTGATCACTAGGTCCCTGACACTTCCCTCTGAGTAACATTTTCCCTGGTGTTTTCAGGTATTCTGCCCTATACATTTCATCTTGGGAGCCAGAGTGCTGGGTTGTAATTTAATTTTTCTAAATTTAGTCTGTAGAAGGCTCACGGCCAGTGGCGGGGGATTACAGCTTACCAGGAATCCACGTTTCAGCAAAGGGAAGTTCTCTCTGGGGATCTGGATGTATTTGCAGAGTTTGGGGACTCAAAAGAAGATGAAATAGACTTAGCAGCCACGCTTCCCCACTTCAATTTAACAGTCTCTTAAGCACAAAATCAAACACAATATACATAAAGTGGTCAAGGCTTTCCTGAGTGTCTTGCCTTAATGCTACTTTCTGTCTTGCTGTCCCCTAGTGGTCCCTTTAGACCCCATTCTCTCTTCTATCGAGACCTGTAGCTTTTTAAGGAGCTACAATGCATCTCCTAAAATGATTCCTGGCATAGAAGGAGCAACCAGGCAATGCTGAAAGGAAAATTACCAGAAGATCAGATCTGTTGAAGATCTTTATTAGAAAAGGTAGTAATTATGGGCAGAGCTTTTCAGAAAACCTGTTGAATATCTAAAATTGTATGTGGCATTATGAAAAATAAAGAAATGAATTGATTTCATTGTTTACTCTTTGCTAACAGGGAAGTTAAAAAAGAGGAGCCATAGTGTAATATAATAGTTCAGAATATGTGCTGTGGAAGTAAACTGGCTTGCTGGAATCCTCTTTGAATACTAAACCTTACAGTTTTCCCATCTGTAATTTGCACTAAACAAAAGCAGGCACCTTTTAGGATTATTATATGGATTTAAATGAGTTAATACATGTAAACAGGAGAGTGACATGTAGTAAGTGATGGCTATCTTATATGGATATGAATTTGATGTGACTATATATAATTTTATGATGTAGAAGATACCTATTACAAAGGGTGGCACATAGAATCAGAATCAGAGATAGGAGACATTTTTGCAGTTGGAGAAACCAGGAAAGCTTCTTGGAAGGTGCACGAGTGACAAAGGCAACAGTGTAGTTCATTAAATACTACACTTGCTTCACCTACTTCCTAATTCTTCTTCCATCAGATAGAGTAATGTGACTGGTTCTGACCAATGGGATGTTTGCTTAAATGCTAGGGTTGCTTTGTTTCTCCTCTCTCCTGCTGCCTTGGAGGAGACATCTGCTACTCCAGATGTTGCAGCTGCGATGGTAGAAGGTCCATCAGCCTGGGCACCTGAGAGCAGATGTGTAGCACAGACACATCCCTGTACCTAAACACACACACACACAACACACACACACACACACACCCTCTTGATGAATATGTAGCATAAGCGAAATATTAACTTGTCATTTTCCAAGACACTGCAAGTTTAGGCTTAATTGATCATTGTAGTATGAGCTTGTCTGTCATGACTAAGGTTATAGATCACATTATATCATATGTAAAAATACATAATATATTTGTGTATGTATATGATGACGTTGGGGGGACAGCCTCCAACAAAGAATGGATGTAGGACAACGTACAACATACTGAACAAATATTTTTTGGATGGAAAGAAAAGTGGGGGTCAAATAATGGAGAGCCTTGAATCCCAGGCTAAAGCATTTAGATTTTATTCTATAAGGAATAATGACACCAATCAAGAAGTACCAGTGAGGGCCGGGGATTTAGCTCAGTGGTTCCGCCGCCTGCCTCACAAGTGTAAGGTCCCGAGTTCGATCCTCGGTACCAAAAAAAAGAAGTACCAGTGGGAGTCCCTCTAAGAGCAAGGCTTCCAGTTTCAGTGGTGACTGTTAGAGACAGAGGTTCCTCCCTTTCCAGGTACAGATCAGAACACTAGGCAGTCTGTTTTGTAGTCAATACCAAAAGGAGTTGAATTTATGATCTTTAAGATAGAAATCTCATAGCATGATTTCTAACTCATCTTCATTTCTCCCTGTCAAGAGCAGCAGGAACCCTCTGTGTTTGTTGATGGAAGAACAACAGAGAAAATAACTCTCAGGCTAGTGGCTTCTAGAAAGAACCCCCGAAACTTTTCATGCCTCCTTTTACTAAGGTGGCGCTTTGCTGAGAGTGTTTCTGAAAATGGGAATGGTCTTTAAACCTTCCATAACAAAAACTAAAATTTACAAGGAATGATCAAATATAAGGTGAATGTTTAAACTAAAAATATATTTTTACAGTAAAAGCCACATTGCTGTTAATCCCCCACAGAAGAGTCCCCTTCCTTTTGATCATGTTTATCCCATTATTCTTGGCACTTTCTGAAGCAGTTCTGGAAGTCTTCTTTCATAAATGCCTTTATAGAGTATAATAAAAAAAAATACAGTCAATGCTCCTGCCCAGTGTCATTCAGTGGAAAGGCACCCTTGTAAAAACACTGTGGTGTGTCCTCATCCATCTTGCTTATGAGGTCTGGCATCATGTACATAACTTCTGGCTCTTCCTTAAAGTGACCATGAAGGGCAAACATTTTGAATAGATTTCAGGACCTTGAGGCAGCTATGACAGCACAACTAGAGCCACTCATGAGAAAGGACTTCCAGAACTGCTTCAGAAAGTGACAAAACAACAGGATAAGTGTGCTTGAGGCAAGGGGGAGTATTTTGAGAAGGATTAATGACAGCGTGGCTTTTACGGCAATAAAGTTTTAAAAATTTAAACATTCACCATATTGTTCAATCACAACTCACAAATGAGTGCAAAAGGGGAAAGAATTAGTTCCTGGCTCAGGGATGTAGCTCAGCAGTACAGTACCTGCCCAACAAGTGCAAGGTCCTGAGTTCAATTCCCCAGTACCAAAACAAAACAAAGAACTAGTTTCTTAAGAGAACCAAGAATCACAGTGGTACTTTTTCTAGCAATATTAAAAACTATTAGGGCTGGGGATTTAGCTCAGTGGTGCTGCACCTGTCTTGCAAGCGTAAGGTCTTGAGTTGGATCCCCTGTACCACAAAAAACCAAAAAACCCAAAAAATCCGATTATACTGGTTAAGGTAATCCTAGCTGCTATAACACATAAACTCCAAATTGTATGACTCAAATATAATTGGCGTTTATTTCTTGCTCATGCAAAATCCCTAGATGTTGTCCATAATTGGCAGGTAGCGTCCTTTATGTGATGACTCAACCACTGAGGCTCTTCATTTCCTGTGGTTTTGCTAACTTCCGGATGCAAGGTCACCATCCTTATCCTCATCAAGCTGGAGGAAAGGGAAAGCAAACAGAAAGTCGTGTGTAAGTGAATCTGGCCAGTGAAAAGAGAACAGCTTCAGGATCTCTGTGGCCTGAACAATAGGCTGGTAAATGCCTTTTAGTTGTGTATCCAGGAAGGAGAGGCAAGATTTTCGGAGAATAACATCAGGCCCTGCCATACCTAGTATTGCTCCCCAGATGCCTTTCTTCTTAACATATTTCTATTAGAAGAATGACACTACCCTGCTGACTTGTTCTTTCAGTAGACACTCAGTGAGTGCTTAATCTATAAAAGAACAGCGTTGGTGACTGGAGTAGGGGTACAAAGGTGAGTGTGGCCAAAGGTCTCAAACTTATAATCTAGAAGGTGAAAATAGACACATTTATACAGTAATGCATTGCTTATGAGGATGGGTTGCTCTCAGAAATGCATTGTGAGAATTGTGTGAGGGTCACAGGGTGCTTGCACAAACCTGGAAGGGAGAGCCTACTGAACACTTAGGCTATGTAGTGTGTGTGTATAGTATAGTTCCGAGGGGGCAATGAGTTTAAATGAAGCGCAAAGGAAAATGATACAATCAGAGATACAGTGACTATGAGATATATAAGACTACCACCAACAGCATTAACACAACATACCATTCTACGGTACACTTTTTTGTTAGTAGGAATGTACTCTAAGATAATGATATACAGGAAATATATCAACCAGTGATGCAGATGTTTGTTGTCAAGTGTAATATACTTTGCAGAATTGCACCACTATCCTTCCTACAACTGGCAGCACAGTTAGTTTATACTGGCAGCATCACCCACATGTGAGTGCTGCATCGTGACTAGGTGTTAGGAATTGTTTAGCTCCATTACAACCTTGTGGCACTAGGAGAAGTCCATCAAGGACAGAAATGTCATTATGCAGCACATGACCATGTGTTATGAAGTTGCAAAAGAGAAGAGCTGCAGGAGTGGCTCATTTCAGCCTTTTAGGAAGTTTGGAAGAGGGGGTAGATGGAGGATTCTCTGATGGGAGTGGTGTCCTAGGCAATATGAGCTGAGGCCCTGAGGCAGGAAGTCAGGGGTCTTCGTGGCAGGAAGTTAGAGACCCACTTTGCAGCCAATCCTGGGAGAGGAGGATGTAGTTGGAAAAATTCAGTGAGCATTTCTACGAGAGGTTTTCCAGTCACTTATCAACAGTTTCTATTTTTCTCCCACCTATTTTTCATTAGGCAGGTATGCAGCTCCCTTTCCACTTCCACTAATTATAAAGATGATTATGGAAATTATGTTGGTGGTGGTGTTAATGATTAGGAGGGAGAAAAGATTTTGTGAAATTTCCTAATCTCCCTAGAACTCTTTGTCTCACTCCGAGAAGAATCTCTGCCATCTCCATGGTTTCTATGGGCAAGAAAGCACAACAGGTTATGGACTGTTGCAAGAATTAGCAGAGCAGGGATCTTGGTGATCAATTTAGAAGATGCAGAAGTCAAAAAAAAGCACAATTAGCCAGGTCTTCATGGGACCAAGGATCTGCACCAGACCACTGGGGCTGAAAAATGTTGGTGTTGAGACTGGATTTCGCTCTGCTTGGCCTTTCACAAAGCACCAATGGACAAGCGCTAGAGCATTATGCTAGTATAAGTACTGATTCTTCACCTAAATTAGGCACACAGATGGCCAAGTGCATATCACTGTAGCAGCCTGGCAAAGAAAGCTTAGCAATCATACAAGATCATTTTGGTCACCATAAATACCACTTCAGAAAGGGGTGTTTTTTGCCCAGCCTGATAAACAGAGTCTCCTCATTCCTCTTGGTCTTTGCTTTCCTTCTTTCTTGGCTCATTTCCACTCCTGGGTATACTGGGGAGTGACAGGAAGTCTTCTTTCCTGTGAAGACCATGACAACATCCACGTTAGCTTCTGGTCTGCAGCAACAAATCACCATACATTTGGTGGTGGAAGTGTATTCCCATACAGTTCTGGAAGAGCATTCTAAGCAGAGGGCCTGAGGTGGTGCCTGGCCAGTATGACTGAAGCAGAGAAAGTGAGGAGAAGAGCGGAAGCCGAGACGAGAGACCTTGACCGCCCAGCTATGGTTAGATTCACATACTGGCAGTGAGTTCAGAAAGAATGCAAGGGAAATCCAGGCAGTCAGTGTTAAGCGTGTACCCTTCCACATATCACCCAGGCTGCTGGAATTCTCCAGATCCTTCAGAAGCAGCTTGTGCCCACTGTCCTGATTCTGCCCTCCCTTCATGTCCCCTCCCACCTCTTCCTTCCTGAGCACCTGTCCTTTCTACACACAGTATGACTCTTAACCTCTTTTATGACACCACCACCCAATGCCTGTGTCTGTAGAAAGCCACCTAGCATGCTGCTTTGTCACAGAAAGTGCTGGATGGTGTTTCCCTTCTTTATCCCTTCAAATCATTACCACAACCTAAGGAATTTTCACTGCATATCCAATTTCAACTGAGTTTTCAGAAAAGACCTAGTTTATGCACAAAGACAAAGATGTAACAGGACCCTTTCAAAGAGCTCTCTTGCTAATGATAAATTGTAGGGAACAATGCATTGCCTGGCATTTTCAGATTCCCAGACCGGAGATAGGATATGATAGAGGAGAGGAAAGAGGTGAGCAGTTTTATAAAGGTTCCTTGGTCCCATCCTTCTTCCAGACTGTATCTTTATGCATGAGGCAAAAGGAAGAATTCAGGTAGAGGATGAATGGATTGTATGGATCTGCACAGGTACAGATGCCCTGACTTTTGTTCAAGCTAACCAAGAGATAGAAATATACCTGTCATGTAAAGGATCTGAGGAACTCTAACAGATTTCAAGGGGATATAGGAATGTTTGTGTGTGTGCATGTGTGTGTGGGGGGGGGATGTAGAGAGAAAGAGAGGAAGGGAGAGAGAGAGATAGAAAGACAGAGAGAGACAGAGAGAGACAGAGACAGAGACAGTGACTGTATGTTGGAGAGTTGGATGAAGTTTAATAGGTGTTTGACTGCTTAGCCAGACACACAAGTAGTTCCGAGAGAGTGACAGAGTGATATCATTACATGGGTAAAGAGTTATTTGTAAGTCAAATGTTTCAGGCTGGGTGAAAGTTTAAGCACCTGCTTTAATCAGCTGTACAACTATTTTTATGAAGATTTAGGCTTCTAGAACTTTGCATAGTTTTCTCCAAGTTTCTTCCTTTTTCTTATAGTTTGGAACTTTTCCATGTTTTTGGACGCAAATAAATGCAGCTGTTTGCTCTGCGCGAGCTATGGAAAACATATATTTATGCTGCATTTGTAATACAGAGAATGTTCAATTGAGACTGAATTTGGCTTCTTGCCTTATGTTTCAACCCTTCTTTTTAATAAAATAAGGCCCTTCATTCATGCAAATGATGCTATTGACTCATCAGCATGGTGTATCGAAAGCACAGGGGTCCAGGGATAAACACAACTGAGTTTCTGTTCTGCTTTGCCAGTAATGACCTTCCTGGATGTGGCAGATTCTATTCTCCATAGATGGCCTCAAAAATCTCACATCTCATGGACTCCTTTACAATGCCACTGGATACTCTCCCAGCAAGAGGAGGCATCTTGTCTTCTCCTCCAGAATCTACATGAGCTTGTAACCTCCCTGAAACCAATGAAATATGGTGGAATTGATCACATGTGACTTATGAGTCTGGGTCCTAAGGGTCATGCAGCTTCTACCTTGGTCACTAGAACATTCCTGCTGGGAGCAAGAAGCATGGCAGCCATGTTGTGAGTGAGCTAAGGATGGAGTGGCCCAGTTGGGCACTCAAGGCACTGCCCAAGTGCCAGACATTTTTCTGAAGACATCTTCATATGATCTGAACTCCCAGGCAAGATGTCACTCCCAACCTGTAGCTATTCCTGCTGAGACCCCAGGCAGCCAGAGCCAAGTTTTCCCTGTTGCAGACTTTGAATCCTGAGCCACATAGGCTGTGAGTATAGTAAGATGGTTATTTTGTGAAACCAAATCTGGAGGCAAGGAATAGAATCAGCAGTTTGGAACCTGGAAATGGGAGGCTTCTATAACAAAAACTGAAAACATGCAGCATTAGCTTTGGGAGGCAGAGGCAGAGGGCTTCTGGAAATTTCTCACGAAGGCAGGTCAAGTAAGGTAGAAGGGCCTCAAGGAAAGTGTTAATGAGAGTTTAAAGGAAACTGGGGGAAATATTATTAGAGGTCAGGGGAAGAGAAGCTTTTCTTATATAGTAGAAGAGAGTTTGGCAAAACTACTTCCTGGGATAATGTAGAAAATGAAAAATATTAAACTTTATTTCCAGGCAAAGTACTGAGGGTGCTATCTGACTTCTGCTTGAGTATAACAAAATGAGAGAGGAGAGAGGTAGACTGATCAATGAATTCTTAAGTTTTACAGTGTAATTCAGAGGCCACTGTAAGGTCTCAGCACAGGTTTTTGAGCCAGGAAATGATCCTAAGTGAAAAGTGGATTCTGGGAGAAGAAGAATTCAGAATAAGCTGTAAGATTCTGTGTTTGAGTCTCAGAAGGATCTAAGGTCTTACCTCAGGGACTTTGCTAGGGAGATTAAAGTCCTTCTAGGGATCTCTAGATTATGCCCTGTAGATCTTTTGGACTGCACAATAAGACTTTAAAGAATGTGGAGGATGTTGTCCCACAAGGGCCACACAGGGCCCCAAGGTAGAGAAGGCCCTCTCTCCAAGAGACTGGAGATTGGTTTGGTAGAGTTGATTGTATATTGATATACAATAAAAAAGAAAGAAGGAAAGAAACATGGAGTTTTGTTAAAAGGAATTATGTCAACTTTGACCAAGAGGGAAGAAAATAAAAAGAGGCCTTTGACCCCCAACTTTTGAAGAGCAAGAAACAGATTGAAAAATCTAGTCAATTTTTTCCACACATTGTGTGGTATGGAGCAGGAAAGATAACTCCAAGGGCAGAGCTGAAAGCTGCAAAGAACATGCCCAGGGAATAGGAACAAGGCCCCAGCTGGGCCCAGATTTGAGAGCTGCTGTGAGCTGATGACCGCTGGAACTTTCTCTCTTCTGTTTCTGAACAGGAGTGTTGACTTCAGTTATCCAGTGCTGGTCCTACTGTTGCCTGCTGCTGGTATAGATGACAGAGAACTTCTCTCTCGAGAGGAATGGTCCTTAGGGATATTGAGCCCCCCCCAAAAAAAAGGTCCCTGAGAATTTGCTTCCACACATGGACAACATCTAGACGATGAGATTTTGGACTTGCACCTGATATAATGGGGTGAGACTTTGGGTGTCTTGGGGGAGAGGTGATTCATTTCACATGTGACCGGGCATGTGGCCACTGTGTTAGAGCGTGTTTTCCAAAGATGACTGCAGTCACTTTCCCTCCCACAAGATCATCTAGATGTAACCTTGGCATTCCTCCCATCAAGAGGAGGGGAGACAAGTGTTTTGTTTTCTTTTTTTATGTTTTGAGACAGGGTCTCACCATGTAGTTTAGGCTGGCTTTGAGCTTATTGTGTAGCCCAAGCTGGCCTCAAACTCTCAGTGGTTCTCCTGCCTCAGCCTTCACAGGCGTGTGCCACGATGTCTGGCTAGACAAATTTTTAACTCACTCATAACCCCCCCCACACACACACACACATACAAACACCCAAAGTGTGATGGAAATGATGCTGATGACTTCCAGGGAGAGATCATAGAAGGCAAGGTAGTGTCTGCCTTTTCTACTAGAACTGATGTTCTTGCAACCCCAAGTATCCTAGGCCACCATGCTGTGAAGAAGAAGAGCCACGTGGAAAAGTCCCATGCAGGTACTCTGGCCAACAAACTGAATGTGCTCCAGGTCCTGTGACAGGTGTGGGAAAGACAGCACCTTCTGGGGATGCCAGCCTCCAGCCAGAGTCATCCCAGTCTTCCCTTCTGGAACCTGGTGCAGCACAGTGCTGAACCTTCTCATCCAAGGTGCCTTTTTAAAATTCTCAGACAGAACCCATGAACGTAATGAGGCCTGGCACAACACAAAGTCTGAAATGGGTTGTTTATGGCAATAGTTATTGGAGCCGGCAACCCGAGCGTGTCTTCATACTCCTAGGATAGAGAGCTTGATCTGAGTGACTTCCAGGATCCTGCTTCAGGTACAAAGACTTGGAAATCATCACTTTAGGATTTAAATCCCCTTCAAGCCCGTGCCCATTCCCTGGCCCCAAATCTGTCTTCTTTCTGGGCATGTGGACACCTAGTAGAGACTACATTTCCCAGCCTCCTTTGCAGCGGTATGTGGCCTTATGTTTAGGTTCTCTTCTGCCTAATGGAATACGATTGGAGGGGACACACAGCACTCCCCTTTCGCTTGCTTCAAAGGAAGTCACTTGAATTTCTTTTCCTTTGGGCCAGCAACCCATCTTCAAGTCTACATTTGAGGACAGTAGTCTTGATGAAGGAGAAATCACTGTATGTTAGGATCCCAGCTTCATGAATGTCCTCAGAGCACGGCTGCCCTGACATCCTGCCATGAGAGGAAAAAATTAAATTCTTTCTCAGTTAAGCCACTGTATGTTTGAGTCTCTTTGTTACTTAAGCTTAGCTTTAATCCTAATACACCCTTCAGAGGATTCCAGTGCTTGTGTGATAAATTCCAACTTCCTTCGGTCTTGTTTTCAATGACACTTAACTTAGATTCTCTATTACACACTCTCATAGCAACCTTGTGTCTTCTTTCCTAGCACTTCCACTTTGGAGGTTAAATGACTGTGTGCACGATTGTTTGACCTTCTCTTCCTAACTGTTCTGCAGTCATCATGGGCACAAGGTCTATGTCCTTATGTCTGCTCTGTCTCCAATATCTAAACGGTGGCTGTCACAGAGTAGGTACTGGAAGAGTATTTGCTGAATGTTGTTGAATGCACTCGTAATATGCCTGATGAGCAAGGACTGCAGGTTTGCTTGTGGCCATAGAATTAAACAAAATATTAACACTCCCATGAGTATCTACCTGAAACCTTGATTCCCTATTTACTGTGCTCACAAATCAGCTGAGCTCACCCCACCCGGCTGTGGTCCTCCTGGGCTTGTTCCCTACTCACCATCTTGAGTGTCACCAGGGACACTTCTGATAATAGAATCTCTCTCTTTAAAAAATTGGTTTATGGATGAAAAAGTCCCAAGTATATAGGCTGCTGAGTTTAGCAGAATCTGTATGTAAATTGGTATTTTGCTGGTGATCAATCTTGTGCTAAAAATGGAAAATCAATAAAAAGAAAATCTAAGGGGAAAAAATAAGTTGTAGACACTTTTGGTCCAGTGAGTTTCCAAGTCTGAGGACACTGCATCTGAGAGCAAGGTTACTCTGTGTTTCACAGGAGTGTGCGAGAAACTCAGATGACCATCTCACATGCTCAGGAGGGAGCAGCAGCCCCAGTGAGAGGCAGGTTCCAATGGCAGTGGCTTCCCAGAGCACTCGGCGGACAGAGCCTTTGAAATATCTCTTGGAACTAAGAAGGGATTCATCAGTGTGAATGGCAGTTCCGAAATGCTCAAGCAGCAGAGTTTGGCAAACTGCTGTTGGGACAGGAGATGACTCGTGGGCCAGTCACTGACTGTGGAAACAGCAGTGAGCTTCAGGACATGAAAAAACATGAAAAAGAATACAAAGGAGTCAAAACCACACCCACGCCACAGCCTTCAGCCAGATGCCAAAATGCGTTGGCAGAATAGAAAGCTAGGGACTGCATGGGGGAAGGACAGATATTCTAAGTCATCGCCAATTCAAAGCACCGCAACTGCAGCCAGCCTTGGTGGTGGTTAGGCAGTCACTGGGGCCAGGGGACTCAGGTGCCGCATTGTGGGAGGGACATGAGCTGGTGCTCCGGTTGATAGCCTGGGCTGAGCTCCCAGGGCACAACCAGCAGTGATGGCCTGCCTTGAGAACAAGTCCACTTGGACGCCCAGTCTTCAGATGACCACACCCTGGCCTACTCTGATTCCCACTGGGGGATGCACCTCAGGAGAACCACCCAACTGAGCCCCATCAACCCACAAAACCACAAGAGACTATAATAAACTGATGTTTAAGCCACTAGGTCTGCGCCGATTGCTGCATAGGAATGGATGACCAAAATTCTGCTCTTAATGAACTTCAAATATCTTCAAGGAGCTAGAGCACAGAAATTGGAAGTCCTGGGTTCCAGCCACAGCTCTACCCTAATGTGCTCTTTGGCCTCCGGCACATGGCTTTAGCACTCTGGTCTTGCACAATAAGGGGTCCAGATCTCTAGGAGTCCACAGAGGTACTGTAATCTTTCTAGGAACATCATATCTTTCAGATCATCTGGTCCAATCTGCCTACTGTAGAGATGAAGACGTTAAATCGCAGAGGCCATGGTGCCTCAGCTTCTTCACTCACTATTCCAATCCAGTTTTGTCCCATTGCTATGTCCCTCATCTCAGATGGGGGTCATTGCTTCCTCTTTTTCACATGTTCTGGGATTTGATGGGTAAACTTCCCCAGTTCATGCTTTCTGCATCTTTGTAGTCTTCAGTCCTTTCTTACTTTTCCAAATGGACCTGTTTTCCTTTTTGTAATATCCCCCCTCCCCTGCATCAAGGATTTTTAACAAATATACATACAACAGAAAATTATCTATATCAAAATGGATCTGGTTTTCATGGTTCATTCTCAGTTCCTGAAAAGTCAGGCTGTACATCACATTATAGCTTCTTCTGGCTCTTTCCTGGAGCATTTCCCAGTGTTCAGCTTCCTGGGACCACAGCTACCACCCGAAGAGTCTTGAGGGTGGAAGACTGGGGCTTAGCCTCACAGCCAAGCTCAGTGTATACGACACATTCAAGAAATCCTTGTTGAATGAATAAATGACCCTGAAGGTTCAAGATTTTCTCATATCACTTTAAAATTGTTTTACCCATCTCATGTGAACAAATGGGCTTAAGAAATGGCAACTGTTGTATGAAGACATAGAAGAGGCATACAAGTGCCTCTGTCCCAAAGGTAAGCCACTTGCTATGATGGCAGGGAACATCACAGTCTGACAAACACACTCGTTGACAGTCTCGATTAACATGCTTATTTGCCATTTTGAGCTTCTCTTAGAGAACACAGAGAAATCTAACTAGATGAGACCAAAGTACTGTAATGAATGTCACCAAGGGCCGATGACTTCTGCCCCATTTGAAACAGTTGCTCCAACCCATCCATAAACCATGGCCTTTGGCTGCAGAGAGCCTCTGTGTGTACACACTCCAAGGCCAAGTGAGCCTTGACAGCTCAGGGACCCAGAATGGTTTAGACATGGAAAAAGGAATCATAGCTTCTTTGACAGAAGGCAGAAACCAGTGTTGGTAATATCTGCCTCTAACAGGAATGACAGGACCCTAACATTAGTATAGTTTGAATCTGGAATATCCCCAAAGGCTTCTGTGTGGAAGGCTTGGTCTCCAATTCAGCAGTGTTCAGAGGTGAGGCTTTTGGGTAGTGATTGAGTCATGAGGGCACTGATCTCATCAGTGGATTCATCCATTGATGAATTCATAATTGTATGAACTATTGGGAAGCACTGGAAATTCTAGTGGGTGGGGCCTCCTTGGAGGAAGCTGGCAGCTGGAAATGTGTCCTTAAGGGTATATCATGTTCCTTGGCCCCTTCTTTCCTTTGCTTCTTTGCTGCCGTGAGATAAGCACTCTCCTCTGCCACACTTTTGCACTGCCATGCTATTAGGCCTCATTCCAGGGCCAAAGCAATGGAAACTGCCAACTGTTGACTGAGCCCTCTAAAAACATGAGCCCAAATAAATCTTTCGTCCTTTAAGTTGATTTTCTCTGGCATTTTATCACAGCAATAGAAAGCTGTCTAACACAAATATCATTTGGCCAGGCTTTTTATCTTGGTTCTTGACTCTCCTGTTTCAATGTATCTGCAAGCTGCAAAGCTAGACCTGGCTTGGAAAGGTGATTCCCAAACTGTGAATGGTTGTATGTGCTGCTGGACACATCCAGATTGTCGAGGCTGCCACCGACCGGGAAAGGCACATAATTAGAGTAAAGTCATAACCTGGTACTGTGGGGGTGGGGGATAAAAACCATCATCCCATGTTCTGAAGGACAGCCTAATGGACAATAAATATTTTACCAGCTCCAGCTATTTATATAGAGTGCCACCTTTTCACCCTCTCCCTCAAATTGTCTTCTTTTTCTTCCCCGAACCCTATTATTCTTCCACAGTGCAGAAGGAAAAACATTTCTGTCACTTTGCTAGCTAATTATGTGCACATAGTGGGTTCTACATAATGTTAATTCTCTTCTTGACTCTCTGTTTCCATTAAAACAAGCCTGCCCACATCTCCTGGGTAAAAGTTGTCCCCCACCCTAAGGCAAAAATTAGATAGGAGGACAATGTAGGTGATTTTATTTTGGACAATCATCAGCTTTGTTCCTTTTATTATTTTTTTTAAATAAGTTTTCCAGAGCGACAGGGTCAGCCCGTCTCCCGGCCTGCAGGGGAGGCCAGTGGCCCCCAAGACAGTCTTTTCTATTTTCAGCTCCCCAAGTCCAGAGAGCAGTCACCTCGGCCTCGCTAAGGGGCCATGCAGCCAACCCGCCTACAGCTCTGGGCCTGAGCCTCACTGCATTTCCATTTCCATAAATTTACATCAAATTCGTGCTGAATCATAGCGCGCGCGCACACACACACGCCCCGCGCGGAAGAAATGAACTACATTATCAATAAGTACAACACATTTGGATAATCGGAGAGTGGAGTGACTTTTTCATTTAATTCCTTCCAGGGCCACCTCTTGGTCCCTGTCCCACCAGCCCGGTGGCGCTTCCCCTCTCTCCTGCGGTCTTCATTCTGGGGCCCCTCCTCGGGTGGCCGCCTCCCCCGGGTCTCTCACTTCCTCCCTAGCCTCCTCCCCTGGCCCGCTTCCCTCTCCGCCTCCGGTCCCCTCTCTCAGGGAGCCCCCTCGGTCTCGGGAGAGCCCTTCCTCCCAGCCCCTGCCCCCGCGACGCCCCAGGCAATCACGCCCGAGCCCTCGCCCCTGGGGATGACAATTGCTGGTCCCGGGCTGTTGGGCTGTCATCAGCCCCACTCGGTCATTCCGAGCAACTCTCGGGTGGTTCAGCAGGGAGTGAACTTCCTGCCACCCCCTGCTGCCTGGCTGATTGGCAGCCCGCGGGGCTGGAGCCGGGCAGCTGCCGCTGATTGTTTGCCGCCGCCGGGCAGGGAGGGCTGGGCGGACTGGGCCGAGCAGGGGGCTAAGGCAGTCAGGATGCTCAGATTCAGGAGCCCGGCTGGGTCCTGCCTCAGCCACTTGGTGCCTGCTGCAGGCGGCCGGCAGGGAAAAGATTGATGAGGTCCCTGGCAGGGCGTCCCTAGGTGGGGGAAGAGAAGGGAGCTTATCTTTTACAGAACTCAAGTGAGTGGCCCAGGGGACCTCAGATCTCAGGGCTCTGGGGGAGGCCTGGATGCAGTGCACCCTGGGACCTGCAGTCCCTGGCCCGGCTAAAATCAAGAGCAAGGAAGTTATTTAGCAACTAGGCCATGGAGGCTCGTAGCAGGACCTGCCAAAATGACAAGGGCAAGAACTGGGAACTTTGGCTCAGATGGAGCTAATTTAAACAAATGCGTGGGGGTGTGCGAGCTTGTGTGCGTGGGGATGTGCGAGCTTGTGTGTGTAAACGCACGTGCACACACACAATTAAAAACCATAATCATTAAGATCATTTTCTTCTGAGGCAAGAGAATTGCAAATTCAGTCCTGAATTAGCAACTTAGAACTTGTCTCATTTTTTTCTAAAAAGAAAATCATTTATATTTTATTTATTCACTTTTACATTTTAATTTTTATTGGTACATGTTTGCAGTACATAGTGATTACATTCCTTGTGGAGAGTTGATATGTGTATATAACACATCTCAATTCTTTGGGGCTGGGGATATAGCTCAGTGCAAACGCCCTATGTTCAATCTTTAGTGCTGGAAAAAGAAATCATTTTCTTTCCAATTTGGATTTCTTAATTCAGGCAGGAGAAAAACAACCAGGGAAAGTAGTGACCATGAATATTGCTCCAACCATACAGCGCAGAGAAAGCTGAGCCAGAACCTCCATTGATTTGCTTTGGTTGCTTTAATGAGAACTCTGACATCTTTGGTTGGGCAGCCAGAATCTAGACTGATAATACTGGCTGAAAAAGTCATTTCAAAAGCTTCCTGGCATTCCCATGTGTCCGGGGCTTCCGGGATGTGGCCGGAGCGATCTTGCAAGTCAGTAGAGGATCTATGAGAGTCTTAAGTTTCTAACAGTACATTCAAGTCATCTTTTCTTTCCCAGTCCTCCAGAGGGTTTGTTTTCATCAATATGTGCTGGTTCAGTTTCTTTCGAATGAAACTATTTTGGAGTTTCCGGATCTAAAAATCTCTCAAACTTTTAAAAGTGAGAAGTATCACTTAAAAGCATCTAAGCACTTTTCTCTAACATGCTAGTGCATATAAATAAACCAATAAAAGTGGCCCCAGGGCTATGAATGTATATGGAAAAATTGCATCCCAAGAGATGAATCTTCAGAAATCTTAAGGGGATGCGAAAATAGAGGCTAAAGCCAACATTACAGTACTCTGTCCAGGGTGATGAATTTAAGACAGGGCCCTTGGTCTCGTGTATATGGGTGTCAGCTGGAACATTTAATGTACTGCTTTATTTGAGGATGAGCTAGTCAGTGAGTGGTTTTATTGTTTTCTTTGAAAACAGCTAAACTCATAATTAGCTTTGTTTTTCTCAGCCAGGGCTGTTGCTGATGAGGTATCCAGAGGCCTCCTGGTCTAGGTGCCTAAAAGCTTAAACTGGATTTAATTATTATTATTACTCTATGTCAGGCTACATAAATGAACAGAGATAAAAAAGAATCACTTGTGGCTACACCGCTTTGGTCTGTGATTTCATCACATCTCACAAGCTGAGCAGGTTCAATCTGGCATTTGAGGCCTGAAACCTCTAAAGAAAACCCAGGCAGCTTAGGAAACTGTCTCAATTGCTTGGAAAGTTGATGAGCATGCCGGGCAGGGTAGAGGCCTGCCACCCTTTGATCTCTTCCCCAATTTCATTTTTAAAGAGTTTAATAAGTATCTGACTTATATCATGGAAGGGAAGCAAATGGGGGAAAGGGAGTCATAGAGAGAGTTGTCCAAAAAGCCCATGGTTTCTAGAGTGAGGGTTCCTTGGTTCCCAGCTCACTGTTGGTCTTGTTGCCTGGAATACTAAGCGTGGCTCCCAACCAGCAGCAGGCCTGAAACGCTCAGCTACAGGGGCAACTGGGATGGGTTTTCCCTCCTGAAGGCCAGCAGAGAGCTTGGTGCACACAAGGTAGCCCTGGGAGGCAGATGGAGCAAGTTGTGCACATTCTCTTTAGTCTATTTCATCGACAGGTTAGAATGAAACCAGATGGTTTGGCAGGTGGCAGTGTATCCGCAGACAACACCTTGCTTTTTAGGTAGAGACAGGCTGTGAGGAGCAAGTGTTTAGTGCTGAGTTAATTAACTCGAGACATTCTGCTCAGGGATGACCTTCTTTCCACTTCCTTGGACTGGAAAGAGAATGAGTTAGGTGTTCCAGAATGGTCAGAAGACCAGGACATTTAGCTTCTTTCTACCTCTTCTTTTCTGTTCTGTTCTCTAGAGCAGGAGTTTGCAAACCTCCAAGACAGGGACCATAGGCTGCAATGTTCTTGAACTTTTCCAGCATGAGTGCAGTATTATACCAGACACAAAATCCATGTGCTGACTAGTAGGCTCCTTCTCATAGCCCCTGGCCTGCCAGAGCCTGCTGCAGAAGCTTCCTTGCTTGGATGAGGACCCAGTGGGTTCTGATGGGACGGCCAGTTGCTTCCCTTAAGACTGCCAGGGAGAGCTCAGGCTCTCCAGGCCCTTCACCGTTAGTGTCACCATCTATACCAGAGTATCAATGTGCCTCAAAATCCAGTGGCTTAAACAACTATTTACTACTTGATCCCTTGAGTCAACAAATCGGGCAAGGCTCAGCAGGGTAGTTCTTCTGCTGGGCAGTTGGGTTTATCCATGCACTTGTGCTCAGCTGGAGGTTGGTGGTCACACTCATGTACCTGGTAGCTGGTTGGCTATTGTCTGGAAATCATATGTCACCACCCAGCCAGCTATGCTGGGGTTATTTCCATGGTGGTGATCACAGCTTCCCAGGAGCAGTAAGAAAAATGAGCTCTGCCCTCCAAGGGCTTTAAAACGGTTTCTTGTCACACATTTTCAAACATTGTTTGGCCAAAGCAAATCACATGACTGAGCCCAGAGTCAGAGTTAAGAGACAAGGGTAGGGACAAGGAAGGGCAATTATTGCCATTGTCTTGAAATCTGCCATGCCAATAAAACAAAGCCAAAGATAGTTTATAATCTCCAACTCCCAGGTGAGACTTCAAGTTTCTAAAATGCTGGGGTGGGGCTGGGTTCTAGTTGAGTCTCTGTTTCTCCACTATTCAGGGCTGTTTCCTTATCTGCTAAATGAAGAATAATATCCATCTCACAAGGCCCTGTCAGGATCAACAGGGACTAAAAATCAGAAAGAATGCTTACAAGCAAGCACAGAAGGTTAACTATTGGTGGTGACTCAGGTAGGGTTCAGGGGTCCTGGACGACCACCTTGTTGGATACCCCTCTGTAATTCTCTTTTGTCTCAGGAGAAAGTCTCATCTCTCTGATGCTAGAGCCTTGAACCCCTCCTATTAAAGCACCACCCTGTGAGATTTTAGCCCTCTTCAGAATTTAATAATGAATTCGGAATTTAAAAACTGAAGTTAAAGTTTTAATTTCAAATTTTACATTTTTTTATGGCAGCAGGTACTTAAAAAATATGCAAATGTTAGGTTAGTAGCTTTAAAAACAATGTCAAGTATATAGAAACACGTGGTTCGTTCATTAGTGTGTTCAACCAATGGTTGTAGAACACCTCCTATGTGATGGGATGGTTCCAATCTTCCTGCCCTGGGGGAGCTTACAGTCTAGTGGTGGCATCGTGAGGATGGACAGGGGGAGGCTGCATTTGGGGACTGGGTTCCTAGCGGGGGACACAGACCTGGCCCCAGGCTTCCCTCTTGCCCTGGAGGGCTGTGATTGCAGGGCCCGGATGTCGCCGGGGTCCTGGGGCTGTGTCTGCGGCCTGGCTGCGGCTCCTCCTCCCCTTCCTCCCGCGGCGGCGGCTGACGTGGAGCCAGCAGCTCGGCGGCCACAGGAGGCGCCCGGCGCTCTCGGGGCCGCGCGGGGCCAGGCGGCGGCGGCGGCGGCGGCGGCGGCGGAGGAGGAGGAGGAGGAAGGGAAGGCGTCCGTGAGCCTGCAGCACGAAGAGGCCATGAACGGCGATCGCACCGAGAACGACTGGCAGGGGCTGGTGAGCGAGGTGAGGCCGAGGCGGCGCCCAGTGGGATTGGCCGACCGAGCCCCTGCACCCCCAGGCCCGCGCGCCCCGACGAGGCCGAGCCGGGCGGGGACGCGCGGGGACAGCCCCTCCGTGGGCGCCGCGCGCTGCTCCGCACCACCTGCGCGCTGCGCCGTTCCTCACTCAATTTCGGGTCCGCGCGGGCGCCCCTCTCCCGCGCCATCTGGTGCCAGGTTTTGGGGAGGGGCCTTTCCCCTGGGCAGGGTTGGCCCTGGATTGGAGCGCGCAGTTTGGGGATCCGGGAGGAGAAGCAGCCAAGCCCCACCTGCCGGCCTGGTCGCCGCTGTTTTCGAGGCAAGCGATTGGACGCCTGATGCTGAAAGGGAAAGTGGGGCCAAGGGGGAAATCCGGGCCCTGGGGCCACACCTGGGCCAGGTGGAAAGACTTGCTGGGTCTGGGTGAGGGCGTTCCGGGTCCTCACAGCTGTTCATTCCTTCCTTAGTCTGTTCAACCAACTCGTGTTTGCTGCGGGCCTGCTAGGTGTGTGGCCTTTCAGCAAAGAAGCCAGAAGCGCAGAAGTGCTCCGAAGAACATTGTGCATTCTTTACCGATTTTGCCTTAAACGTACCCCAGGGGTCTACCTTCAGTCTATGCCATTTCCTCTCCACCCACCCTAAGAGTTTGTAGGCCCGGGAGAGGCTTCTGGCTTCTCCAGGTGGGAGGGTGCTGGCTGGGCACCCCTTTTTCAGGTGAGCCGCCCTGTGCTACTCCCATCTGCGCTGACAGTTCCCGTGTTACCTGGCCACTGAATGTCCAGCGTGTGCAGGGCAGTGTATTTCTAAAGAGAATAAGATGTTATGGCTTCTGCTCTAGCTTAGTGTGTTCAGTCCTGGGAGCTCTCCTGACCTACAGTGTTAGGACACATTGTATTGCAGCCCAGCCCCATCTCCTTCAATGACCAGGCTTCATATGAAGGGGCAGGTCTTGGGGCATCTTGTCTCTGAGCCGCGGTTAGGGAGAGTGGAAGTTCTTCCATCAAGGCCCAGTGTTGGGCTCCAAAACAGCAGCGGGATGTCCACTGCTCCAACAAGATGTGACAATTGCCTACTGAGGTCAGCGACGTAGTTAGGTGCTTAGAATTCGGTGGTCAACAAGCCAGACCACCCCTCCTGCCCTCAGTGAACTCCTGGGGCTTAATGGTGTAGTTTGGGAGGACAGTCACATTGTCATAAGAAGGTACTAAAAGATAGGATGCCATCAAGTGCTAACAGGAGAGACTGTCCCTCGAGTGTGCCTCTCCCCTCCAGGCTCATGCCCACCTTGCGCTGACCATACTGTAGGGTGAGGATTGGTCTCCTGACTGGGCTGTGTGTTTGGTTTGGTTCTTTATTTCCAGTGCCAGCACACTGAGGGCAGTACACAGCTTGTTAAGTCAGTGGATCTTAAATTGGGTCTTTCAGGAGTTGTCACACCCCTCCCAGCTGAATTCTAGAGGAGTGCCATCTTGCATTCCACAGGCATTTACTAAAGAACTAGAATGTGGAAGACCCCAGCCAGGTGCTGTGGGGAACATGAAAATGAATTCAACTTTTTTTCCACCTGAATGATAATTTTTGGTTACTTCTGAATGCATCCTCAGGTTCAGCATTTCACATGAAGGAGCTAATCATTTTTTTTTTTAGCTGTTTGAGCTTCATTCTTATAATGACAGGGGTAGGAATTGTTTCTCATATAGATAAGGGAACTTAGCTTAGATTGGCTGAGAACTTGCTTAGACCACACAGCTTATAAGTGTGGGAGGCAGGATTTGAACCCTGGTCTGTCTGACTCAGACTTTACTTGGAATCCCTAGGTACTGCTTTATATTTTAGTCATAGGTTCATCTGTCTGTATCTTCCACTAGATACAGTGGATACAGTGGGTTCCCCAAGCCAGGGGACCATGTTTTATTTATCTTTGAATCCCTAGTAGTTAGATCAGTTCTCCTAGAGTCTGGCATACAGATCACCTGCATCCAAGTCATTTGGGGTGCTTGCTAAAATTGTGAAATTCTGGGTCTTTCTCCAAGTCTACTGAATTGTATTGAGTTGTGTGCCCTAACTCCCCGTAGGCCAAGTCTTAACCCTTAGTAGCTGGATAGGTGACTTTATTTGGAAATGAGGTGTTTACAGATACAATCAAGTTAAGGATCATACAGTAAGGTCATCCTGGATAGGATGGGCCCTACTGGGGTTTGCAGCCATTGTTCTTATAAGAGAAAGGAGAGAGATCTGGGACAGAGACCCCAGGAGAAGGCTATGGGAAGACACAGAAGTCTGATGTGAAGACAGCAGGTGGAAGTTGCAGTGTGCATCCACAAGCCCAGGAGTGCCAACTAGAAGCTGGAAGGAGCATGGAGCAGATTCTCTGCCAGAGCCTTCAGAAGAAACCAGCCCTCCTGAGACTTCTCACCTCCAGAACTGTGGGAGAATGAGTTTGTTTTTTAATTCCCCAACTTGTGGTGATTTGTTATGGAAGCCATAGGAGCGAATACATCTACATGTACTGTGTCTGGGGATGAGGGCCCAGGTATGTTTTTCTCAAAAGCTCTGCCACAGGGGAACCCCTGCCCACTTGTTTGGCCCGTGGGTTCCATGGGTGTGGACTGGGTCTGGCACGCAGGCAGGTAGGATTCAAGGAAGAGCGTAGTTGGGGGTGGTGGTTTATACAGAGGAAGGACCTGGGGAGGACATGGCTGCACGTCTGCTCTTTGCGGAATGGGCTCTGTGATGAGCTCCTGTTTATTTCTGCAGAAGTCCTGGTTTCTACCTCCTGCCTGGCTTCTCCCCCCATTGCTCTTCCTGCCCAGAGCCTTGTGCTCTCTGTCAGTCAGTTTGCTTCTTTGGCTTGTCTCTAGGATGCAGTTTTCATTCAAAATGATCCTACAGAGATTAGTTTTATTTTCATACTTTTACTATATCAAGCTGCATTACAGCCTTCTCTCAGGCCCTGAAGTAAACTTGGCCATACATGTGAAAGACGCATGGCTGGTGTTCTGTCCTGGACAGGAAATGTCTGTGTGTGTGTGTGTGTGTGTGTGTGTTTGTGTGTGTGTGTGTTTATCACCACCTTTCCAAACTGGAGAATCCCACACGTGGCCACACAGTCAATGTTTATATTTCCAAGATAAAAGTCATGGTCATTCTCAGCCTGCCATCCTGTGACACACTATGCCTAATTCATTTGCATTATTTGAATTTTGATTAATTAGAGAACAATCAGTCTCATTTTCCTTGAGTATGTTGTATGGAGCAGCTATGAGGCCAATAAAGACAGTTACCCCTAAGCCGTGGCCCGTAGTCATCCACTACCTTTTAGGGTAGATATTCAGCAGAGTTCATCCCTGTGGTCAGTCAAGGCGAAGACCCAGCTTTAAGTCTCAGTTGTTGACCTTGACTCTGAAGATAGTAAGAGACCTGGGAGTGAATCTTGGCTCTGCGTCTTTGTTGGTGCAAATGACCAAAGACCAACGCTGAAGTGGTTAAGCTCAAGGGAAATTTATTGACTGATGTTGGGGTTGAATTTTGCCCCCCAAAGATGTGAGCAAGTCCTACCCACTGCATGACTTAATTTGGAAGAAGTCTCTGCAAATGGAATGGAGATAGGAGGAGGACTTAGTGGACTCTTATCCAGTGACTGATGTCCATATAGAAGAGGAAAATTTAGACACAGAGGGAAGACACCGGAAGACACAGATGGCCATGTGAATGGATGTTGAAGGAATCACTGCACCATGCAACTTCTCTGGGCCTCGTTTTTCTTGTCTTTAAGAGTATGAAAGTGTATGACTGTGAGGATCAGACAGACTGATGTTCATTAGTGCTCACCCTGTGCCTGGCCAGGGAGTGTTAGTACAGGAGCATGAAGCCTAGGACACAAAATCAGGTGACTATGAAATGAAAACTTACTTGGTTATAAAACCTTAATTTTGATGAAAGTTCCCATTGTAGGAGTGGTGGAAATGTGATCTAGAGTTGCATATCTCCTCTCTTTTCACCTATATTTCAGTTCAAGGAGCTGAGCTATAGGTCAAGGACAGGGTCCATGGTAGGAAGCAAATGTCTGCCTGAGCTATTTTTATTTAGCCACATTCTCCATGTTTCAGGCCAGTGTCCAGACCTTAGCCACTCTAGGTCACTGTTATGTCCTCCCTTATTCCCTCTTTAGGCCCTCTCCGGCCCTTTTGCTCTCTGTACCACATCCATGCCACTTTAGGTGAAAGGAGAAAAAATTGATGTATTGCTCTTCACTGCTCTGGGCAGAGAGAGCTTTACTCTCTGGCCTCAGGTTGGGGCAAGGCTTGTCCATTTTAAAAATTTGTTCTGCTGCCCTTCAATTACTTTGGGGCTAAATCAACTACACTGAATAATTTTTGTGCTATGGGAAACTACTGCACAATTGTCTTTATAAATGCACTACACAACATCATCCTGGGTCCAGAGAAATCGGGATTATTTTCCTAAGAAAGATGAATGTATTTGTTAGGGTAAAGTCTAAGGTACCTACATAAGATAGACATTGGTGTCTCCTTCGTTTGTGTGGTGGTCCAGGGAGGAGGGCAGCCCTCCCTGGGAGTCATTTTAGAGCTCTATTTTCTTCCGTTTTGTTGGTCACCATGCTTAGGGTGTGTTAGTTACTTTTCTCTCATTGCTGGGACAAAATACCTGACATCCAAAGGGGAAGGGGATTATTTAGCTTACAGTTTGTAGAAGTTTCAGTCCATAATGAGCTGGCTCCGAGGCTGGGATGGCAAACAGGCATCACAGAGGAGAAACAACATGGCACACATAAGGTAGTAAGGGTAACAAGAGAAAGTTAACAGTGTCTCCCTGCCTCTAATCTTGCTTTCAGGCAGTCTCTGGACAGAAACAAAATGCAGACAAACTTTCTGTCAAGCTATAACACACATCATCTGGAGTCCAACAGCCAATGCAGTCCTTCTTCCCAGCAGAAACCTGAGTCTGGTCTTTACTGGCTTTCTGGTCTTCTGAGCTCTGACCAGAATCTCCCATACAGAACAGCCTAAGGCATTCCAGTGCTGCTTCTGTAGCAAACATCTCCTAATCTTTCTCTTCCCCTTCCCACAAGCCAGTTCCAAAGGCTTTTGAGCCACATGGGCAGGTAATGTCATAGCAACGACCCTGCTTCTCTGGTACCAATTTTTCTGGGTTAGTTACTTTTCTCTCATTGCTGAGACAAAATACCCAACACCCAAAGTTAAAAGGAAAGGGGTTTATTTGGCGTACAGTTCATAGAGGTTTCAGTCCATAGTCGACTGGCTCCAAGACTGGGATGGCAAACAAGCATTGCAGAGGAGAAACAACATGGCGTGCACAAAGCAGCAAAGGTAACAAGAGGGTAACAGCATCTTTCTGCCCCTTTTATCTTATTCAGACTAACAGGATTGGGCGATGCTATACTAATCACTCACATGCAGTGGTTTAGTACTCACACACCCTTAATCCTAGCATCACACATTCCAGATTCAAGTACTTCTGAAAAAGAAAATCTCACCTCTTTGGGGGGACATCTAAACACAGACCATAACAGGGTATGACCCTAATTGCTGTGGTTGAACTTGGGTTGCTGCCACCTTTGTGTCCCAAGCCATGGAAAAGGGGTTGGGGAGGGAAGTGCAGGGCAGGGGGATTTCCTTTAATTTGAGATGACTGGAGAGGTGTACATTATCACTTCTGCTCACATCCCATTGGTCTGAGCATAGTCATGTGATGACCCCCCCCCCGCCCAGCTGCAGGGGAGTCAAGGAAGTGTGATCTGTAGTTGATGTGCCCAATTTATATTTGGGAGTGTTCTACTAAAAAGTCAGATGGTATATAAGTATATATGCCATCAGAAAAAGAAATGGATACATTGAACTTTACCAAAATTAAAAATGACTTCTCTTTGAAGGATTCTGTTTTTAAAAATGACATGTCACAGACTAAGAGAAAACATGTACAGAATACCTGACTTGTGTCCAGAATATGTAAAGAATTCTCACATTCCAATAATAAGAAAATAACCTAATTTTTAAAATGGGCAAAAGAACTAAATAGACATTGCACTGAATCAGAGGTATGGGTGGCAGATAAGCACAGGAGCAGATGTTCGAAATCCTTAGTCATCAGGGAAATATAAATTGAAGCCACAGTGAAAAACCGCAGCACACCTATTAGAATAGAGAAACAACAAACAAACTGATACAGACAAGCTGGGAAGGGTACAGAGCAGTTGAAAGCCTCAGCCATTGGTGGAGGGAACAGAAAACGGTAGTCAGTTTTGAAAACAGTTTTCCAGTTTCTCTCTCTCCCTCTCTCCCTCTCTCTCTCTCTCTCTCTCTCTCTCTCTCTCTCTCTCTCTCAATGCCGGGGATGGAACCAGGGCCTCGTACACGCTAGGTAAGCAAGTGGTCTACCACTGAGCTACATTCCCAGCCCCTTTTCCTTATAAAGTCAAACATATATTTAGCCCAAACATTTCAGTGTTGCTACTCCTAGGTAAGACTGCAGAGAAATGGACAAAATCCTGTGTGTAATGTTTATAGCAGTTTGATTCATGATCATTGAAAACTAGAAACAGCCTCAGCACCCATGCCCCGGAGTGTCTGCTCCGTCAGTGTAATGGAATCATCTCGGTGCTAAGGTGGAACTGTCTACTGAGCCATTCAAACAAACAGATTAATCTTAAAATATTTGCTAAGCAAAAGAAATCAGAGACTCACATGTCCCTACTGTATGATTCCATTTATATAACTTTTTTCTCAAGTCACAAATTTGTTCCCTTCCTTCTTTCAACAACATCCAACCAAATTAACTTCATTTGGAAGCCTACGGGATACAGGATGCAAGTGATTGTTTTCATATTTGTGATGAGTGACTATTTTGTATTGATAAACTAATAGCGGCCATCACACATCTTTTTAAAAATAGCTTTGTCAAGGTAAAATGGACAGAAAAGTACATATACTTAAGGCATACAATTTATGGGATTGGACATACGCATGCCTCCGTGGAACCATCACTGCAATCAGGGTGTACAGAAATTCTTGAAGAGTCAAAACTAAAAGGCCAGAAAACCAGTCTGGTTACCTGAGCCTGAGATGTGAGAGAGAATTGGCTAAGGACCTCAAGGGGACTTTCTGCAGTGATGGATATGTTCTGGGTCTTGATTATACTGATGGTTACACGACTATATAAGCTTGATAAAAAGTCACAGAACTGCACACTTAAACACAGAATTTTTCTCTATGTAAATTATGCTCCAATAGAACTGTTTTTTAAAAAAGGGATATTCAAGCCAGCCATTGCAGCAGAGAGCTTTACCCCTTACCTCTCCATTCCTTAGCACATTGACTGTCCATCCAAACTAGCCACACCTCCAGCCCTTCTCTTCTTCCCTACAATAATGGGCCAGGTTCAGTGTTCAGTCTCAGAGACTAACAACTGTCATAACCAAGCCCACTGTTGCGCTCTGACTCTGCCCTACCTTCAACTTGGGGTCTCTTTTCTAGTCTTTTAGGGGGTGATGATGGAGCGAGCCACTGGGGAGGCTTCTGTGCCCCAATCTCTTAAGGAGTGGGCTTTTAAAACTGAAAGGGTGATCACTTTGTTACCCATGTTCTTCAGGGCTGTCCTTTCCTTGAGACATGAAGGCAGAATGTGTGGCTTCTTCAAAAGGAAGAGGGGTGTGCGAGAAGAAACAGGGTAAGGGTTATAGGAAATGGGAGCAAGATGGGAAGACAGGCAATCAGCAAATATTCAAAATATCCATTCCTTTCATCTGATATTATTGTTGAATGAAAATACACTGTATGATAGTAAAAATAGACCTTAGGTATAAGTGTATGTGTACATGTGAATATGTACATGTGTTTAGATACATGTATGAGGTGTGATCACAAAATATAGTGAATATTTAAATTAAAAAATTTATTTCAGTAAAAGACACATTGCCATAAGTCTGCCTCAAAATACTCCCCCTCACGTCACACATATTTATCTCATCATTCTTGCCACTTTCTGAAGCAGTTCTGGAAGTCCTCTTTCATGAGTGTCTTTAGTTGTGCTGTCATGGCTACCTTGATGTTCTGAATCGATTCAGAATGCTTCCCTTTCGTGTCATTTTGACTTTGGGGAAGAGCCAAGAACCAGAAGTCACATGTGGCCAGATCTGATGAATAAAGTGGATGAGGATGCACTGTAATGTTTTTAAGAGCCTGCCTTTCTCTTGGGTGGCACTTAGGAGCAGCTTTCAATATATGTATATATTTTTATCACACCTTGTAAAGATACCCATGAAAGAGGACTTTCAGAACTGCTTTAGAAAATGGCAAGAATGATGGGATAAGTATGTTCAAAATGAGAGGGACTATTTTGAGGGGGATCTACGGCAATGTGTCTTTTACTATAATTATTTAAACACCAGTTTTTGAATAGCCTTTCTCTATGTGTATAAACATACAAAGTATGTGTGTATACATGAATGTGTATACATATATATATATATATGAGTGTATATGTTTATGCATATACTGTGTATGAATATTTGTACACACACATATGCACATATGGTGAGGCTTGAAGTAGTGAGGAAAACTTCTTAGAAGAAGTAGAACTTGAACTGGGTCCTTTTTCTTTGGCTAAAGAAGGTAAAAGTGATCATGACCAGAAGTGGGCATGAGGTCAGAGCTGGGGTTGTTCTTTGAGGAAACATTTCTGATACAGTGGGAGTGACTGGGCAGAAGTACAGCAGAAACTGAGGTTGGATAGCCACGGTGGCCCAGATGACAAATGACTTCAGAACCCAGACAGCCGCATGAAGCTGCTCTTGCTGGTGAGAGACAGGCACTCAATGTGTTTTTAGCTAGAGTACAAGCTGATGTAAGTACTTGGGATAGATTGTTTCCGCTGAAGTCAGTAGTTATGGAGCTTCTGTCTGCAAGGCACTGTGCTGGGCAGTGGGGACATCAAAGCAAGTTTGGTGACTCTGATAGGAATCAGGGAAAGACAGGTTAGGATAAGACACCTGTCGTCTAGGCTTTTCTTTCACCAGCAACATTCTCAGTCATTTCCCCTGTCCCTAATCATATGACTTAATCTGTGGTGTCTGCCTAACCGCTTGACGTGTCTGCCTCCACACTGAACTGAAGAGACCTTGAACTCCTTGGGAGTAGGGGCCTTTTGGTATTCATCTGTAACCATAGCACTGTATCTTGTTTGTTGTAGGTACCTGGTAAGTGCAGAATATTTGAATGTGTGGGAGTTTGGGGTGAATGAAGAGATGAGGGATATACTACCAGTGATCGTAAAGAAAAAGGGGTGGCTATGGGAGGTGTTTGAAAGGAAGACCCCCTACAAGACTTCATAGGCTGCTGGATTGGGGCGATGGAATATAGTGAGTCCAGAATGGCCCTTGGTGGGTGTCTGGAGAGGGGTGGTTGGGGTAACCAAGTCTGGCAAGAAGAGGACGAATTCCATTTAGAACTGTGCACTGTTCAGAGTTTTCTGGGATTGCTTGAACTCTTGCGAGGCAAGCTTATTGCTTACTGGGAACATTTTTGATGAGCAGCTATCTTCATAGTGGCAGGCTAATTTCAGAGTAACTTTATTAAAATTAGCATGTGGGGGAAAGGGAGTGCAACTGCTATTTTTAACTAATAGGATTCATGTTCTCTCCTGCGCAGGGAAATTCACATATGTGCTTCTAAATTTGACAGTTTCTACTCTTATTATGTGAAAAACTTAATTTAGTCAGTTTCACATTGAATAAAATACATTGGCTGAAGATTAGAAGAGGACTTTGGCTAGTTGCTGAATGAAAATGACCAGAGTGAGTGACATTTCTTACTCACTGTTTGGTTTTCCACCAATAAAACCAAACTGGGCTCTGCATGTCTCATGGCTGACAGCTTTGCTTAGTTCAGGGCCTGCTTCTTGCCCTGGCTCCTCGGGGAACATGGTGCCAGGGGGAGGGGATACCTGGTTTCCAAGAAGTGCAAACCCTTGGTTGATCTTTATTTTGAAATCCTCTTGTTTTTATTTCACCTGATTTAATCTATTTTATTTCCATTATCTTCAGCTATTTTATAGCAACCAACATCCTTGTTTTGTTCAGGATGTCAGATCTCCTTCAAGCTAGTCTATGAGTCATACAACTTGTCAGGTAAATCACCTTTAAAAAATAATAAATAATACATTTTTACAAGGCTCTCTTACTCATAAGCCTTCAGTGACTCCCCACTGACTGATATTGATCCATCTTTCTAGTTTCTGCGTTTTTGCTCACCTCATAAATTGGCCACTTCAGCCAAGTGCACCCTTCCAGCCTTCTGATCTAACCCTGAAGCTAGAAATGTGCACATCCCTCCTAAAATCACCCATGTCCACCAAGCTTGAAGGGAACTCTGCATCCTGTTGCCTTACAATTCTTATCTTAAAGTGCTGCTTGTTTAGCACTTACCTGCTGCCTGAGAAAGGAAGGAGCCACTGCTGTGTGTGGACATTAACTTCTGTATGAGTTAGTGAATTCCTGAGGAAAGGGACTGTGACTGCCTGTGTAGGGCAGGAGACCAGAAGTTCTGAATGCTGAGCCTATGTACTGTGGCTCAGAGAAGCAGGACCCAAGGCAGGGCACCAATAGTGCATCCTAGGGCCAGCTTCTTCTGGCCCACTTGCAGGGCCTTGAGTTTGGTTTCATATCAGCAGGGAAAGTGACTCCTGGAGCTGCTTACACACCTGCAGCTCAATTTGCAGCTCATAGGGGTATCAGAATGGATCCACAATGTTGGATGGCTGACTGGTGTCATGGAGGAGTGAAGGACAGCCCAGGCAGTGCATCAGCAGGGCAGGGTAGGTCTGGGGGAGAAGGTCAGCCTTCAGTGGAGCAGACACATACCAAGGACTCTTGTGTGCAAAGCTGTCTGCTCAGCCCAGCTACCCTCAAGAAGTTTGCAGACCAGTGTTGACAGAGAATGGGGCTCAGACCACCACACTTTGGTGTACATTGTCATAAGGGCTCTGCAGGGCAAGAGGGGGTTGATTTAGTTTGGGAGATCAAGGAGGTTCTGGCTGGAAATAGCATCTGGGCTAGGAAAGTTGGGCAGGATTTCAGCAAGTGGAGATCTACAGGAAGGGTGTCCTAGGCAGAAGGAATGGAGATACTGAACGTGCAGAAATGGCAAAATCAGGACTTGTGGGGTACTGTGAGATCATCTGGCCTCTGGTGGGGATGTTTGGGAGGTAGACCATGGAGGCATCATGAGCTGTAGAGAAAGTGCTTGGGTCCTGAGTGTGGCCTTCATTCTGGAGGTGACAAAGAATCATGTATCCTTGGAACAAATGAAGTAGCCTGGATGCATAGGAAGGTGACTGACCTGGCAGGAGTGATGTGTGTGGCTGATGAGGATGATGGCCAGGTAGAGCACAGCAACCCATCCATACCACAGGAACCTGTACCTGTCCCCTTGCTCTTACCTGCTTGCGGCCCCCTTCAGTCTGTTTCCACCTCTACGATGCCCAAATGGCCCCAGCGCATGCCCATGTGCTGGCCAGCTGCCCAGCTCAGGCTGCTGTGGCCGATACATACCAACAACTGCCCTATGAGAGAGTTACCTGTCTTGGGTAGCTCCTGGCTTCCTGAAGACCTTAATTTTTCTGGGCTTTAGATGATGAGTGTAACAGTGCCTGCCTTATATCTCTCAGTTAAGGTGACAATAAAGTGAGGCAGTATATATAAGTGTACTTAAAAGCTCCAACCCTCAGTGATGCTCCTGTCCTTGCCTGGCTTTGGGAGAAACCCTTCCCCAGGGCTTCTGAGATGCTTCTGCAGAGGGAGGTGATGTGTCAGCTGCTGCTGTCAACATGATGCCACTGAAAATTCATATTGATGGGGTACAGATTGTCGTGCCTGCTTGCTGTGCCATCTGCAGACCCTGCGATCAAGGCAGTATTGGAGGTGGCAGGTTTGGGACTCCCTTTTCCCAACCAGCTCCAATTTGCTTTTTAATTTGCTTCAGCCTGGGGAGTGCTGCTGGGATCAACCTGTAACCTTTTCTTCCTTCCCAGCCATCTCCAGCCTTTCCAGACTTTGCACTGTGCATGCAGGCTGCTAATCAGTCCTGGGCAACTTCCTTTTCCATGACATCTCTGGGAAGCTCTAACTCACCTTCCAACTCTGTACCCCTTAGTGCTCCCAAGTTTACTGTCACGGAGATGAGAGCCAGATTGTCCTGCCTCTCCCCGTCTGTACCCCTTTCTGGTCTTCAGAGCATTTTCCAACCACTCTACTTTCCTTATTTGTGGGAGATTTTGAATCATAGGAAGTCAGTTTCAGTGTTTAGGAAAAGATACAGCGCTTGCTCACAACCAACAGCAATGTCCCTCTGTTGACTGGCATCTCTTCATCAGCCGCCCTGCCTCCTTCATCTCTTTCCACCTTTCCATGCCACCCATTATTGTCAGATCAAGTGCCTGGAAGCAAAACTCTGGCCATGACTCTTCCTTGCTCCAAGGCCCTCTGTAGCTCCCACTGGCTCTCACTATCACTCAAACTCTGTTGCCATCTAAGGTATTTCTTACTTTTCATCGAAAGCATACTCTCTAGCCTTATTTTGTGTTTGCTTTGTAACATCCTGCGCGCTCAGCAAATGGAACCACTTCTGGTTTTCTGTCGGAAGCCCGTGTTTTCACGCATACAGCCATGGCCGAGGCTGTGCCTTCTGCTGGAACTCTTGTCCTCTCACGTTCCTTCCTTCTCTTCCAAGGTTCAGGCTGGACCGCACTGCCCTTCCTAATTACAAGCTGTCTCTCCTTAATGCATCTGGTTGCATCTAGCTAGCCATACCTCCATACCTCTCTGATCACATCTTCCCTTGTCCACCTCAGGTTGGGATTAAGCCTGAAGTTGGTTCGGTGCTGGAGCAGGCTGATTCATCTTTGCATCCCGCACAGTGTCCTGGCTGGAATGGACCAATCCAAAAGAGATAACAAACCAAAATGGGCGCTCAGTTAACACTTCAGCTGAAAAACTACTGAATTAAAACAAGGACATCCATTTTTTTGTTGTTTGAACAACATTCTCATTTGTTTCATTCCCAGAGTTCCCTCATACTCATTTTTGTCCAACAGAGCTTCTGTGTTTCAAAATATAGATTGTGATCTTTTAAAGGTAATAAGTCAAATCACCTTTTAATAAGCTCTGCAGGATTTACGAGTTCTTTTCTCTCTCCTTTTCCTTCCTTCTTTCCAAACTGGAATTTTATTGTATCAGATATACAGCTTGAAAAAAGCCTGGCAGAGGCTGCGGGTGGGAAATCACTTGGTTATAAAGAGCTACTTTCTATAATGGTATCTGACCTGTATTATAGTGTGTCTGAATGAACGCCAGGCCTTAACTCTGCTCTTGACTAGAATTTAAGCAGCTCCAAAGGTTATTTGCCACCCATGGTTGACTCTTAGGAAATGAAGTTGTGCAATTTCTTTGGCCCCTGTGGTCATCTTCTTATCATGAGAAATAATATAAAAACAATTCCTCACATTTGTCTTTCTTCAATTGATATTTAAGGGGATTTACTATGTCCCAGCCACTGTGCCTAAAGATGGAGTGTGCAATCCAACTGGACATTGTCACCTTCCTCTACATTCCCTAATAACCACCTTATAGTTAGACTGAGCAAGTGATAATGTCCACCTTTTATAGGCAAAGAAAGAAATTCAGAGTGTTCCTGAAATGCTCAGAGATTCAGTGCCTTTGCCTGTGGTACTGGGGATCGAACTCAGGACCTTTCGCTTGTGAGGCAGGCACCGGAACCACTGAGCTAAATCCCCGGGCCCCCAAATCAGGGTTTTGATGGGAGCCTTGGGTTCAGGCCATCTGTACCCACTCTTCTGGATAGGAGATAGCAGCCCTCGTATGCTGGAAGACATCTTTCCTCTCGTCTGCTTCTGGATGACCTGGATCTAAACCCAAGAATTTGAGCTAAAAGGGAAAATTTGGGGGGGGGGGGGTTCTAGATTCCTGCTCAGACTTCAGTAAAGGTTGGAAATTGAATAGTGGGGCCTGGAACACTGCAGATGTGACCACATCCCAGGGGGCCAGTCAGAACACCTTCTCTGCTGTAGGCTAAAGGCAGGCGCCCCCAGTGACCCAGCCCTGACTGAGCAGCGTCATCTAGGGAGGCAGAGAATCTAGTAGCACCTAACTGCCTCCCCACCCATGCCTGCTGCTTCCCCACCAAGCAGAGTTTCTTTAGGCTGCTGTGAGGGCCTTGACCTTGATGGACTGAATTTGTGGATGAGTTAAGGTTTGAGAAGAAAAGTGAGTGGCTGAAGATATTCTCTAGAGATGATAAATACTTTGAGTAATGGTGTATTTTAACTTTAATACTGAATAATATAAATTCGCTGCACACTCCAAATTTAGAAAATGTTTAAAGGGGAAAAAAAAATCTATAATTTTACTATCCAAGGCTGACTGCTATTAACATTTAAGTGTATAATCTCTCATTTTCCATGCCATTATTTCTAAAACTGAGTTGATGGCACATGGTATTTTAGTTTTTCATTTGTCCAGAGGCTAACATACAATGAATGCACACATGCTATGTGCACAGCTCAATGCATTTTTATATGTGCCTGTGCCTGTGTGACCACTGCCCTGATTGAGATCTACAATAGCCCTAGTTCCCCCGGGGCTCTATATTTCATTCTTAGTCAACGTGTCCCCCACACCTCCATTACTCCAACTTCTGCTATTGTTTGGTGTTTTTATAATTTGTTCTTTTTTCTAATCAGCAGTAAGTATCAAGTCATTCCATGTCACTAACTCATCACCATCATTGTCATTACCATCATCATTAGTCATAATGACAGCATGTACATTTGTTGAACTTCAAGCCTGTTTATCTGAAATGCTTACAGTATTGTTTCCCACTTCAGAAAACCCAGAGGTCTGGTATCAGGGTTTCTAGAACAGGCGGCAAGGCCAGTGACTTTGAGATTTTTCTGTTTTATTCAAGGTTGGCTTGTGCTATCCATGGTCCACATAGTTTTCGGGATACACTTGTGTTATGCATAATGTCCTAATAACACTCTCTTGGTGTGTTTTGAAAGGGAATGTAGCATCCTATTACATAGTACAAAGGTGTTTATAGGAGAGCAAATTCTAGGATGCTAATTCATCCCACTTTTCCATTTCTTTTTAAAAATTCACTTTTAAAAGAGGAGAGTAATTCAGTGGGGAATATAAACACCTGGGTTGGGAGATGACACTGGTAAGCAAATAGCTGTTTTGATTACTGGAGTCATTCCTGAAGACACTGACAAGATGGCGACAGAACACCATGCATCTTCTAGAAACACCCTCTCCCCAAGTGCTGGGAAGTTGAGTCTTGATCATGTAGGCACTGACCCCACCCAGTGGGACACCATCCACTCTTCACCTTCTCTTGCTTTAGCTTTTGATTCTTTTTCTCCCCATGATTACTACAGTCACCGCTCTGATGGCTTTTGGTCCCAAGTGTTTCTGATGAGGGATGTTCAACCTGTTCTATTCTGATTATCATTACTATTGGCAGGAAAATATTGTTTCCACTTGTGTGCCAGGTACTACATGAAGCATTTTAAATACAAAATCCAATTCTGACACTTATTTGAAAGAGGAGAGCCTCTTACTGAATACTTTTCAATGTACCAAGTCCCGTGCTGTATTTTGGTTGATATTTCCATGGTCATATCTGGAATCTGGCCCCATGACAAGCATATCTCTCCCAAGGACTTGTTTTAATTAATTTAGTCTTTGCACCCTGCCATGCAGTGTGGACAGCAACTGTTGTTGCTGTTGATATCCATGAACACAGTGATGATGATGACCTTTTAGCAAATGGCAGCCACACACCAGTTACTGGGCTAAATATCTGGTTTCATGATCTCAAGTAATCCTCTGTGAAATCTGCTAAAGTATGTGCTATCATGATTCCCATCTTACAGATAAAGGATCTTAGGCTCAGCAAGAGATGGACTGACTTGCTCAAGATTATTCAGGTAGGAGTGGCAAGGCAAAGATTGGGACCAGAGTCCAGCCCTCAGGCCAGAGTCTTCCTTGGGATAGATAACCATTGCTTCCTTATCCTTGGAGGTCCCTCAGCCTCACATTTCATCCCATTTTGGAAAGGCCAGCCTGGTCATAGATCGAACAATTCATTCTGATGCTACTATTTATGGTGATTCAGATTATCATTGAGTTTTCTTTCTTTCTTTCTTTCTTTCTTTCTTTCTTTCTTTCTTTCTTTCTTTCTTCCTTTTTTTGGTTTTTTTGAGACATGGTCTTGCTATGTAGTTCTTGTCTTAAACTCACTATGTAGCCTCGAACTTACAGCAGTCCTCCTCGAAGCCTCCTGAGTGCTGCGTTATAGAGATATGCCACCATACCCAATGAGTTTGATTTATTGAACAAGAGATGTCCAAACCTTGATGTTATAGGCATTGGTGGTATCTGTGTTTAATATCAGGAATGTTTTTGTTTAGTGTCAGATGTTATGGCTGTTTATGTGAAAGAGTAAACTGAACAACCAGTTTTACTGTCATTTAAACATTATTCTGATTAATGGTGATGACAGAGGTGGCAGAAGTGTTGGGCAAATGTCTGTCAAGGAAAGAAAATAAAATTATGCCCAGTGTTGGCTTATGGTACACTGGTGACTGGTAGCCAATGAGGATTTTGCCATCTTCCTGGAAGGCCATGAGTAACTCAGGTAACCCACAGGAGCCTTTGCTAACACAGTCAAACCATTTGCACAGTTATGAGCCAAAGAAAGACATCTGATGGGAGTCCCCACCTTAACCACTGGTTATGATTTAGTTTGTCCTCTAAAAACTCCAGTGGTTTGAGTCACCTCCCAAATCCCAGAATGAATCTCTGCCTGACTTTTTGCTTCAGGCTAAGTTCTGAACTGGCAGTTCTTGTTGAAGAAAATTTCTCACTAATCAGTAATGCTTGAAGATGGCAGAAAGAAAATAGGCACACAGCAGATGAAGTGTAGGAACAAATTAGTGGTGCTCAGAAAAATATGAGCAGGGGGAAGAGGGGGAAAACAGCTCCCAGCCTCAGGCTTTGACCGGGGACACCTTCATCCTATAGGCAGGAACTCGGGGCCCAAGTGGCTCTTCAGCCATGTCTCCGAGGTTCTTATCTAGACAAAATGACTGTAATAAGCATGACTGGTTGAAATCTTGGCAGATGGTGGTAAGAGCTCTGCTTTCTTGGATAATTAAAGTAGTGATGGATTTGCATGGCTGATTTCAAGATCTCAAGTCTGCAGATGCCTGCTAGATGGGGAAGACTGGGATGGAACCCTCTTTGCTTTAGAGGATCTGCACCTGACTCGAGTATTGCACGTCCCAGGACTGGAGCAGGCCTGTTCCCATGCTCACCCCTTCCCAAGTTGATGCTCCATCTCCTGTGCGCTGGCCCACTTACGGGATGCCTCATTCTAGCAGGGGTAACATTTTTCACAAAGTCAGGATCTGCTGACAAAACACAGGAGTGATTATTTTCTTCTTTGAGTGGAACAAACAGTTCTTTTGATGACTGTGATGATGGGATCGGCATCTTTAGAATTTACTGCATGGTCCTTTTAGGTGCACTGTCCTGTGAAATCCTCGTGACCCTCACGTGACTGAGACAGGGTGCTGCGGCAGAAGGTGTGTGGAACAGGCCTGGGTTCAGATGTCACATTCACCACTTAGAAACTGCAGGATTCTGTTGTTGTTTTTATTTTCTTCTTAATCTCTCAGAGCCTTTGTTTCTTCATCTGTAAAAGGAGGTGATAACAGCTCCCTTCTGGGATGGTGATGCAGAGTAATGATTGATGTATGTGACATGCTGACTCATCTGTGGGCACTGAGAAGGCTCCAGCATGAGGGTGGTTACTCATATCTTCATCTGTAGAAGACAAAAGAGAAGAACAGAGTGGGTGAGTGGCTCCTCATGGCCTTCTTGGTGGGTGATGGCTGTGTAACCCACATGGCTTTACCCCAAATCCCAGGTGCCATGTTGCTTCTACTAAAAGTGCCTTTCCCCATCTGTATCTCCAGAATTCCCTCTTGCCAAAGGGAAGCCCAGGAATCAGGACTGGTTCCCTCTTGTTGAAAGGCAGCCCAGGAATCAAGTCTAGTTCTGCACACTCAGTGCTCTGCTATAAAGGAGAAGCCTTATTACAGGTCTCCTCTGCCCTGTGGCATTTGGGAGTGGGGGAAGCAAAGGGTGCTGTAGCTCATCAACAGTAGGGCTTTAGAGTCTTCTTATGATTTCTTTGATTCAAATTACTATTCTAAAAGGAAGTCAGTGGCAGTTCTGTTATTCCATTCCACGTCTGGCTATGGTATGTTTCAACTCGTAGTTGGGAGGATGTGAGTGTTGGTGACACAGGCTGTCACGATACCCAGCGTGTCCCATGCTCTCTGTAACCTAGATGGAAGTGGGACAGCCTCAGACGAGTAGGGAGTTGTAGAGCTCTGCTCTGAACAGGATCTGCGGACCACACACCCCACTTCAGCATCTCAGCCTGCGGCAACATCAGATCACCCTTGAGCAGGGGACAGAGCACCTGCACCCATGGCAAGCAGTGATTTTTACTAAGATATGCTATCGTTGGCAAAGGAGAAGGGATTTCCTGCCCATTTATGGCCAACACGGAGAGCCAATTTTCTTTCCTTGTGTTCCCTCTACATCTTTTATAGGCCTGGAAAGAATAGAGGCGCACCTACTGGAAAGTGTACAGTCTGAGTTGGTGGGAAAGGAGAAATGAGGGGAGTGGGAGGATTGAAATAGATATTCAGGCAAAGCTTCGTTATTCAAAACTTCAGCTAACTCCGACTGTCAGTGAATTTCACATACCCCCCAGCTACTGCAGTTCACATTTTAAACTCTTCCAATTACCTGAAATCTCACTTAACTTAAATTTCAGCACATCCCCTGGGGCATTCAAATAATCAAAGTTTGCCTGTCGAAAGTCATATAGGAGATAGGAAAATGCAATGGTGAGGCTGCAAAAGATAGATCATAAAAAAAGTCATCTTAGAGAATGGCATTAGAATCATTAGGCGATCAACTTGAAATTGCTGAAATGTTACCTAAAAATGACAGAGGCGGACAGATTCAGGAAAGGGCTGTGGAAATACTCCAGAGGTTGGACAACTGGAGATCGGATACAGATGGGGCAGAGAAGGCTGGCACCCGAGGCAGGAGGGAGTTAGCGTGGGTGGCACGGATTGCTGCAGGCTCAAGGACTTCAGCAAAACACATCAGCATGTGGCGGTTCCTACATAGTGTTTTACTCTGTGGAAGCCCTAACTCACATCTGCAAAGCGTTAGCACATGTGTGTTTCCAAGACACAGTCCAGACTGCCTATGCAGGGATGGAGAATCTGCAGGATTTCCAAGAATGAAAGTGGGAATGGACTGGCTGTCCACGTGACAGTAAGGAAGTGCTCATTTGAAGCAATAAAAATAAGGCTAAAATACAGATAGCAACTGATTACTTCTATTGGAGATATTCTGCACTCTCTTCATATACACCACACTTACGTAACTGGATTTATTTCCTCCCTAAACATAATGGCAAAATGAGATTTAGAACTTTAGCCATAATAGTAATAGTAAATTAATGGCTATATTACTAAAAATATGTGAATATATCCATGTTCCTGAATCTGTATATCTGTATACACAGTGATTAAAAAAAAACTGTGGTGAATGTTTAAATTTAAAAAATTTATTGCAGTATAAGACATATTGCCAGTAATCCCTCTCACAAGATTCAAAAATACTTCAGTGTGCTTTCAGCACACTTATCCCATCATTCTTGGTAATATGTTTTTTACTGAAGTAAGGTTTAAAAAAATTTAAACATTAACCATATTGCTTGGTCACCCCTTGTATCTAGACACGTGTGTATTTAGTTTAGAGGCAACTGAAATTCATTTCTCTCTCCAGTATATACTGAGCACCCTCTGTAGACGAGGCAGGGAATGGTCAGTCAGAGATCAACACAGGTTGTGGAGCTTATCACGGGCCATGCTGGCAGAGATTCCCAGAATGGAGGGGCTCCTTGAGCCGGAGCAAAGGCGTTGATTGGGGAGTGCTGTTTCCCTACTTTGCTGCTAGGTGGGAAGAAGGCATTAAAGGGGGAAAGGCGGGAAAGGGCGATGGGCGTGTCAGGCAAGACTCAGGTACCAGCCTGAGATAACCAGCTTGGAGAGAGAAAGGCTTTACGTTAGCTGACAGTTTCGGAGGCTTCAGTGCTAGTCGGTTGGGCCTGTGGTGAGGGAGCACATCACGGTGGGCAGTGTATGGCAGAGCAAAGCTACAGCCTTAGGGCCGTGAATCAAGAAAGAGAGGAGGAGGAAGTGAGACGGCTCCACTTCCGCTTCCAGGGCAGGCCTGCAACAACCTGAGATCCCGCCCACCTGGCCACGCCTCTTAAAGGGGCCACAGCCTCCCACTAGTGCCACTCCTAGGAACAAGTTTTCAACATAAAGCCTTTGGGTAGCATTTCAGATCCAAACTACAGCACTAGGAGAGGAGGGACCTCTAGGAAAGAGTGAGTCTGCAGTTGAGAAGTTTCTGTGTTATTCATGAACAGGACCCCTTCAGCTTGTGAGTTTATCACACAGGAGAATTCTATCTGGATTGGCGGTCATGTCCTTACTGTGGCTGAGGAGAGCTAGCCCGGTGCCACCAGCAAAAATCCCCAAGGACCACCGTTATTGTTTGGCAGATAAGGACACCTGGCTAAGACAGTCCTTTGACAATGTCCAGCTACCTCCACCTCCCAGCAGCAGTTATCTGGTCAAAAAGCCATCCAAATAGTAATGTAGTATGTCAGATAGTCACTTAATTATTACGATCTTCCTTGTAGCAATTATGATTTGCTTTATTGCTGATAACGGGAGACAGGTAGATAAAAGCCACTCAATGGAGAAAACTGTGGCTTTGGGTTCTTAAGATGATGAGCACAAGGCTCCCTGCATGGTGTTTGTGTATGGGCATGAATTAACACTGAGGGGTGAACTATGAGCCCTGCCTTAAAAATGCCATTGAAATACAACTCAAAAGAAATCTGTTTTTAAGTGGATAATAAAAATATGTCATGCTATCTAGTATACATGCCAGACACTGGGCATACTTTACTGAGTTTACTTCACTCGTATGTCATTGATTTCTCAATCTACCTGGCTTTCTCCACTGGGTAGGTGTAGACCCAGCAGTGGCTGTGGGAGTCTCAGCAGGAGTGTTCCTGCAGCGCCCACAGGTGTATCTGTGTATGATGAGCAGAGGCACCAAGGTTAATGCAAATAAAAGTGATACAGGAAATAATGCCAGAGATGAAATATGAAGTATTATATCTCCAAACCTGTTAGATGTCTGATATGCTGAGCTTGTGTTCTCTCAAATCAAAGAATGAATTCTAGGAACAACCCAGATTAAGAGTAGGAAGATACTTATTGATAGGATAGCTCCTGAGAGCCAGAAGGGGTCCCAAATGGATAGCCCGGGGACCTCACTTTACAGAGGAATTTTATAGAGCAAAACCAACATAGGCACAACCTGGGCCACAGCCATGATCAACCAATAAGATTACAAGTGTAGTCACTTAGAGAAGAGTGGTCCAGTTGGGAAGTAAGTCATGTAATAAGCGTGGGTGGAAAGAACAAAGATTTCTCTTAGGAAATGGTGGGTCCAGAGGTCCTGGTCACCCACCGGGGTGACTGATGTCCATCTAGACTTCATAAGGCCCAGTGTTTGTCCTTTGAGGAAGTATATAGGTCTGGTCATCTTGTCTTTATCTTGAGGTCTAGTCTCCAACAGATGTGTCTCCCGCCACAGTTGTGGTGTGATTTACCTTTGTCCTGTCATTCCCGAGGACCTAGCCCTATCTGACTGCTTATAATATTTCTATCTAACTCAGCTGTCTATAATAAAAAGGTTATTCCTCGATGACCACCATTTCTGTCTTTGTCCACAAACCTTGAGAAGGAGACTTGAACATGGCTGGGAGATGAGCTCAGTAGCTTGGTGGGTTGGCAAGGCGAACATTTGTCAGCTTCTCATTCTCTCTGTCCAAGCACCTGCACTTGGAGAGTATCACATTGGATCCAGCCTGTGCACAGTGAGGACTGTGGACAGATGTCCCATCCTTGCCCAGGCAAAGTATGGCACATCACCTGCTGCAGGCCAGGCAGAGATGCCCTGGAACAGAGAGACAGACTGGAACATGACAGGTTAGCCTGTGACTCTACTTGCCTGCAGGGTGGCTGGGTGGCAGTCCTGCCCAATGTGTCTAGAGCTGCCTTGCTGGCACTGTGTCAAAGTCTAGCTCCCTGTCCTCCTGCCAACTCTCCGAGGGCCAGCATCCTCCCAGTACATTCCTGTGCTGAAGTGTCAGCTCCTGTTGCTTACCATGAAAGAATCCTAATAGACCAGGTGTGATAGAAAATACAGTGAATACTTACTTTTTAAAAAATGCATTACAGTGAAAGACACATTGCCACGAATCCCCCTCCACTTCCACACACTTATCCTACTGTTCTTGCCACTCTCTGAAGCAGTTCTGGAAATCCTCTTTTGTGAGTGTCTTTAGTTGCAGTGCCATGGTTACCTCGATGTTCTGAATCAATTCAAAACATTCACTTTTCATGGTCATTTGACTTTGGGGAAGGAGCCAGAAGTCACACAGAGACAGATCTGGTGTATAAGGTAGATAAGTACAAGTGTAATGGTCTTACAAGCCTGCCTTTATGTTGTATGCATGCAGCAGCAGCATTCATTATATTTTTGATCACACCTTGTTAAGACACTCACAAAAGAGGACTTCCAGAACTGCTTCAAAAAGTGACAAGAACAATGCAATAAAAGTGTTCAAAGTTTGGGGGAGTATTTTGAGGGGGGTAAATGGCAATGTGTGTTTTACTGTAATAATTTTTTAAACTCTGTATTTTTTGATCACTCCTCGTACACAGATAATAGCCTGGTGCCACCACTTACTGCCTTGTGACGAAGGATAAGAGACCTCTCTGGGTTTCAGTGTGCTGTCTCTGAAACAGAGCAGGTCTTACATCCTGTTTCAGACAGCAGCCGTTGGGTCACATGACATTTCTGGGAGAGCACTGATCACAGTCTGGAAAATAGAAACATCCACCAAATAGTGGCTGGTGCTGCCCTAATCAAATAAAGGTCTTCTCATTATTATTAATACTCCAATAATGCCCGGCACACAGTAAACATTCAGGAAATAATTTCTTTTCTCTTTCCCCTTTCTTGAAAACAAATTGAATCCCCCTTCTTCTGAGGTCAGAAGGAGAGGAAAAATTCTTGGTCCCTACTCTACATGTGAACTTGATCAATGAAATTATGCCTCGACTAAAGAGCAAAAGCAGAGTCATAAAGAGAATAAACTTGTGTCTCTTGGGGCCACCCAAGTGACCAACAGTGGGGTGTTTTCCTGTGATTGGTCCTGCTCAGCTCAGGCCTTTGGATGGGTTTGGGCAGCCCCTTGGCCCACTTGCCCGCAAATGTGACTGACACCAGCTACCATGGCTGCATTCACCTGAGCGTGTGGCTGCCCGGGCAGCACCCTGTCTAACGGCACTGTGTGAGATGAGTGGTGGCCGATCACATTAGGGAACAGCAAAGTCACCATGTTCTTTGTGGGCCTGATGCTTAGGGAACTTCAGGGACATGGTGCGTCTGCTCCTTAGCCCTAAGCCACAGTTGCTTTCTCCTTCCCCTGTAAATTAATGCCCTCAAAATATTCTCCCATGCTTCAGACACACTTATCCCATCATTCTTGACAATTTCCGAGGCAGTTCTGTAAGTCCTCTTTCCTGAGTCTCTTTAGTTGCACTGTCCTGGCTGCCTTGATGTCCTGAATTGATCCAAAATGTTCACCTTTTAGGGTCACTTTGACTTTAGGGAAGAGCCAGAAGTCACACAGAGCCAGATCCAGTGAATAAGGTGGATGAGGACACTCTGTTAATCTTCCTGCCTTTCTGTTGGATGGCACCTGGCAGCAGCTTTCACTGGATTTTAAATTTTTGATTATTATTTTTTAATCTATGCCTATATTTATTTATTTATTTATTTATTTATTTATTTATTTATTTAATTTTTCTGGCACCTGGGATTGGACTCAGGACCTTGCACTTGCCCGGCAGGCATGGCACCACTGAGCTACATATCCCCAGCCCCTTTCACTGTATTTTTTAATCACATCTCGTAAAGACACTTAGGAAAGAGAACCTCCAGAGCTGCCTCAGAAAGTGGCAAGAGTGGTGGGATAAGTGTGTTCAAAGTGAGGGAGAGAATTTTAAAGGAGATTAATGACAATGTATATTTTACTACTAATTCCTTTTATTATCAGTATGTGTTTGTAATAATGAATGCATTTATCATGGGGAGTTGGTACAAATAATAAAATTTAAAACATTTCAACACACTATTTTTTGAGTGGCTCTTGTGTGTGCATCTATGTATATACATTCTCATTTTCTCATTCATTCCAGATGTGTGTGTGTGTGTCACACACACATATCCAGAGAGAGTGAATGAGGAGAATTCACACATCATCTTTTTACCACACTATGCCATGCATTTTTCCAAGCACTGTAATGAGTAAGATCTGTAATTAGTAAACCAGAGTCTCTGCTGTCATGGAGAAGGAGATGCTAAAATAAATGTATAATTAAATACACAGCACAGGGTCAAGTAGTGACACAGGCTATGAAATGAGATAAATGGACTGAGAGTCAGGGGATGGGAGAAAGAGGTGAGCAACCTGAGAAGAAAACAGCAGAGACTTGAATGAAGCCAGTGGGCAAGCTGAGCTATGCAAACAGAAAGGATGTCATGCAAAGGCCCTGGGGTGGGACTCATATACCTTCCTCTGAGCTATTCAGTGACCTTGGGGAGTGCCTCGCTGAAAATATGGTTTTACCAGAGAGAGATAGCATGTCAAATTGCTAATCACTAATTTAGTACCATCTTGGAATAGTAAAAAGAGCTTGGGATGTGTAGTGGGAAGTTCTGGTTTGAGCTGATACTGTGAGTAATAAGACCTGAGAAAGACACTTACCTCTCTGAACCCCAGCTACCTTGCCTGTAAAATGGGAAACCAGTTCTCATCCCTGCTGGCTTAGAATATGACAATCAAGTGAAATGGTGAAGTGGTTTGTTCACTTTTAGTGCTAGGAAAACAATGTGTTTAACTTCTGTAAAAGTTTGCCCAGCACTCTGACACAGCAGGCCCCCTCCAGGCTCCCAGCAGCTTCTGTGGAGTGGGCGGGGCAGGAACTGATTGGGGCGGGGCCTCCATCCCAAAGAACGCACTAATTACTTCCACAGCCTCTGTTCTGCTTCCTTGTGCACCTCCTGTCTCTTTACTCACTTCCCCCACAATCTCCCCGCAGCCAAGATGTCCCCCTGCCCCGCCCACCCCAGCCTCACCATGCCTGTTCTGTGCTCACACTACAGGTTTGTTGAATGAATGAAGAAATGTGCAGGGTGGCTTATTACAGAAGAGCCATTTTCCAGGTTTGAGAGTGCAGCCCCAATAAATGTGTGAATCGGGGCCTGTGTGTGTGCCGCCATGTCCTGCACACCTACTCCAAAGGAAAGTTGCACGAAACAGTCTCGGCATACCCGTACTCCACAGCATGCAGCCCCGGAGTTCTGCTCTGTATCTTTTTTTTTTTTTCCTAAAGAAAATGAGGGTTACAAGGGAATTGATTTCACTACCCAGACTAATGCATCATGACCTGCAATTTGAAAACACGGTTACAGAATAATCTGGCAGAGAGAAACCTTGTTCTTTGCAATGGGGTGAGCTACTTGGGAGGATCTTCAGGGTTTAGCCCAGATTCTTGATGCTGATTCTGAGAGACTGAGAAAATAGGAGGCAAAGGGAACTGGCAGCTAAGCATTATGGTGACTTGAAGGTTTGCTGCATTTAACGTACATTTAGTTTTTCATGGCCTAGGTAAGGATGTAGAAATCTAATGGATGCTTAGATATTTGGGCAATTGCTGTTTGAGAAAGGTTTGAATTTAGTCACATAGGTCATTGAAACTGGGTTGAGATTTACAAGGGTGACCTTCAAATAAATGCCATGTTCTGTGTCCAAAATGCCGGGCTCCAGATGTGCTGCCGATGCATGAATCTTGGGCGTCTGAAAGGAGTTGTGTGAGGGCACTGACTACTGGGTGCCCTCCCCTGGCCCGCAGTAGCTGTGATGAAGCACGCTGACTTTTCCTGGGCTTGTTCATGGCTGTCCACACCCTGAGGTTGAAATAGGAAATGACACAGGACTCCCAAATGGTATAGGGAAAATATTATAACTCCCAACCTGCTAGATGTCCAACATGTCGAGTTCATGTTCCCCCAAATCAAAGAATGAATTCTAAGGAACACTGGAGGTTCAGAGGAGGAAATATTTATTGAGGGGAAAGATACAGCTCCTGAGAGGCAGGAGGGGACCCGAAAGTGGGTTGCCAAGGACCCCACTTCTCAGGGGAAGTTTTACAGAGCACAACAACAGCGTGGGTAATAGCTATGATCAACCTGTAAGATTGTAAGTATAGTCGCTTAGGTAACATTGATCCAATGGGGAACCAAGTCACAGAGTAAGCATACATGGAAAGAACAAAGAATTTTTCAGGAAGGGATGAGTCCGAGGGTCTTGGTCACCCAAAGAGGTGACTGATGTCTATCTGGACTTCATTAGAGCAGGTGTTACCACTTGTCTTAGGCCTGGTGCTTCTGTCTTTATCTTGAGGCCTGGCCTCCAACAGATGCCCCTCCAACCACAGCTGTAATGTGTTTCTACCTTGGTCCTGACTCTTGAGGGCCTTGCCCTGTCTGACTGCCTGTTAGTCAATATTTCTGCCCAGCTTAGCTGTCTATAATAGGCTGAAGGTCAAGAGCACCCTCATGTCAGCACTGGTCACCAACCAGAGGGGAAAACGGGTTTGGAGTTCAGACAACAGGAAATGAAATGTTTTTATCCAGGGACCAGGTTTTTTCTTTCTGAAATTCAACAAGGCCATTTACCCCTTTGGGGCCAGTGCCCAGCTCAAAGAAGGACCCAGGAGATGTTTGTCGAGTGAAGCACTGAGTCCAACCACAGCTTATAAAACTCTCCCATCATGCTCAAACAGTTTGGAGAAACTAACTCTAGTTCCTTCCTGAGGCCCTTTAAGTTTTATCCCATTTCTTGTAAGTAGATATAAACCTTATTTTTTCCACAAGTGGTTCCTCACAGAAAGCACTTGTGGACTCTGGTATTTCTTTTTCATTTTCCTTCAGGCTTTGCAACTGAGGAAGGAGGAGGCAAGCCCGTAGTTTTAGAGAAAGTTGAGTCCATAAATAAAGCCTTTAGTACTCATTTGCTGTAGGTTCAGAAAAGTAGCCACATGAAAATTTCCTGGCTTCCATGTACCAGCTAGATGCAGTAACCTATGGCATGAATATTCTGATTTCAGGTGTGTGTGTGTTTGTGTGTGTGAAGAATTGGGATTTCTCAGGCTTGCTTTTATAAAGGTCTGGGTTCAAATTCAGGCTCTCCCAATCCTTTGGCACATTACATAAATGCTTTCCTTCTAGCCTCATTTTCTTAGTTATAAATATTGGTAATTATGACATCATAGTGTTGTCATAAGGGTTAAAGGAGGTCATACATGTAAAGCACTTGTCATGAAACTTTGCCTTTTGGGGTTAATAGTAAAACAAATGTGATGACAGTGGCCCTGTTGTTAGGGTGACATAGCACAATCTCTACCAACCCCACTCCTCACATTGCTTATGTGGATGTATTAGTCAGCAGGGGCCAAGTTACCATCAGTAACAAACAACCTTCAAATCTCAGCACCTGAACACTGCAGCCATTTATCTGTGGACCGTGCAGTGTTCTCTGTGGATCCGAGTAACTGTCCAGGATAGTCGTCTTCTGTTAGCTCTGTACTCAGCTCCACCTCAGTCTTATGAATGAAGTTTTAGCCTATGATTTTTGCTGATAAAAATAAATGACATAGAATAAAAGGTTTGACCATCAGTGCTGTAGACCATAGCACAAAGAAGAAAGAAGAGTCCAGCATGGTTACTAGCGACTACCTACCCTTTTTTTTTGTAGCTCCAGCTTCATATTCTAGACCAGTGGTGGCGAACCTCTGGCACGTGTGCCACAGTCGACTGTTTATTATCATCCTCATTGACAGCTCTAAAAGGTTCGCCATCACTGTTCTAGTCAGACTGTGTTTGTGTTCTTACCTTTTGCTGTAACTGTCCCACCTCAGATAATGGCGCTGCAGAGCTCTGCTCTTCACAGTGGAGCCCATGGGGCTGAAGGCCTCTGGGCCTGTTTTCTCCTAGGTCCTGCAGACCTGGAAGCAAGGCTTCCCACCTCCCCGACAGCTTCCAAGTCCTACCTCCACCAACAGTGCCTCAGGAGGAAACCTTAGGAGAAAGATGGCAACACTGTGGCCCTTGCTTGGCACCTCCACTAGACCAGATGTTTCACCCTGACTTTCCTTCTGCAGTTTACAGCATCTCCCCACTGTTGAGATTTTCTTCCCAAAAATCAAAGACACGCAGTGCAGTGTCTTCAGGTCCTCAAGTCTGAATCTGATAAATGAAGGAACAAAGGTGGCTGTCTTTGTACCACCAATCCTCATAGCACTGACAACCAAGGCTGCTGATTTCGAGAAAAGGACAGGAGGCACAAGGGCAGATCTGTTAAATTGTGTGTAAATGGTCTTTTTCCTGTGAAATCTCAATACTTCCCCTAGGATATTACAGTCAGGTTCGGAGCCACTCTTTTCTGATATTTACTCATTCGGGATTTTACTCTTGAGAAACCACTGTAGCAACAGAACCATTTCACCTCCATGAGGACAATGTCAAAGTCTCCAAATCCAGGACGTCTTAAGGCAGGATTCCAGCCTCATTACTGCCAGGAATAAAATTCATCCAAGGTGAAGTGTCCTCGCTTGGAACTCAAATCTGTCTCAGAATGGTTTTTCTTTCCCCTTTGTTTTTGAAGCTAAGCAATTACTTTTTTTTTTAAGAAAAAAAAATTATGCTAATGCACAAAACTCTTTTTTTTTTTTCCTTTCATTTATTTGAAGTTGAACTTAACACAGTCAGTTCTGAGAGAGCACTATATATGAGTGATGCTTTTTGTCCGTGAAAGCCCATTGACTCAAATGGTATGGGAGTGCTGATGCTCTGTCTGCTTTGTGGGAGCGTCCATAATGACAAAGTACTCGTGTCACAGTGTATAATGAAACTATAAATTGTTTTCATGAATGCTCTGAATTTGATCTTTTACGGGGCAAATTCAAAAGGTATTTAGTGCCACATTTCACATATGTGAATAACACCAGCCCGTGCAATATATCCAGTAACAGTGGAGACTCTTCACAGGGCCCATCCTGGCCAGTGTGGTGAGTGACTGTCAGGAGCGGGTATTTCATGGTGCAGGGCAGTGGGGAGAAGGAGAGATGAAAAAAATCCCATCACTGGGAAGGAAGCAAGAGTTCCAGTGAGGTGTGCGATTGTTTGGAGAGGATTCCACTGTGGCTCCTGGGTGGTGGGTACCTGCATTTGAGTCACAGAAGTTACCCAGATCAGGGCCACGTTAGGGTGCAGGTTGGCAGGTGGGAGTGTGTCTCCTGGGTTGTGTGGGCAGGGACAGTCTAGTGGTGTGAGTTATAGTTCAATTAAACTATTTTAATTACATTTTTGGGTATGTTTTATTATAGAAGCCATATGGGTTTATCCCTGAAAATAATCAGAAAATACAGAAAAACAAAGAAAAATGTAAAAACTTGGGTTTTTAAAACTGGGAGTGGTGACTCACACCGAGAATCCCAGCACTGAGGAGACTGAGGCAGGAGGATTGCAAGTTTAAGACCAGCCCGGGCTACGTAGTGAGTTGCAGGCTAGCCTGAAATACATAGTGAGACCCTGTCTCAAAAACAGCAGCAACAGAAAAATGAAAATAAAAACTTGGGCAACTCAAGAGAGCATTATCAGCAATATTTTTACAAAATTCTTATCAAATATCTTTGCATATCACTTTGCAAAATTTTAATTTTACATAATCTTATCTGGATATAAACATCCTTTTTAAACAAAATTGGGGCTCAGCTATTTATTTGCCTATGTAATTTTAAAAAATACACTGCTTTCCTCCCAAGCTGAAGGCCCCAAGTTCAATGCCTGGTACAGAAAGAAACAAAAACAAAAACAAAAAAAACACCCCAAAACGTTGCTTTTTAAGTTATTGCTAGTTAAGTTATCCATCCCAGTATGTGGAAGTTCCTGGATGTCCAATAATTGGGTTCTGTTTCAAGTGTACCACGCCTCAGGCACTGTGGGCACCTTTGTCCCTCACTGGCAAACATCCTTGGGGATGCGATCCCTAAAAATGAAAGGGGGTGGGTCAGAGGCAGCATGTGGGAAGCTACCCGCCTCTCCTGAGCTGCTGCGGATGTGTTTGCTTGGCAGTACCTGGTGTGCAAGAGGAAGCTGGACAGTAAGAAGGAGGCGCTGCTCATCCTGTCCAAGGAGCTGGACGCCTGCCAGCAGGAGCGGGACCAGTTTAAGCTCATGGCCAACCAGCTGCGCGAACGCCACCAATCCCTGAAGAAGAAGTACCGAGAGCTGATCGTAAGTACGACACCACGGGGACTTTCCTGTGCCCTCTGTGAAGGCAGAAAGAGGGAGATTTCACAGCCCATTCCCCCAAAAAGGATTGGATTTAAGAGATGCAAACATGGAAAAGTTAAGAAGTGGCGGTCACTACCCTGTGTCCTCCACAACCCAGCCCCGCTTCCGGTGGACACGAACTTCCTGATTGCTTGCTCAGCGCATGCGCACATGGCCTAAGTGTTTATGGGTGGCAGGCAGTTGCCTTGTCCATGCATCCATGTGGACTTTTAAAAAATGATTTTAAGGGGACAGGGATTTAGCTCAGTGGTTCTGCTGCCTGCCTTGCTAGCACAAGGTCCGGAGTTTGATCCCCGGTACCCCCCCCGCCCCCCCCCAAAAAAAAGATTTTGAAAGAGGATTCATATTCTAAAATCTGCATGAATACAGCTACACGTGCCTATTTAAATTTAAGCTAAATTAACTAGAATTAAATAAGATACTCAGCTGTTCAGTGTCACGTGTCATATTTCGTGGGCTCTGTGGCCATAGGTAGCTGCTGTCCTGGGAGCTGATACAGGACATTCATCATTGCAGAGCTTTCGACCTGGCAGTGTTGTGTTACCTTGCTCTAAAAGAGTCTCTTTTCGCTCACCACTTTATTTGGGCAGCTTTCAAGGCCACACGTACAGACTTAACACATTCTCAGGAACATTTGCCTAGGCATTTGGGAGCCACAATTTTTATAACCTTTCTCTTTTGAGGGGCTTTTTGATCTTCCCGTTGTTTTCCTATGGCAAGATGTTTAAGGATGCAAATTTCCCTGAAGCAAGGGTACCAATAGCATAGTGCTCTTTTGTACCCTGGCCTTTTTCCTTATTGATGTGGTCTCTTTTTTAAGTGCAGATGCTATTGCTAGTGTTTCACCATGGTGCTGTGGAGTAGAAATAGAATAGAAAAGTGTTTTGTATTAAAGTAATGTAGATTCATGTTTATACAGCATCCATATAGAGTGTGCCTTGCATATTCACCTGAGGAATTTGTATTCCCAGATGGCACCAAAGGGAGAGGAAGTCAGTCCTTAAAAGGTAAAAAGCCGAATAGGACTGGAAGTTGTCAGTTAATTTTCTTTTATTTTGAGCAAATTGTATCTCCTTTTCCATTATTCTGCCTGCAGAGAATATCAGTCACTGTTCTTTTGGTTCTGTTTAAAAGAACTCAAGCCAAGTGAAATATTATTTCAGCTTATGATCTGCTCAAAACTCACTTTGATAAATCTAGAGGGTTTATTTTCTTTACCTTACATAGTTTTCGAAAATATATAAGGTCGGTCTTAATTAAAACTGATTTCCTAGTGGCTTTTCTAAAATAATTCTGGTTCAGTTTATAGTTAATTTTTTAAAAAAGTATAGCTGAACTTAGACGTGCTCATTACTAGTTAGTTGCCTGGTGGTGGGGGTGTTTGAATTCAGGTTCATAGTTTGGTTCAGTTGCTGAAGTCTGTGCACATAAAATATTTTTTAAAAAAGCAAAATACAATATTTGTTTCTTTGTAGGATGGAGATCCGTCACTTCCCCCTGAAAAGAGGAAACAGGTAAGACTCACTCTGGATCTTGGATAACTCCAGATTAAGATTATTGTTGCCTTCCTACAGCTGGAATAATTGAGGAATCCCTAGACAGAGGAAGCACACTTCTTTTAATTTCCCAGAATCCTCTGTGGGTGTGGGTGGCAGAGGCTGTGAAGAGGGTCAGGAGCTGGGAGCAGGAGCCCGGGGAGAGCCTGCCAGGTACAGCAGGGTGCCTGGGGGCTGTAGCGCTTTACTCACTGGGAGTTCTAGGGAAGTGTGCTGCCCTGCCTTTAGATTCTTCCACTTCAGACTTTCGAAGCTGTCTTCCATCAACACTCACAAGCCATTTACTTTTTTTTTTTCTAATGATGCCAATATTGCTTATTGACTAATTTATTTCCTCACTTCCTTATATATGAGTGTACCTGTCTCTGGACTTCTGATCTGTTCCATGGAGCTTCCCTGTAGTTCTGTGGTTGTATCATATTATTCTAATTGCTTCTGCTTTACGATACTGTCGGGTTTGTGTGTGTGTGTGTGTTGTGGTATAGGGAATCAAAACCCAGGGCTAATACTGACCTATATTCCTAGCCCTTTCCTTCTTTCTTCCTCCCTCCTTCCTCGTTTCTCTCTCTCTCTCTCTCTCTCTCTCTCTCTC
>NW_004624755.1:7479737-7510084 GCF_000247695.1 Heterocephalus glaber
AAAAAAAAAAAAAAAAAGAAAAAAAATTTAGAAAAGCACTAGCAGAGGACACCTGAATCACAGACGTGCAGAGGTGAGCTAGTGAAAGCCCTCTGGAGGAGGAATCCTGGCCTTCGTTCTTTGCCAATTTCTACCGTGTCAGTACTGCAGCCATGGCACAGGTCAGTCACCAAAGTGAATCCACCGAACGTGGGAAGATCTGTGCCCCAGGGAGAGCCAAGCCCAGCCTGCTGCCACCGAGGGGGGTAGTGGGCTCAGCCCAGAGGTCTGTGTTGGAAGGGTTAGACCAAGGCTAACGTCCCACCTCTCCCTGTTACTGTGTGCGTGGCCTCAGGTGTTATCGTTTATTTGCACATCGCTGTGCTAATAACCACACTGGCAGTTGAGGATATATTAAGGAACGAGGTGCCCACTTTCCCGGAACTTTTATTTTGGTTGGAGACAGCAAGAACATAAGATATATAAAATCATCAGGCAGTGCTTAGTGCTGGGAAGAGAGCAAGTAGGACAGTGGGATTGAATGGCAGGGTGTGTGTGCATGCAGTATTATTTGTAAAAGCTACAGCATGTTGCCTGCCACTGGGAAGCACTCCGGAGAGGGACAGTGTTGCTGTTATCTGTAGCACAACATGGCCCGCATCCACTTTGAGTCCTGTCCTACAAGTATTCCACCAGGAGTCTTAAGGGCGTCCTTCCTTTTGATCAGCTGTTGGCAATGAACTTGGCATGGGCTGCCCCGTAGAAACAGCTGTCCAGGTGAGAAACCTGACATCCGGCATACAGAGCCCCAAAATGCCACCCTCCTCCTCCTCAGCACCCCAAATGTGGCCAGCAGCAGCAAGCGTTATTGCCTTGGTGCAGTGCTTGTCAGCGAGTCAGCAGCGATAGCTCACATCCCACAGGGACAGCTGCAGTGGGCTCTCTTGTCTGTTTGCTTTTGTTTTCTTCATGAGAAAGATCAAAGCCCCTTTGTGCAACAGACAAACACCACAGCGTGACAAGCTCAAAGCAAGGAAGCACGGGACAGATGACTGTTCCCTCTAATGTCATGCATTCTCCTTCCCGGGCCTCACTGGCAAATTTAAATTTAGCTGTTGTGAGATTGCATAGACCCAGGGCTTTGCCCTTAATAATGAGCTTTATGTCACACCAGCTGACAGGCTTTAAGTACCTCTGTTTTATCTGGTGCTGGAACCGTGAAAGGATAGAGCCGTTCTGCGAACGTACCTCTATTGACATGGGACTTCTGGATGGATTCAGCAAGCAAACCAATTAAGTCAAAGCCACCAGCCAATAAAGACAGGCCAATGAGCACGCAGGTGACTAATTAAAGTATACTTTGTTTTAAAAACATAGCACTCAGCTGTGGATGTTTGTCAGGGTCCTGAACCGGTGTGATGGGAAGCTTCGCCCGCACCAGCCCTGTCTAGCTTTGCTCTAACTGGGATCTTTACTGTGAACCCCGGGCAATGCTCGGCTGGCTCACAAGCCACCAGCCTGGGTCTGTGCTCCTGAGCGTCTCACTGGCAAATGAATCAGACGCGTTTGGTCCTCAGGGACTGCTTGGAGCTGGTCCTGGCTCATGTGAGCTCACACCCTGGGTGGGCCTGCAAGTACCACCATAAATGGGATCCTACAGGGGATGATAGGATCAAGGACCAGGGGATGCAGGTGGTGAGACACTGGGGCTGAGCCAGCTTTGGCCTCTGAGGGTATTCGCGGGTTTGCCTTGCTCAGTCCCATAGACCGTGCATCGAAATCGGACTTCCTAGCAGTTGGGGATGGTTCCCCTCAATTTGTTCAGTGTGTTCTGAGGACCAGCTGTCTGCACTGGGATGGGGCTCCACGCTGACAGAGACAGACTGAGCAGACAGCCCTATCTCACAGATGCTGAGACAGCTTTTCGCAGCTGGACATCTTTGGGACTAGACGGTCCATGGTATCAGGAGTACGACCGCGCTTCCTGTGCATTTTAGAGGCACACAGAGGCAGGTTTTAAAGTCCGTGGGGTTTTATACTGGATGGAGCACAGCGGGTCGGGTGACGGGTGCTAAGTGGGAAATATAGCTGGCCGGGAGGTTGAGAGCAGCACGCAGCAGGGCTGCTGTTGTAGTGCGGGCGAGGGAGTCTGCTCATGCGCACTGAGCACAGAGACCAAGATCGGGCGCTGCGGGGCGGAAATCAGCTGTCTGGGAAGAGTGCGAACCCTGAGGCTGGAGCGAGCGCTGGCTGTCCGTGCCCGGCAGGGGGCGCTGCACCAAAGTGAGGATTACCACGACAGTTCTAATCAGGAGCAAACAGAGCACGCTCTGTAGGGGGCGCCGCCGTGTCGCGACCTCCAGCCCTCCTGGGAAAGAGCTGCCCGGCACTGACTCTGGGCACTCCAGGGCTGCCTCAACCTGGCCGGGTCGTTCCTAACATTTGCAACTCGAGCAAATGACTTTACCTTCTTTTTTTTTTTCCTCCCAGTATAGGAGATTGAACCCAGGGCCATCACAGTGAGCTACATCCCCAGCACCCTTCCCCCCTCCCCCTTTTCATTTTTAATTTTGAGACAAAGCCTAAGTTGCTAAGTTGCCCAGGCTGTGCCTGAGCTTGCAGTCCTGCCTCAGCCTCCCAGAGGGCTGGGATCAGAGACATACATCTCTGTGTCTAAGTTTCTTGCCTGGAAACAAACAGTAGGCACCTGCCGGGTGCCTGGGGAGTTGAGTGGGTGAATGTGAGTCAGCACCCAGACAGCGTTTGGGTGAGACTTGCGGAGATCGCGCTTCGGTTGCTGAGGCCCCGGGCTGCTGAACTGAGCGGGGCCCAGCAAGGAGCCCTGGCCTCTCTGTCCGCCCGGAGGGGCTGCACTGTCCGCCTCCTGAGGCTGCGGGGAGCACCGAGTAAGGGCCTCCTGGATCTACGGTTCGTTTTGTAGGGGCTCCCCAGCTAGCCAGGCGGGGAGGCTGCCAGCGGCGAACGGGAACGTGACCGTTCCCGGAAAGGTGTGCGGGAAGTGACTTGGGAGGGATGGCTTCAGGTGTGGTGGCCAGGGACATCGACTTGTTGGAGGGGACGTTTGATCTGAGACCTACATGACATAAAAGCAGTGGTTCTGGTCAGTGGGTGGGCTGGCAACTCCAGGGGCAGAGAAAGTGCAAAGGCCCTGAGGCAGTCGTGAGCTGGGGGGGGCAGTGTGGCTGGGGGCGGAAGTGGGTGGGGGCAGGTGGTATCCCCTCTTCAGCCCTAATAAGCACTGTGGCGTTTATCTCCCACTGGGAAGCCACCCAGCCTGTCGGCCTGTTGCACTGTGCCCTGGCTCATTGCTTGCCTGGTAAGGGGAGACCTCGGCTGAGCAGCACAGGCGCTGTGGCCTCCGAGCCCCGGGGTCGGAGTCGGAAGGCGAGGCTGGCGGACGCGTTTTAAGGAGGTGCTCTTCTGCTTAGAACCGAGTGTCACGTGAGTGCAGGGCGCGGGCTCTGCTCTACGCGGCAGCGCGTCCACCCGCGGCCTTTCTACTCTCAGCTGTCCAAGGTCGGGGTGGGGGGGCAGTTGGAGAGCACTGAGAAAAACAACTGAAGAAGAGGACTGCGGGCAGCCCCGTTTGTTAAATTGTCCGGCTCCGCCCTCCGCGAATGATGCTTAATAATCGCCTTTTGGTGCTGACCCCTCCGCAGGTGTGCTGTGTGCAGCAAAGCACAAGGCCTGGGGCCAGGAAGGCGAGCGTCCGCTTCTTGTTAGCTAAGCTTTCACTAATGCCCTACCACATAGTCCCTGGATCGGAATTGTGGCCGTACCAACTCTGCCCGGGGATGGCACTTTTAACGCTCTGTAAAGAGTTACATGAACAGCGGTCATCGATTGGATAGTGTCTTCACACTGTGGCAGTAGAAATCCCTGAAGTTGGAGTTGTGCAGTGCACAGCCTGGGTAGCCATACATGGCTAGCCTGACTAGAAGACAAATTGTATCCTTTTCTGTTGTTCTTTTCTTTTTGGTACTGGGGATCAAACTGGGGACTTGGTGCTTGCGCGGCAGGTGCCAGAACCACTGAGCTAAATCCCCGGCCCTAAATTTTACCCTTAAAAAAAAAAAAATCAAGTCATTTGTCGTTCTATCAGGTTAGATAGCTTGAACTCACATAACACCTGGAGGATAGCTGCTCCCATACCTGTCTATTGGGTAAAATGGATTCAGATGAATGGAAATTATATGAGGTAGAGAATGCTCAGGGCTATGAGAGATGAAGCCTGAAAGAGATCAAAGCAAGAAGCAAGTCTGCCTCCCTCAGAGGCCAGGGGAGGCTTGGAGGACAGAGCTGGAACAGGTCCTTGGCAGCTGGGTAAGGGCACCCCGAAGCCATTTCCCTGCATGGCTTTGGGAATGTCCCTCAGCCACATCCCAGCTGTAGCGGGGCCTCGCTCGTTTTAAGTGACACAGGCCCATGTGGCACACCCGTAATTCATTCATAAACATTTATTTTCATCTAAATCAGCACTCAGATGTGGCTATTGGTGGCAGTGCGGTTGCCGGGCAGGGCTCTAATCCACTGTGTGGGTGGGCCCGGATCGGGCCCTGGAATTCTGACAGCCCCACGACGCGGTGGGGAATTAAGTGCCCTGAGCCATCCCTTCGCAACCTTTTCCAAGGTGGGAAATCAACATCCCTGCCTGCTCTCTACAGATAAGACTGGCCTGGAGCGTGGCTGTGGCCAGCTTGAGTGGAAGAGCACATGGCCCTTTCCGGGGGCTCCTGCTGGCCGGGCAGCAACACAGTCACAGCAGCAGCCTGAGAGCAGCCTGTGTGCGCAAAGCGCCTTGTGTGCACCAGGGCGGCACTACTGTCAACAAGAAGCTGCCTGCCGGGGGTGGGGGGCAGGGGCCAAAGTCAGCCCTCAAGAGGGCAAGCTTGTATCAGGCCCCAGTACCCCTCATGGCCCTTAAATTGTCCCCGTGTTCAGGGCACATGGTTGGATGTCAGTGCCTGAACTATAGAATTACCTGAAGTCTGATTTTGCTGAATGTCATCACTGTATGTTCAATAAGTAAGTGTAGTCACTGTCCTACTTCACCCCAGGCTGGGACAATGAGCATAGGAATAGGCAGCAACAGTCACATTGTGGAATTCTTTCTCTTCTCCTTCCTTCTTTCTGGTCTCCCTCCTCTTTTTGCCCTAATACACAGAAAGGGTGGGACTGCACCCCTTTTCTCTCTCCCTGCCTGCACACTGGCGCCCTCCTGTGAGGCGTGCCTTTTACTGCTGTGTTACCAGGAAGGATGCTGACCAGCCCAGGGAGGTCTGGATAAGTTCTCAACGTTGCACAGCCTGGAGCCTGACGCCAGAGCATGTGAGCTGCCCGCTGGGAACAAGCAGGGCTCTCCCTAAATCTGCCAGGCTGTGACCTACGACAGTGACCTCCATATCCCCTGCAACAGACTGCCCTTGAGTCTCAGACCCAACTAATGATCCAGCTATCATCAACTTGGGCCTCACTTTTAAAAATGTTTCAACCAGCACAGCCCGGCGATGTAACAGCCGATGTTGTATGCACATTAAACACCAAATGATTGTTAACATATTTATTGAAGCTTAACAGGCATCCGATATATAAAAGATGACTCTCTTACAGGGCTGTCAGACCTCAATAAGCATGTTTAATAATTAATTGGCATTAAGCAAACACAATTGTGCGATTCTAAATTAAATGTTCAGTGAAGCGTATTGCGAATACAAAGCTACAATGGTGTCTGTTACTTAAAGTTCAGGCTGGCTGGCTTTTCCGTCCCAGGGAAATGAGCATAGGCGGTGCTGGGCAGTGGGGCTTCCTCCTTGAAGCCCCTCCCACCTGAGGACCCGCTCTCATTTGGCTCTAGGTTGGCCCTGCTGAGTCTCCTCCACTTCCTGGGCCAAGAGTTGTGCGGCGGGAGACACCTGCGCATTTCCGCTTTCCGGTGCCGAACCAGTTCTGCAGTAAATGAATTCCGTGAAGTCGCCCTTGGACTCTGAGTTTGCAGATACTGAACTGTGATTCCTGGGGTCCACAGGGAGCTTCCTGTGAGCCTCTGGCCACACAACCGATCAACTATAACCTGTGTGCTTCTGTTTAGAGTCGCCGTATTTAATATATATGGTTAATTCATTAACGTGAACCACGGAGGAGCCCAACAGCGCCGGCACTCAGGCCTGAGGGAAGCTTACTCTGCACAGGCGCATCGAGGCCTCCCGCTCTTAGGGCCAGCTGTCAGCCGGACGCCTGTGGCCCCTCTCAAAGGACCCCTTCCGTACAAATGAGTGCAGCCACCGTGTGGGTCCTCAGAAGCAAACACCAGATGATTCAGCTGTCTCAGCGCTGGGTATGCATAGGAAGGAAATGAAATCAGTGTGTGAAACATTCCTGTGCTCAACTCTTCATGTAAGTGCTTCTCGTACTAGCTGAGATGTGGAATCAACCTACGGGTCCATCAGTGGATGAATGGATAAAGAAAATGTGGTTCACATACACAATGGAATACTACTCAGCCCTTAAGACGAAAGCCCAGCATTTGTGACAACATAGATGAATGTGGAAGACATTATGTTAAGCAAAATAAGCGAAGCACAGAAAGACAAGTACCACATGATCTCAGTCACTTGTGGAATCTAAAAAGTTAGCTCTTGTAGAAGTGGCGAGTAGAAGGGTGGTTACCAGAGACCAGGGAGGATGTGGGAAAGGAAGATGGAGGGAGATTGATCAACAAGACCATAGTTACAGTTAGGAGGAAGAAGTCCCCATGTTCGGTGGCACAGTCGGGCGACTATAATTAGCAGTAACTATAGCATTGTTTATTTCAAAACAGCTAGAGGGGGGATTTTGACTGTTCTCTCCACAGAGAAAGGATGAGTGGTTGGGGTGCAGGGTAAGCTGACTGCCCTGATGTTTACATATACTCAACCAGCGCATTGTACCCCAGGGGCCTGCATGGTTATGATGTGTGCGGGGGAGCTGAGGGGAGAACAGCAAGATCACAAAAAAAGAAACAAAAATGTGAAAACGTGGCACTAAGTAGACCTTGAAAAGGACCCAAGCTTATAACGTGAAGGTGGAATTGAGAAGGCAGAAGAAGGTGGCCTCGTTCGACCTCAGCTGGGAACGTGCATGTCGGGCACTGGATCTCTGACCACGCAGCGCGTGTCCAACAGCGACCATGATGTGGGGTTAAAATGGGTTTCACTGGGTAGGCACTTTGCAAACACAGAAGCCGTGGACAATGGGTGCGGCTGTGGCAGATCGCATTACACAGAGCCGCCTGCTAGGAAGTGCCCGCGTCCGCTGCCCGCGCTGCACACACCGCGCTGGGTCCCAGGGGTGCGACCGCTCACGGTGTCCAACACATATTTATTGGATTCAATTGAGTCGTTTTTAGGAAAGGATCCAAACTAAATGTCATCGGAAAACGCTTTTGCTTTTCTTTAGTCATCATTTCTTTCCGAGTTCATTGCTGTTATTTATTACTTCTCTTTAGTTAATATTCTACCACAGCTTAAATTAACTTCAATGTCTCACCTGCCCCTAAATACTTGAGAGACTGAATAGTAAGCCACTGACTGTAGCAACAACTAATGTCTCAAGATTCACGCAGGAAAAAGGAAGTGTATGCCCCCAGCTCGGTCACACGTGTGTGGTAGTGAAAAACTGTCTCTGGGACCTTGTCCGTGTGTGAACAACCTGTCCTTGCGTGCCCTGCTGGGAGGGGTGGATTGATGCTTGAAACCTTAGAAGCAGCATCAGGAAGCAGTCCTGCAGCTTTGCAAACTCACTTTGCAGTGGCAGCCTGTTTAGCATGGGGTGGGCAGGCCTGGGGTTCGCTGAGACCCTCAGATCTTCGCAGGGCCCCTCCACCGATCCCCACTGTTTGTGTCTTTCTGGGAAGGTGGGGGTGCAGAGTCTGGAAAAACTATAGGTTTTGCAGGGATCCCTTGGAAAGTAACATTTGAACACTGGAATTATCTTCCTAGGGATTTTCAAACATACAAGTAAAGGCATATGAAATTTATGCCTACCACTTAAAGTTAGAAAACAAAGAACATAACAGCACATACAGCCTCAGCACCCCCTATGCATAATATTATAATATTATATAGTTATATGATATTTTAATTTTTTTGTGGATTTGGTCATTTACTCTTGTATGCGTACTTCTTAGTACAAGTTTGATCCTACTACATAGAAAAGTTAGTGTTCTTTTTTCCCCGCTGAATGTGGCATCTCAAGGCTGTCCCTGTATCAAACCATTCATGTGACCCTGGTTTCAGACAGCTGCACTTCTGCACCCATTGACTGGTTGGGTGACATTTCCCTGAGCCTTCTACTATCGTCAGGCATTGTTTCTAGTTTTATTACTTTTTAAATTTAAAAAAAAAAATCTACTTTTTATTTTTCCCTAAAGCTAGTCCATATCTGGGATTATTCTTAGCTCAGATGGTCAGAGCAGTTACTGGGTCATAGGTGGAGAGATTTTTGAGGCTCTGGGTCATGTGGCCCAGTCGCTCCACGTGGTGGGGGAGGGGGCATCTCAACGGGATCTTCACCAGCCCTGGGTCTCAGTTTTAAATCTTGGGGAAGTGTAAATGAGACGCAGAGTTGTTTGCTCACTGTGGCCTTGTTCCACACCACACCCACCTTCCTGTTGGCCTTGAATTCTGTGTGTACAGGGGGATGCGTGTGAGGCACCGCAAATTACAGTGGAGAGGTTTTTATTTTAAATTCATAACATTGGGCCCGAGGATGTAGCTCAGTGGTGCCGCCGCCTGCCTCGAAAGGGCAAGGTCCTGAGTTCAATCCCTGGTACCAAAAAAAAAAATTCATCATATTGGCAAACCATTTGTCTTTTGCTTTTCCTCTTCCTTCCTTTCTCCTTCCCTTCCTTCTTCCTTTTTCCTTCCTCCCCTTTCTCACCTCCTTTCTCCTCCACCCCATCTCTCTCGCACCACTGATTGAACCCACAGCCTTTGCACTGCACTACACCCCCAGCCCATTTGTTGTTTTGCAACAGGGTGTCAGTAAACTGCCAAGTTGCTCTGGCTGTTCTCGAACTCACACACTCCTGCTGCCTCCTTGCCTCTCAGCTGGGATTACAGGTGTCTGCCACCACTCCTGGATCCCTAGAATTTCTTGAAAGAATCTTTTCTACCACAAGTTTCTTTCTAGTGTCCTTGAGTTATTATTTGGATTTACTCATTCAAATTTTCTCTCTCTCTCCCCCCGCCCCGTCTCTCCCTCTCTCCCTCTCTCCCTCTCTCCCTCTCTCCCTCTCTCCCTCTCTCCCTCTCGCTTTCATTTTCCTACCAATGGAAAATGCAGCTCTTGAGGATGACGATTGCCAAGCAAAGGCTCGGAGATGAAGAAATTGGTGTGCGCCACTTTGCAGCCCATGAGAGGGAAGACTTGGTTCAGCAACTGGAGCAAGCGAAGGAACAGGTTGTCATGAGTGTCAGTCAAGGGTGTGGGTGGGTCTGCACAGCTGGGCGCAACCCAAGGGCAGATGGGTGCCCTGTATCCCCTTGAACACTGGAGATGGACAGAGCTTGGCGCTGAGTGCTGTACTCCTGGGTGCTGCATCAGGTTCCCAGCTGACTCTTGGGTATCCGGCTGACACAGGTGCCACTGTTTAAAACACAACTGGAAACTCTTCCCCTGCCCAGGATAGGCTGGGAGGGACCAAAACTCAACAAGCTGGCCTTAATTTGCCATTTCCACCAAAATGCCCAGTGATGCTCCTTGGGTAAAATCTCAGCAGGGAGCAGCTAAGAGAGTCTGTCACTCATTTTCTTCCTGTTGCTAATTGGTTTTGAATAGCGGAACAAGACACTGGTTCTGGACTGGGTTGGAAGCATTATGCATTTATAAGGTGCCAGCAGTGGTTTCCAGGTTCTGGCTTCACCCTCTGAGAGCCGGTGGCTGAAGGGCAACTGCAGGGCTGGGGTTCAGTTCTCGTCTCCTGAGCTGCTGTGCCTTGCCTACCCCGGATGTAGTAAATGCCTGGCAGCCCCTCGCTTCTAGCTTTTACCCAGTATGCAGTGGATGTGGTTTTATAGCATGCAAGTGATAATAAGAAACTCTCTAAAAGTCATTCAGCCGGGTGGGCGGCTCCATCTCTGGCCATAAAATGCCCACATCTGGGGACCATGTTGAGTGGGGGCACTTCTGGGGTTACAGATTGAGTCTTTGGAGCATGACCTGCAGGCCTCTGTGGACGAGCTTCAGGATGTCAAGGAAGAGCGGGCCTCCTACCAGGACAAAGTGGACCGGCTGAACCAGGAACTCAACCACATCCTGGGTGGCCACGAGAACCGCATCATTGACGTGGACGCCCTGTGTATGGAGAACAGGCAAGTGGGCATCGTGCTCAGTGCCGTGCTGGCCTTCTGGGTGGGACAGGCTAGAAGTCCTTTGCTGCCTGTTTGCATCTGAAAAAATTGCCTTCCAAGTGAAAACAAAGTTGTGACCCCCAATGCTACCAATGTCACATACTAGGCATAAAGTAAGGGAAGAGGCACGGCACACCCGTGCACAGGACTTTCTCTCCCCCCATACCTTCCCGGGGAGGCCGGCAGGGTGAGGAGCCAGCAAGAGCTACTTGTTATTGCTATCAAGGAGCGGGAAAAGAATAAGAAAATAAATTGAGAAATTCCCTTAGCTCTTTCTTCTCCCCGAGGCAGATTTCAGTGTGTGTATGTGTCTCACTTAATGTTATGCCTGGTGTCGCCTCGTCTTGCCTTGCTTCCCGGTGGAATCATCTTAATGAGAATTATGTGAAAACTGTGTTGAAGTCCCTTAGGGGATCTCTGCGGGGGCTGTTTTAGAGTGGGGTGTCAGGGATTTGGGCATGTTTGACCTTGATCACATCCATTTAAGGAAAGGTCACAGAGATGTACATTTTTCTCCTCTTCCTTTCCGGAATGAGAAGGAAGGCATTATGTGTAAAAGATAGCTTTTCTTGAAAGTTGTTTTTATTTTTTCCTCTTCTAGTTTAGCGTAGGTTTTTCATTTTTCCCCCAAACACTCCTGGTGGGATATATTCTTTTCCAGGTACCTTCAAGAGAGATTAAAACAACTCCACGAAGAGGTCAACCTCTTGAAATCGAACATTGCCAAATACAAGGTACTGAAATCATGATGATAATGTTGGTGATTCACCATTATACATCTAAATGTCATCCTATTTTAATTCTCTTTTATGTGCCAAAGATATTTTAGTGCTTGCCTGCCCTCCCAGATAGAGCCCAATAAGAGTTTTATCCAGGGTAACCAGTAAAAATTAACCCCCAGACAGCAAACAGCATCAAAGCAGCTTCTGTCAGAGCCCCTTCTATAGCTGTAGTCAACCAGGCATCCGGAGACCTCCAGAATCTGAACATTTCTACTTTACAGACTTGGTCCATGTGAAATTAGAGTTCCTATCTATTTTCTCTGTAAAATGTGCAGTCATCAGATGCTATTTGTCTCATAATCATCCATAAGAAAATGGTTTCTGAGGGAGGAAGAAACAAAGATTGGGAAATCACACTCCAAACGATAATGTTCACGTCACATTGAAAGGACAGGGTGTTTGAATTCTCCCCACTGTTATTTAGTCTAATTCCAGCACCATTAGTTTGATAATATCTATTTCTGCAGATGTTAGTTGTAAGTGTTATAATTAGAAAAATCTCCTGGGTTTCTCTGCTTTGAAAATAGACTGATTTCTCTTCCTGAGGGTGAAGTTTTATACCAATCCAGATGCATGGGAGAGCCCACTCATTGTCCTGGTTGTTAGCATGATCTTTTGTTCTCAGAAATTTCCATGCTTTTTCATTCCATAGGTGGCACACATTATTCTATGCCAATCTGTAGATACACATGCAGCCAAAGAAACAGACAGATTTTAATATGTAATTTAAAAAATATGTGGATGCATTCATTTAGCATTTATTTTGTTCTATGTGCCGAGCAATGATACATACAACATGTCAATTTTTATGCACGAGTTCACCCTAAGAATGACGCATAGGCAGCACATGTGTGCTACCTTAATCTTGTGTCTGTGGCCAACATCACTAATCGATCATGGCTCTCTTTGCAATCCAGGGACCAGACCGTCTAGATACCACCACTGGTACATGAAAGTAAACCTAGTCTCCATTTTATATTTGTTCCAAGGGGATTTCCATAACTAGACTTTACACATCAGACTGCATCCTTTCTTCAGATTTAATTTAATTTGATGAACATGCATCAAGCAGCCTTTGAATACAGGGGGCTGTAATTACTATCATTTTGCTATGCAGCAGCTTTTTACAGAACTCTTCCTGGATCTGTAAAATCCCTAACTCTGGCAAGGACTGTGGACTCCTCGTGTGGATTTTGGGAGGGGTTCTTGCTGCCAATGGGTGGATGCATCTCTTCCAATGTGGTGTTTTTACATCATTGGTTTTTCTAACAAGTGTTTTTATTTCCTTTCAACGCTGCGGTAGAATGCTCTCGAGAGACGGAAAAACTCGAAGGGCCAGGGCAAATCCAGCAGCAGTGCTCTGACTGGAGTCCTGTCTGCAAAGCAAGGTAGGCACTCATGGTCCAGGTGAGACCACTGAGAAACACAAAATGCTTCAGCTGTGGTCCATATCATGTCCAAGCTGCTGGGTTTGCAGATGGGGAGCCAGACAATTCTAGAAGTGATCTCTAAACTTGTACCAGCATGGGAATCACCTGGACGTCTTGTGGTAGCCCAGAATACCCGGCCTGCCCCAGAGCTCCCAATTCAGCAGGTCTGTGGTGCGCGCCTGACAGTAATTCCAAAAACTTCCCAGTGAATGCTGCTGCAGGTTTAGTGGTCCCACTTTGAGAATCAGTGCATTACAGGTTTTCTGTGACTCATCCTATACCAGTGCACTTCCCTACCCCCAGTCACTGACTGAGCATCTCTAAGATATGCTTCCCTTCTTGAGTTTCTCCTTCTCCTGGCCTCTGCCATCAGAAGAGAAAAGCCTGGTAGCTGCTGGAGTCATCTTACTGTGGAACATGTGCCTTTTTCAAACAAGCTTCTATTGATTGCAATTTTGTTCCTCCTTCTTATCGATTCCAATGAAAAATAATGATCTCCCAGAACAGGGCAGGGGAATAAATAGGAGGGAGCTGGTGTCCTAACACTTAATATTCAGAATTCAGCTCTAAACACAGGCTTAGTGTTGCGCATGCTCAGCTGGCCCATTTTCCCGTTATTGACAGTGCTGACAGCAAAGGCCACACGGCCGTCTCCATCCGAGCTGAGAGGCTTAAACAAAAAGTGCTGAGTCCCCAACCTACCTAACAACCAAGGCTCTGTTCCAAGCAACTTCTTTTGTTTCCACTCCACTAGAAAAGAGAATCCTAGAAATGTTTTTAAAAGAAAACTACAATTCTCTCTAAAGATGTGAACTGGCCCAACTATGTCTAGCCCTGGACGCCATAGACAGCAAACTGACTGTGGAGACCCAGCCGGACCTGGTGGCAGAGCTAGGCTCCTGACCAGACTTTTCTGAAAAGCCTACTATGCAAAGCCTATCACCAATGATCTATTGGCACTGGTAATCCAAACCTATAAATCTGTGGCATCTTAAACTGACCCCCGTTGAAGGTGCAAGAAATAATTATAGACATATGTAAACATTTTGCTACAGAAAGTACGTCATACATTAATGAGAATAAAAAACTAGAAGTGATGTAAACATCCAGCAGCAGTTCAAGACATTATTATGTATCTATGTATGAACTATTAAAGCAGCCATTAAATTTTATGTTTTGTGGGATATTAATGGTGCAGAGTATTGTCAAGTAAAAAAAGCAGTGGTTTCTCCATTTTTTGAAATCGCATGGGTTTTTTGTTTTTGTTTTTTAAGCTACATGTAGTTACAGAGGAAAAGCTATGCAGAGAGCTATAGGGAAAGATTTATACCATTGCTTTATTGTGACTGGAAGGAGTAGCAGTAGTTGGTGTATATTTGTGTTATATCTCAGCTTATTGACCCTTCCTAAAAAATGTGTGTTATTGTTGTAATAAGGTAGGATATTGGGTGCATTCAAACCAGACTTCTTCATAGGAGACTTTTCTGACTCAGAGTATCTGAAGAGCCCAGGGTGGGCTATATGAAGAAGTTCTGCATATAGATCAGCCATCCTGTGGAATGGGTTGGCAGCCATGAGAGCCATATAAGCCTTTTTTTTTTTTTTTTGAGACAGGGTCTCACTATGTAGTCCAGGCTGGCCTTGAACTTGCTATGTAGCCGAGGGTGGCTTGAACTTGTGGAGCTCTTCCTGCCTCAGCCTCCTATGTACTGGAATTACAGGCATGTGCCATCACACCTGGCTCATTTAAGCCATTTTGAGCCCAGACAGACAGAAATAGGGGAATGGAGTTTTAGCAGCATTACCAGTGAAAGTCATAGAGATTTTAGCAGACTACATTCTTCTATTATTTATTAATGGTGTTTTATTGCCAAAGAGGCTAATGAAATCTCACATTATATTAACAGAAGTATCCTCTTTGGAATAAAGGAGATGATCACATTAGTTTGTGCTAAGTTGGTTATACCACACCTGGACTATTCCTTTATGTATTTTCTAAGTGGCATGAGATGAATCAGAAATTATTTCTTAGACACTTTTGCAACTAGGCAGAAAGCGGGGGAATTTCCTATCAGACTTGTCCATAGATGACTGGAGATTTGTCAACAGAGACTCATTCAGGGCAGGGTGTGCAAGCTGAGCCACTTAACATGGTCTGAATCCTGTAGTTACACTGACCTCGGTATGTTGTTTGGCTTCATTTTGAACTTGGCCATGAATGTGACTTGGCAGTTTGTTGAGCAATAAGCTTCCAGGAACAGCTAGTCTGTGTGTAATGAACTCTTTCCCAACATTCAGATATTTGCAGGCCGCTTTGTATCTTCTTGTCATATCTTTGTGCCACTGAGGCTATTATTTGCTTGATATTTTTCTTTAAAGCAGTTTTAAAGTGACCCATTTTATGTGGCCCTGTCCTGCACAGTAGCATCTGTGAAGGTGCTGGTTTGTTATGCCATTTATTTTCTTTTGTATAGTACTGTCAAATAAGGACCTAGCTATTGAAAGCTCAAAAAAATATTTTGCATTATATGTAACTCCCTACATTATCTTGCTGCTTGCTAAGGTATCACACCATAGGAAACTAACACAGAGCAAGGATCTCAGGGTGAGGAGTCACTGTCATTTGCATGGCATGGTGGCCTTTAGGTGATGTTTTTAGACTGTCTATACCTTGCTTTCCTGTCGACGAAATAGAAACAAACGCTACTTCTCAGGTTTTAGGTTTTGTTTTTTCAGTTTTCAGTTTCAATGAGTTAGTTGGCATGAAAATGTTTAACATCCTAGGAAAATGCAAATATTATTTTTGTTTCAATAAATTATGGATGGCTGGGGGTGTAATTCAGCAGTAGAGCACTTACCTAGCATGCACCAGGTCTGGATTCTATCCCCAGCACTGTGAAAAAGAGGGTGCACGCAGATAATGAAACTCCTGCAGGACTTTTTCTTTTCTCTTTAACTCCTGTACTGAATTTTATTTTACTCTGGACACTTGAGGCAGACTCTCTCAATACAGTACAGTAGCATTTAGAAGCTGACAGCCTCCCGTTATCCAGGAAGAAATGACATTGGTTTGCAGTTCCATTTCCTAGAAAAATGTACAAGCAAGCTGTCAATTTTGTGTCCTCTCTAGTTCAGGATCTGCTCTCCGAGGATCACGGGTGCAGTCTCCCTGCCACGCCGCAGTCCATTTCAGACCTGAAATCTCTGGCAACTGCCCTGTTGGAGACGATCCATGAGAAAAACATGGTCATTCAGCACCAGAGGCAAACCAACAAGTAGGTGGCCAGACTCTGGGGGAGGGGAGGGAGAGATGGGACGAGACTACTGGAAGGGAATGGCAGCTGGGTGCAGCCACAGCCTCACCGGAAGACAGTGACATCCCTCGGTTCTAGAAGGACACGCATTAAACTAGAAGCATGCTTCTTCTTTATGTGAGACACGGTCTTGGCTGGAGGCTGGAGCTGGGCAATGCAGTCATCCCGGTGGTCACAGTTTGGAGACTTACGGGGGACCACACACTGAGTAATAAATACTCCATAGTGATTTCCTGGGTGACTTCGCCTACCTCTCCTCCAGGTCTGCTTTTAGGGGCGGACCTGCCTCAGTGCCATTTCAGCCTCACAGCTTAGAGGGCTCTGACTGGCATGAACCACCCAAGCATGTTCTTTAGGCAGCTGGACTTGTAAGGGAGGCCCATGGCACTCTTCTGGATCAGCAAAAAAAACATGGTAGAGAGAACCAATAAAAAACAGAACGCCTTTGTGTGTATGTGTGTGTGTTTGTGCGCGCGCGTGTGCGTATGTGGTGCTGGGGATTGAACCCAGGGCTATAACACTAAACTACATTCCCAGCCTTTTAAAAAAAATTTTTATTTTTTTATTTAAAAAAATTTTTTTTTTTGGTACCAGGGATCAAACTCAGGTCCTTGTGCTTGCACATCAGGCGATGAAACCACTGAGCTAAATCCTCAGCCCCCAAATTTTTTTATTTTGAGACAGGGTCTTACTAAGTTGCTAAGTTGCCCAGGCTGGGTTCAAGTTTGTGATCTTCCTTCCTCAGACTCCCAGAGTGCTAGGATTACAGGCTTATATTAGCATGCCCAGTTTATTGGGTTTTTAAAACACATTGACTATGTTGTATAAAATCAAGCCGATTAAAGTAAGTTAAAGTAGCAGTTAGAAACAACAACAAAACTGAAAGGTGTTCAGATAATGGTGAATAAAAACACTAAATTAAAACAATATATATTGCACACATTAATACATTTTCTGCTGCTATAATTTAATACTTGAGACTGGGTAATTTATTTAAAAAAGAAAGAAAGAAATTTACTTCTTACAGCTCAGGACGCTGGGAAGCCAGGATCACAGCACCAGCATCTTAGGAGGCCTCTGGCTATGTCATCACATGACAAAGGATGTCACATGCTGAGACAGAGCACGTGAGCTAGCTCATCTCTCTCCCACTAAGACCACCATGGGGACCCCACCTTATCCTGACCACCTCCAGCTTCTAGTGATGTAGGAATTTGGGGGGTAACTTCCCAGGACACGAACTGCGGAAACACATTTGGATCACTGGAAGGCAGCCTTGTTTCCTGTGAAGGTGTCGTGCCGCCGTCACTACCCTGACATTTATAGAAGGAGCTCACGGTTTTACTCTGAAGATTCATAGTAGATGAACCCTATTCACAAGGTCTACGCTGACCCGGAAGCAGAATGGACGTGTGGAAGCGCTAGGCTTCCGGCCAGAGGGGAGGGACAGGAGAAGGGGGACTGGGAGAGGCCTCTGGGAGATGATAGAAAGTACTGTGAAGACAAAATGGACAAGGGAGAAGACGAGCGCCCGGAAGACCACACAGGACACGAAGATGCCCATGGAAGAAAGCAAGGAGCGGTAAAGGGAGGCCAGAGCCTCCACGGGGTGACAAGGGCGATTTATTCCAGAAGTTTGTGACCATCTTCCACAATGAATCCTTAACCAAGGAAGCCTCCCCTTGCTGAAGAGCAGACGCTTTGCAGGGAGGAGGAAGGAGTCAGCATCTTTGAGTCCTGCTGGCCTCTGCCCTTCTCCCAGGCTCCGCTGCAGCACACAGTGCGCGGCTTTGTTCTTACTCCCTGCAGAGCACTTCGCCAGGGCTCTGGGGCTCTTTCCAGCCTCCTCAGGCCTTCTAGACCCTGATCCGTTCTCAGCAGGTGACCTCAAGAAAAACAGGGGCCACTAAGCATGAGCTCATTCACCGCCACCACCCTGAAACCAGCGTCTTCCTGACCTCAGCAACACAGGGCCCCTCTGATGGCCCTGTGTTCCACACCAGCCATCGCCTTTGGGGGGCTTTGCTCTCCTGCCACCTTCTCCTCAACCTCTTCAACTCCTCCCCTCCTCTGGCTTTTGCCCCTTCACCCTGAGCCTAGAAGCCTTTCCTCTACCTGCTGCCTCCCTAGGAGTTCCGGTCCCCTGGCATCACTCCCAAGGCCGCCTCCACTCTTCAGTGCTCCTGTCAAAGTGTGGCCGAGATCGTCTCCAGCAGAATGGCCTGGGATGGACACTTCATTAGACATGCAGACTCAGGGGGACATCTGTAAGCCCCGGGGAGTCCATGTGCAGGGAGATGCATGACCTTGGCTTGCTACCTCCTCAGACCTCTTCTGGCAAATTCCACTCAGTTCTCTGAGTCAGTCGCCAGTGTCTCCAAGCTCTACCTTTGCATTCCGTTCTTCTGTAATTCCTCCACAGCAGATCGCCATCTTGAAATTTCCTTTTCAGCCTCCAACTTTCTCTGTGGTCATGTTTCCTTTGCTGCCTGTTCCTTGTCCTCCAGCTCAATCCTACAGAACCTCTTGTTTCTGTCTCCTACATCGCTTTTCCCTGACCTCATTCCCTGTCCCCGCCTTTGCCTCTCATTCTCTGCAGACTCTCTTCTTAGAGTCCATCGAAGCATCTTCATCAAGGGCACGATCCCCATTTCCGGGTGCTAAGCTGACAGTTTCTCCTGGTATCCTTTCAGCTCCTCCCATTCAACAAATCTAGGACTTGGAACAAGCTTTCTGAATTGAATTACTTTAAAATGTTTATGCCCGTTGTCCTAGGTGGCCTACTTCCAGGAATTTATCCTAAAGAAAAAACTCAGAATGACTCCCTAGAGGTATAAGTATAAGGTTGTTCACTGTAGATTGATTATTAAGAATGAAAAAATGGAGACAGCCCACATATCCGTTAACTGGAGAATGGTAGTCTCGGAGTCCATCTAGAAGATGGAGTAGAACGCACCATTTAAAGTGAGCTTTGAAGAACATTTCATGTACGTTGGACAGAACCTGAACCACTCAGGGCTGAGCTGCCCCGGGGTCTGAATGTTGGGCCTGGGGCAGTCACTCCGTTGTCCTAGTGCTGAGGACAATGCTGGCCCCAGTGAGGCACAGGATGGTTTGCTGGGCGAGGATGGACCATCTGCTGACCCTCCATTCCTGGTCCCTTCACACCCCTGTCCTCCTGGTGGTCAGTCTGGTGGCTGTCCTGTGTTTGTGTCTGATGTACCTTTCCATAGCATGGGCCTGAGGGGACCTCTCCTGGGTTCCCCCCGCCTTCTTCCCCGCAGACTATCACCACCTCCACCCTCAGGCCCCAGCCCATCGTTCTGCCACACACCCACACCCCTGTGCACACCTGCTGGCTGCAGCACTGAGCCCCTCCTCCAGCCTGCACTGCAAAGCTGGGCTGAGTCCTCCCCACTGTGCCTCTCCTCTGCAGAAGCCTCCTGCTCCCCCTGGCAGGCAGAGGCCCTGTTGTGCTTCTCACCACAGCCCCTGCCGGCACAGTTTGCCCAGGTCCAGAACACTTTCTCCCTCTGTCGAGGAGACCGACATCAACTCCACCTTTTTTCTTTTCATTTCCTATTTTGAAACAGGGTCTCACTAAATTGGTAAATTTTAAAGTCTGGGCTCAAACTGAAAATCCTCCTGCCTTAACCTTCCAGAGTGCTGGAATTTGCCACCATGGTATTTGCCACCATGCCTGGTGCATGTTTAATATTTTAAAATAATTTTTAAGCCATTCCATGGTTAAATAACAATGGATCTCCGAACTTCTCCCCTCAGCTACCTAAGCTCTTTGCTGGAAGAAGCTATCCTTCCTCACATCAAAGGGGATGCATATATTAGCAAATACATTCAGATATTTATATACATTTTTTAAAACAAATGATAGCTAGGATTCATCACAGAAAAGTTTTTCTTTTTTAGAAATTTTTCTGCACCTTGATTTCCCCTATAACAATCGATCATGGAGATTGCTATATATCAGTACATGAGGTGCCTAATGTGCCATTTTTCATACGTGGAAGGTCTTAAGTTCCATATTTTCAGTAAATATTTTATTTGAGTGTGTAAAGAAACTATACTACAAATGAAAGGCTAAAAATAGACTGAATTTGGCCTGCTTACTGTTATCCCCCATGGTTTACCTTTGTAACCAAAATACTAAAACAGCTCTGGGATGGTGGTGTGGTATGGAGAGGATGAAGGTGCTCCGTTCCTTCCCGGTGGCATGTGCTCTCCCTGCTGGTGACCCAGTGCCTGACAGTTAGTTCCCTGTCAGGCAGAAGATGGCCCACAGCGAGCCATCTTGAAGAATGGTGAATAACACTAGGACTTGACATTGGGAGTGACATTCAGTGATTAGGCAATTTGTTTGAGGTTCTTCTTGCCAAAGAGTTGTTATCTGGTTATGGCTAAAGAAGAGATTGGGCCCATTCATCTAATAAGCTGGTGCAGAGCACTGCTAGGAGAGTCAGTGGCTGAAGTGATGTTTCCCTGAACGTGATTATGTTTCCCAGCCTTCCCACAAGTCCCAGGCGTGGGCAGTGGGTTTGGGGTGAATATATTAACATACTTTACTGCTCCCCCTAAAACTGTTTCTTCTTCCCCTTCCCTGGCCAGTGGCTAATAGGCTTGCAAGTTCAATATCTTGGGTAGCAGGGAAAAGGTGTCTTAATATTTTGAAGGCCGCCACATTGGGGTGGGGCATGGACAGTGGTCTTTACAGGTCATGTAGGGCTACAGCCACCTGCTCCCCCTGTTGGACTGGGCTCCCTTAAGGACGCTCACTCCTGGGATCCTGCAGGTACCACTGCAGCCCATTCCTGAGCTAGTTCTGTCTCTGCAGAGTCCTAACCCTACCACCCTCAGTGCTATCATTTTCATCAGAAACCATGCCGGAGCCAGGTGTGATGGCGCACAGTTATAATCTCAGCACTCTGCGAGGCTGAGGCAGGTGGATGCCAAGCTCAAGCCCAGCCCGGTCAACTTAGGAACTTACTGAGACCCTGTCTCAAAATAAAAAATAAAAATGGGGTGGGCTGCGGTAAAAAGGGAACCATGCTGGAATGTCTATCTGTAGACCTTTGTCTTGAGGATTTTCCTAGATGGCCTGGTAAATATATGCTGAAATCTTCCCTACTCTGAAAGAAACAAACAAACCCATAACTGAATAAAAACTGTATTAAAAAATATCCCAGCCTACCTGCTTCCCTGAAAAGCCTCTCTCAAGCCGCCGCCCTGGCTGTCCCCTGTGTGCCCTGCTAAACGCTCTGAGGAGTCGTCTCTCTCCCCATTTCCCTTAGCCTGGTGTTTCAGCGCTGTCCTTGGATCCTGGGTTTCAGTGAGCAGAGTGTGGTGGGAGAGGCTGCTTTGAGATGAACTGTGTGTCCTTGAACAAGTTGCTTAACCTCTCTGTTCCTCAGTGCCCTTGCCTGTAAATGAAGCATCACAATACAAGGTCTACCGTAAGAGTCTCTGTCAGCTTGGATGAGATAATGCCAGCTAGGTAGATGTTCAGCACAGCCTATGCCTCAGACTAGGACACAGGAAAGATTAGTCAGCGTTTCTGTTATAGCCGTGCAGTTGCTGTGTTGTTGATTTTGCTATTGTTACTATTACAACTACCGAAACTTCTCCTGGGCCCATTTTACTACCTCTAGTCCTGCTTCAGATGCTGGGAAGTTGATAAGTGTCAGATAAAAAAAAAAGCACCTATTACTGACAACTGGAGAAAGTCCCTGGAAGTAAATTGTTGGGGACACCTCCAAATTCACACTGTTCCATTTCTGGGCAAAATAGCTGTGTTGTCCAGGAACCCCAGAGAAAATAGAACCAAATGTGTCTGCACTGTGCCCTCACATGCAGGCCAAACAGCATCCCTCAGCATGCCCAGGAGAGCAGAGCTTTATCTTTTGTTTCAGAGAGCCTGCCACGAACAGATGATCTGATTTCGTTAAGAAACAGGTGTCGCATTGAGCACGGTTGTGATTGCATCTCTGGCCTGTCAGCTGGTGAAAGGGAGCTGGGATCAGGAGGTCTGGACAAAATATTGCAAGCAAGATTAGAGGAGCACTGTCTATGAAAAGGTCAAGGACCTGACAGCAAAAGAGGCCTGATAAATGGAGTGATGTGGAGAGTAATTGATAAAGACTATGCAGAATTTATAGACTTAAAGACAAGAAGAAAGAAAAAGCTCTAAGTACCCGAATGAGGAAAACTCCATACAGTAACGTCAAAGTGTTCTCTGAACTCAGAGGGAATATTAATTAAGATGCTACAGGTCAATTCAGGTAAAATAAGGATGAATCCAAAGCCATATATATGTGCAGACCTATACATATTCATGCCTCTCTATGTACGTGGGTGTGTGCAGCTATCTCTGGAATCTAAAGAGGGGTAGGAGAATAATTCTGCTCTTCTGATTTATCCTGCTGAAAGGAATTGAAACTTGGCTATTAAGGTGATTTCCACATCATTTTAACAGCAGTGCCAAGAAAATCCCCCAAATAAAATAAAGACTGGATTTTCAATTTCCAGACCAATAGAAAATGATTGAAGTTTTTGATGACTATCAAATCATTTGCCGGCTACATTTAATTTTGTATAGAGTGAAGGAGGATGTGTGTCCACATCTGTGTCCACTTATGCATATAGACAAAGTTTGGCTCCCCAGTAAACGGTGTGATCTTTCCCAGTGCATATTCTAGAACCTGATATGTTCCAGTGAGTCAGAAAGGACTTCTCAAAAGCAACAGCCTCTATTGTACTGATTCTGACATTCCTGAGCACTCCTTTGAAATGCTTATTTTAATTCTCTCCAAAGACAATTACAAATCATGAAAAAGAAAAGCATTTATGTAATCAAATATGTTTATTGAGGACCTACCCCATGCCAGGCATTGTGCTAAACATCCAGGCTGTGGGCATCCCCGGCCCATGAGTGGGTCCAAGAAGGCAGATCTTATTATTTTAGTCACTTACGAGTCACATTACCAAGCATTTTTGCCCTTCTTATTTGTTAGACTCAATTGTTTCCAGAAAGTCCAATTCATCCTCAAAGAATCGACATATGGTACTCCTAAAGGAATCCAGATTGCTATCCTTAGCCATGAGCAATTCTCAAGTAGGAAATTCCATAAGATGTTTTAGGGAATGGTAGAATAATTTTTTGCTTTCCCAGGGGAACCACTGGAAGAGGACTTGCTTGAATGGGATATAGATGTAGATGTAGATGTAGATGTAGATGTAGATTAGATGTAGATGTAGATGTAGATGTAGATTAGATGTAGATATAGATAGGTACATATCACACATGTATATATAATCATTCACCTTAGTTTCTATTTTCCTATGTGACTCAATAGAGTATGTGTGGCACATGTACATGGATACATGAGTTCCATTTTTAGCATTTATCTTATATTTCAAACCATTGTTTCTCTGTTCAGGCACTATTGGGTTTCCCGGGAAGCCACCTCTCAGCCCTAAAAGCTGACAGGTTATTCATTAATCTCTTGTCATTTTCTCCCCCTTCTAGAATCCTAGGGAATCGGGTAGCTGAGTTGGAGAAAAAATTAAGAACTCTGGAAGTTTCTGGTTTGTGGAGTCTTCCAGGTAAACAGAACTTCATGAAAACTGTTTGTTTTTACAAAGAAGCTGTCATACAGTTTGCAAAGAAGATTCTACCTTTTTAATGTCTTTTTATTTGTGGATCATTGCTAAAAAATCTACAAGTGTTTTAAATTTAGAAACCATCATAGAAGAAGACAGAATCAGAAAATACAATATTTAACTTCTCGTGTATGAGGCACTGAAGTTCTGCTAACCTAAATTCCGACATTGTCATTGTATGTGTCTGTGTGTATATATATCCTTTGTGAATATAGTGAATTGTTTCATTTTTACCTGCAAGCATTTTCTAAAGATTTGTTCAATGTAATCATCACTCCTAAAATGAATGTAAGAATATACAAAGATTTGTGCGATTTAATCATCAGTCCTAAAAATGAATATAAAGATCTTACAAAGATATGTGCAATTTAATCATCAGTCCTAAAATTGAATGTAAGCACATACAAGGATGTGTTCAGTTTAATCACCGGTACTAAAAATGAAGAGCCAACAAGTTTTCTGACCCAGTGTACTTCACAAGCACCCTTTTCTGCCTTCCACCGTCCCATTTTTTGTAACTCGAACACAAAAATTTCCTGAGGAATTTTCCCCCCGACGTTTTGCCCAACATGTGAGAAAACTGATGTTTCACTTTAATTAGCTGCATTTATCCCGTTTATCTTGGTAAAATACCCCTTTCAGGAGACCCCTGTCAGCTATTCCCTACTCTTTAGAAACTTATATTTATCATTTTCTCCCACCTCCTCTTTCCCTGGAAGGAACAGTGTATTTTTAGTTGCTTACCCTTTCCGCGCAAAGCAGTCTCCTGTCCTCTTGGCTTGTGTGGGCTGCTTGCCTGTAATGGATGAGAAATGAAAATTGCCACAGGGAGGTGGACACCATCCACTTTTCTTAAACGTAAATCTGAATGGCCACCTTCAGTTGCCTGGAAGTGTGTTTCATAAATTGGCATTTTGAGCCGAGATTCCTTGAACTTGATGTCAATAGACCTGACAGAAGTAATTAGTGGCAAGTGCTGTCCTGGGGATCCCAACGATCCATTTGACACAAGACCTTTTGGATGCTGTTACAGGCCTTGCTTTTACTCCACTGAATTTCAACGCAGCCGGGAAAATGTGTCACTTGTTTGTAGAATCAGGTTGCCATTTCTGTGCATGTACCGACCAGAGTTTTGATTTGTTTCTTCTCCAAATGACTAGTGAAAGGACTCGCTGTTTCATTTCTATAATTTGTATCAAACGATAGACGTTGAAGAAGGGGGAAAATGCTGAGAATTTTCTGTCTGGTGGTGTGGGGTCCAGGTGTGACTTCCTAAGGTGATTTTGAGTAATGCTTGTTTCTCTCCTTCCTTTGCTGCCGGAAGGCCTGAGCTACAATGTTTCCATAGGATTCGGCCGTATGTTCTTTTTGAAATCTCTGTTTTTATGGCTAATATCAGCCCTGCATTCTGTCTTCCCTGCATGTAAATAAGTGGAAATTCATTATCTATGTTTCCTTCAACGTTTCTGACCAGAGTAGTCCATTTAAGTAGAGAATTCAATTAGTACAAAGCAAGTATTAGCTTTGAGGGACCCGATTGAGTGAATTTTGTGTCATGGCCATGGTTGTTCTAGTCTCTGGCCTCAACTAGATACAAGGGGCGTGGACAGGAGAAAGAGCAGCGGTTCTCTGGCTCTGATACAGTTTGTGTAAAGGCAGTAGCCTCGTCTGGGTGCATGATGAAGAATGTGTAGATAAAGCCTGGTGTTAGAATGTGTTATGATATTTTCAATCCCTCAGGAGTAAGGGCAGGAGAAGCCTCTTGCGGTATGAGTCAGATGAGACCCTCTGCTGCTCATTGTTTTATGTGTCTCCATTTAACTACTGAATAGTGGAGTGAGATACAGTGTGTTCTTTTCTTCCTGCTTCTCCTCTCCACTTCTTCCCTTCCTCTCTTTTCTTCCCCTTTCTGGTCCTTTCCCAAAGTAGGAACCAAATCACAGTGTTTGGCCAACAGGAGGAAACAGGGTCTGTTGATTTTAGAGAATTTCCAATTCTTTCTTGCTTACCAGCATCTTGAAAGGGTCAGCGTCTCCTCCTATGGATCAGCCCATCCATGTGTAGACACTCTTCTGAGCACCAGCTTTGTGAATCTGATGCTGAACCAGGCATTCTGCTCATGCCCCTTGCCCTCTCTGAGAATCTGCAATCCAATTAGAGAAGCAAGATAAATATCATCAGGTAGTGATAGGAAAGCATAGAATGGTTCATGCTTCAGAGCTAAATGAGTGGTAAGAATATTAAGACATGAGAGGATGACGGGAAGAGTCACTGAATGCCCATCCTAGAAGGATAGCTGAGAGCAAGACATGCAAAGATGGCAAATGGTTGGTGTAGATCATATAACAGCCATTCCCATGCCTGAGGCAGACATTGCCAATCCATCACTTTGTTCTTCCTTAATGATTCCAGACCTGGCCCTTAGAACACTCCTCCACAGTGGCTTTCTAGGAAGCCATCTATGGTCAGAAGTGACATGTGAAAGAACACTCTCCCCTTTCTGGATCTAGTCTGACCCCCTTATTTTAGATGAGGCAATTGAGGCAGGAAATTAGATGATTCCTAAGGCCACAGGGGCTGGCATGAGTACAGGTGTTCAGATTCTCCTGTCAGTAACCTTCAACTGGTGCTGGGTGACTGCAATTCTGAGGAGGGAGCAAGGAGCAGATCAGGCCAGCTGGACAGTGATTTTCAGAGCAAGGTGGGTTGCAGGGAAAGAATTCACACCCAAAGCAGTCTCTTCAGAGACTCTAATAGGCAACGGTGGAAGAGCCTACCCAGCCCCTTACTACACAGCAGGACAGCTTTTGGATTTCTAACCTTCTGTGATTTTTTCTTTGACTCTCTTCTCCCTCCCTCCCCTCTCAATCCACACTATAGAGCTCTCGATATTGTTTGCTAGACTTTCGATCTTGCTGAGAAGTAGACAGGTCTAACAAATGTCACAGCATGCAGAGAGACTCATCTGAATAGCAGAGCCTATCCCAAACTTTTTAACCTGTCTCTGACAGGTGGAGAAGCTATGGGGCATGGTGAGGAAGCCAGAGGGTGGGCCCCCCAGCCGAACCTGTCAGCAGGGATCACCTCCCACTCATCCCAGCCCCCTGCCTGCCAGCCTGCCCATTCCCTCAGCCCTTGTTCACCTCTGCAGGAAGAATGGCACTTGGTAGCTTTGAGAGGAGGTTCCCGGATGTGTTCATGGCAAAGAAAAGAAAGACAGAAAGTATCTGGCTAGAGCAGAGCTCAGCTCTTTGAGCTTTTTATTTTCATTCTGTCTCTACTCCGAGCATTGGCCTGAGGAGGAAAATATGTGGTTTAACAGTACTTGGTACATTTTGGAGAAGGAGAGGGGATTTTTGAGCCACAAATAATTGGGAGAGTTGGGAATGGTGGTGCATGCCCATAATCCTGGCACTCTGAGAGATGGAGGCCAGAGGATTGCAAGTTAGAGCCCAGCCTAGGCAACTTAGTGAGATCCTGTCTCAAAAGAAAAAATGAAGTGGGCTGAGAATGTAGCTCAATGTGAAAGCCCTGGGTTCATTCCCCAGCATGAGGGGAGGGGGGAGAGGGAAAGGGGGAGGGAGAGAGAGAGAGAGAGAGAGAGAGAGAATGAATTAGGAGAACTGGAAAATAGAAGGGCCTTGTTTTCACTTGGCTCTAGTTTTATATCTCCCTCCTTCTCTCCATCTTTTAGATTTAAGAGGTGAAAATACAAGAGTTCAGATCATCAGATTAGGGCTTGATTTAGTCAACACAGATGGAATCTGGGCTTGGAAACAATAGAACTAAGTGCCTTCTAAGAAAAGGTTTTGAATCCTTCAAACATTTGGCAAGAATGACCGGGTCCTGGCATTTTACTTTAAGATCAGGCAATGATCTCTCTAAGGAAAAGTCTGGGAAGCGTATTTATTTTCTCCCCAACCCCCACTTTGACTGCACATAGATGAAGGAGGCTTCCATTTCCCTCCTCTGCATGCTCGTGGCTCAGATTTTTGGAGAGGGTTTGCTAGGACCAGCATTTTTGAAGCACCACTGTGGTTGGATGGGATCAAGGAGACATTGCACACTGATGAATTCTTTTTGTGAGAAAGGGTTAAAGACCTGCCAGAGGCTGCCTTCACCACTCAGCTATCGCCAGCTCCCATATTGCCCACATGTCTGATTCTTTGGCTACCAAGGCAGAGGGGCTTAGGAAGGCTGATTGGAACATGGAGGGGCAGTGTATATACCTTACCAAATCCCCTGAAAGCTAGAGAGCTGCTAGTCCACCTGCCAGAGAAACACAGCTCAAGAAATTCTGTCCTGTCAATGATTTGTAGACAGATGGTGTTGCTTTGATGGAGAGAAACAAAAGAAATCCACCACAAGCCACCTGCTCTGCATTCATGCTGCCCAAGGCCTGATCACCATGAATCTATCAAGGTGCTTCCAGGTTGTATCTTTGCTACATGAAGGGAGGCCTGACCATGCTGGCTTTATTCTTATAGGTTCCTGTCAACATCCTGAGCAGCAGGTTAATAGCTCTCTTTGGGAATCTTCTGCAGACTGTGGCCCTGAAGATTCCTAGGTTTTTCTACATAAAACAATAGATGTAGTGGTGCAGAAGTTCAGGGTCAGCTCCTAGTAGGTTCTACTCTTTGGGGACAATTCTTGGCTGATAGAGAAACCAGAGGCTGTGGCTCCTGGTCCATCTGCCTGAGACAGCAGTGGTACCCAGGCCCACCAGGAACTAAGACTCCCAAGAATAATGCACCAGCCAGTTGTTCAGACATTTATTAAGCACTTACCATGTGCAAAGGTCTCCTATAAAGTCTTGGAAAGAAAGTTATTAAGAGACACAGCCTAAAAAAAAAAAAAGAGACACAGCCTAATGGCAAGACAGTATTATTAACAAGTAGAAGGGACCCAGGGGCACAATAATGAAATTGTATCCATGGTTTACCTTGTTCTCCAAAGAAATAGTAGACATTTTAACCCAAGTGCCATTCTGTGCTTGGCTAAACCTGCAGTGAAGAAAATCACAGAACACTGGAGCCTCTGGTCCAAGCCCCAGAGATGTTACTGAGCTGGCTTTACACAGCTTTAGAGAAAGTCTTACCCAAAGTTAGACAGATAAGACTGGCGTGTAGGCTGGATTTGTGGCCTCTGGGGCTTCATTTCTAGAACAGTGAGAGAATCCCAAAGCTTCATGGGCCAAAACTTAACATTGCATCCTCCCTGGTGGGCTCTCCTGACTTCTGGGACTGTATCACTTTCTGTCTATGCCTTGTGTCTGGTGTCTGTCCATCATGCTTATGTTCACAGCTGCTCTTCCCTGCTCCTCACCTTTGTGACTTGTCACAGTCTCTGGCGTGGAGCTGTCATAGTTTTCTTTTTCTTCTCCTAATTGTCCCAAAGGTCCCCATCTGTTTGAGGAGTTGTTACTAGTAGGTAGAAGGATGTGGGTGGATTGGGACTATATATTCTAAGTGGAAATTCAGTTGGAAGGATTTGGAAGACTTGATACTGTCTGCCTTAGGACTCAGTTATTATTCAATCTAAATGACCAAGTGGAGTCAAATCATATAGTGTGCATGGAAGCCAAAACTAATCCTTCAACAGGTGACATCTGCCAAGTGATGGCTAAATACCCAAACACTTTTCATCAACCAATTCATTTCATCTTCACAACCACCCAAGGGGTGGGGGCTGTTGCTCTCCCTCACTTTGCAGATGACAGATGTGAGGCCCAGAAAGGTGAAGTGACTTTCCTGATGTCACCATTTAGCAAGTGACATTATCCAGAGCACATACAGCACAGTATAGCCCCAAAGTCTACTCTCCTGAGCCCTCTGCTATTGTCAGAATTGTTTTTGTTTCCCCTACTCAGTTTTTGGGAGACGTACAGGCTGCCCCTCAATAGTAGCACGTATCACCAGCCGTGCTGAGCCGACTGTTAGGAATGAGTCAGGGTCTGTCCATAAACATCTGGCTTGGACTTCATAGCTCCATCCTCACCCTAGAGAAAGGGCCTGAAGGCTATTCCCCTCTGCATTACCTGCAAAGGAAGAAGAGTCCTAACCAATCATCCAGTTCATTATGTAGGAATAAATGCAACCCAGCTCAATTGATGACATAACACATCCATTTTCCCCTTTTCCATAACAGGGGGCAAGGATACCATACTGTTCAGTGACCCCACTCTTTCCACCATACAAAGGTCAAGATCCCCACTGCTGAAGTTTGTTGAGCAGCCCACAGAGAACCAACCAAGTCCCAAGGATGGTAAGTGTATTGGTCAGCTTTCTCATCTCTGGAACACAGTACCTGACACCTACAACTTAAAGGATGGAGCGGTTTTTTTCCATTTAGTTTATTGGTACCTTCTAGGTATACAATACAGTTACATTCATCATTGGGATCTTGTACCTTTATGTGATGTATCTTTGTTCTTATTTTTCCCCATTCCCCTGCCCTCCCTTCACCCCCTCCACCCTTCCCTACTTACAAAGACTTTGTTTCCATGTTTTCCTTTTCTCATATTTTTTTCTTTTCCATTCTTTCCTTTCCCCTTCCCCTCCCACTTCCCCTATTCCTTTAAACATTTTCTTCCTATTTCACAATATCAATTATACATTTTGATTCTTTTTTTTTGTATTAAATTCTTTTATTGGTACATTGTAGGTATACAACACAATTACATTTCTTATTGGGAATTGTACCTTTACATAATGCATCTTGGTTCTTATTTTTTCCCCATTCCTAGCCCTCCCTTCATGC
>NW_004624755.1:7516194-7548703 GCF_000247695.1 Heterocephalus glaber
GCATTTCCCTTTGGGGTTGCTGTAGGTGATCTGGAAGTCTGGTTTTGAGACTTATTTATGTGTTTTCTCATTTCGACTGGGTCGGGGGGCTGTTAGCGCCTGCACGGATTACCTCCTCTGAGCTGGGTGAGGTGGGACAGGGGCCAGGAGCAGTGGTAGGGATGGTGACCCAAAAGGCCTTTCCTGTGGGCTGGGAACAGCCAGAGGGATGGTGGCCGAGAAACCCCTTCCTCTGGACCAGGAGCAGTGGGATGGTGTCTCAGAATCCCCTCCCTCTGGGCCGAGAGCGGTGGGAGGGATGGTGGCCCAGAAGCCCCTTCCTCTAGGCCAGGAGCAGCGGGACAGAAGGTGGCCCAAAAGCCCTTTCCTCTGGGCTGGGAGCAGTGGAAGGGATGGTGACCAGGAAGCCCCTTCCTCTGGACCAGGAGCCGTGGGACGATGGGTCAGAAGCCCCTACCTCTGGGCCGGGAACAGTGGGACTCAGTACCTTGGTCTGGTGGTCTGGTGTCCTCTGCATCTTTGTCGTGTGAGAATCAGTTGGCTGCCTGTCTGCAGTGGGGTGATTTGGTGTCTTCCGTGTGACTCAGGACCTTGGTAGGGCGTGCACAGACCTGCCTATCTGCAGCGGGCTGATTCGGCCTGTTCTGTGTGACTCAGGACCTCGGTAGGGCATGGGCAGACCTGCCTGTCTGCAGCAGGGTGATTCGGCGTATTCCGCGCGACTCAGCACCTCGGTAGGGTGTGCACAGACGTGCCTGTCTGCAGCGGGCTGATTCCGCGTGTGTTCTGCACGACTGAGGACCTCGGTAGGGTCTACATTTTGATTCTTATTTACACTTTAACCAGAGAAACTATTCGGTATTTGCACACGTGTGTCCTATTTATTTCTCTTAAGAGTATGGCCTCAATGTGCATCCACTTAGCTATAAATGTCTCTAGTTTCCTCATTCTTTATGGCTGAGTAATACTCCATTTAAAAAAAACAAAAAACAAACAAAAAAACCCCACATCTTCTTTATCTAGTCTCCAGTTGATGGGCAATTGAGCTGTTTCCAAGCTTTAGCTATTACAAACTGTGCCACTATAAACATGGGTGCGCATATATCGCTATGGTATGATTCTTTGAATTCTTTTGGGAAGATACCCAGTAGAAGAATAGCTGGGTCAAATGGGACTTCCAATCCTAGTTCTTTGAGGTATCTCCATATTAATTTCCACAGTGGTTGCACCCGTCTGCCCTCCCACCAACAATGGAGAAGGGTTCCTTTCTCCCCACACCCCTGCCAGCATTTGTTATTGGTTGATTTCATGATAGCAGCCATTCTTTCTGGGGTGAGGTGGAATCTCAGCATTATTTTCATCTGCATCTCAAATGACCAGTGATATTGAACATTTTTCCATATGTTTATTTGCTGCTTTTACTTCTTGTTCTGAGAAATGTCTGTTCATTTCAGATGCTCATTTTTGAACTGGGTCTTTGAATTTGGGGGTTCTGATTTTTTTGAGTTCTTTATATATTCTAGATAGTAGTCCTTTGTCTGTAGAACAGCTGGTGAAAATTTTTTCCCGCACTGCAGGTTGTCTCTTAGCTCTGTTGGTGGTCTCTCTTGCAGTGCAGAAGCTTTTTAATAAGATGAAATCCTCTTTGTTATTTTCATTTCTGCCTTCTTTGATTCAAGAATATATTTTCCTTTTTTTCTGAATCTTCTTCAATTGTTTGCTTTCATTTTTGTTTTTCAGATCTATGCTTCTTCTGCTACTTGATCTATTACCCATTACCTCCTGTGGCCTGCTCATGATTGGTGCTGCCTTTTCTCTTCTGTTTGGTAGTTAGCTCTTCAGTCTGCTTTCTTTAGGTATACCTCAAAATCTAATGGCATCCACCCATAGTTCTAAAGTGCTGAGTCCTTAATCCATGTGGAATTGATTTGCATGTATTTTGTAGAGTGTTCAGTCCATGTTAGCTGGCTACAAGGCAGGGCCACATGGCAGAGGGACATTATGAGGAAAGGCAGTTCATGGCAGGGCTGGCAGGAGGCAACAGACACCAAACAGTGAAGCCATGGAAGGTTTAACTTAGCTTGTGATCTCAAGTTTCAGTGGATTCGGTCCATGGTTGGCTTTTTCCAAGGCAGAGACATCATGGCAGAATGGTGTGGCAGAGTAAAGCTGCTGTGTACATGGTAGCCACGAAGCAGAGTAGGGGAAGTGACAGAGAAGAATGGGTGAGGGACCATATGTAGAACCTAAGGTCACCCCTCCATGACCACCCTGTCATAACCAGGGATGTGCTTTATTAATCTGCTAGGTATTTCTTAAACCAATGAAGTTGACACAGGAGGGCTAAGGGTCACAGTCAATTTCTCTGTCTTTTCCTGGCCTGTGCCTACCAGAGGGAAAAGTCTCAGTGGAGGTCTCAGAGGTCCCGTCCCCTCCTATAGCCTCAGTGGCACCATCCAGGCACTCCTCATATTTCCTCTTGTTGCTTACCTGGGGTCATTTTCTTGGATGGTCCCAGCAGAAGAATGCAGAGCCCTGCACTCTGGCACCATGGCATAGAGATTAAAAGGGAGGACTTAGGAGTTAAATATTGAGTTCATATTCTAGTCCCGTGTCATACGGGCTGGCAGAACATGGGTTAGTGACTCAGTTTCCTCTCTTATAAGGTGGTGACATGTGCTTGGCACTTTGCTTGCATATGATGAGCAGTCTAGGGAACAGTGGACTGAAGGGGCAGTCCCCTCCCCCAGGCACACAGATTTGGAGGACACTGAAGACCCATTTACGAGGCCAGATGAGGCAACGGATATGATACCAGATCTTTTCCCATAGGGCAGTCTTGTTGCTCCAACAAAACCCTTCAGTTGTGCTGTTGTGGCTGCACAATGTCCTGAATCAATTCAAAGCATTTACCTTTCATCGTCATTTTGATTTTGGGGAAGAGCCACAAGTCACATGGTACCAGATCTGGTAAATGAGGTGGTTGAGCACACACTGAGGTTTGTACAATCCTGCCTTTCTGTTGGATAGCACTTAGCAGCATCATTCAGTGTATTTTTTTTTTCAGTGACTCGTAAAGACATTTACTGAAGAGCACTTCTGGAACTGCTTCACAAAGTGGCAAGAATGATAGGATAAGTGTGTCCAGAGCAAGGGGGAGGATTTTGAGAGGCATTAATGGCAATGTGTTTTTTACTGTAATAGCTTTTTTGTTTTTAAACATTCACTGTATATTTTGATCAAACCTCGTATTCTCAAAGTATTTTCCTCTTCTGGGTTCCACCTGCAGTTATAATCCCATATTTCCCAGAGTCTGAACTTTCCCAGTGAATATTCTGTATTTTCTCAAGTATGATGGCACCAACTCTCCTGGCCACCGTCTCAGACACTCTGGCTTGAAACCTGGGAGTTGCTGGCCATTGTCAGCCTCCCTTTCCAGTCCTCCTCTGGCCTACAGCCAAGCTCTTCCTGCAGAGTTTCTCAGTTTCTCTCGGCTCTGGCTTGGTTCAGGCCCCCATTAACTTACTGGCAGGCTCCTTTCTTGGATTTTCTGCCTCCCAGGGTGTCCTTGCATCATTGCCATCTTCATCCTGCTGCTGTAGGCAAAGCCACTGAGGTAGTTTTCCATCTTGCTTGCACCCTGCTCAGAAGTCCTGAGTGGTGTTCAACTGTCTTCCGCTTAAAATCCCAACTCTGTAGCCTGGCCTAGTACACCTTTCTAACTTCACAATCATCTCACCTTTTACCAGAATGAACTAGCCAGCTATGTCAGCCATTACTGTGTAACAAACCACCTGAAAACTTAGAGCTTAAGGCAACCATCATGTGGTATTTGGGAGTCTGGCTCAGACAGGAAGTTCTGCTACTCTGAGCTGGGCTCAACAAGTTCACTCCTCCATCTGTACAGTTTCATTTTGAAACCTGCTCACTTCACTCATCATAATTCACAGAGTGGAAAAGGAAGAAGCCAGGACATGACTAGGATTTCAACTGAAAGGTTCCCCAAATACTTGTCAGGGGGATTCCTGGAGAGAGCCCCTAACTCTTGTAGGTTCCACACTGGCTGGAAAGCAAGGCTGGGTTTTTCCAGCCCACAACATGCAGCTATTCATAAGGCTGGCTCATAATGCACCACACTTTGCACTTGGCTGGTGGTCATCCCAAAGTGGCATCCAGTGTCCACATGGAGATCCAAAGCCCTGTGTCTGCCCTGGATTTCTCAGCCTCAGTGTAGGGGGTGGGAGAGCAGGGAGCTGGGCCTGCTCAGCTGAAATGGAGCATGAGCCTGGCTTGATTTTCACAAGGCTGGTGTAAGTAATGGACTGATTCGAAATGATAGCTTCCAGAATTCCATCATTAGCTCTCATTGTTCCAGCCCCATCCTCTGCTAGCGCTGGGTGGGAACAAGGACGCATTCATGTGGCATCAGGGATGGCCCATCATTGCTGCAGCCCTGATTAATTCCAGCCGAAAGCAGAATACACTCAGGAAGACAAAGACCATCAGAGACCAGCTAACAAAGGCAGACAAATGTCCCCTTTGGGCGAAAGGACAGGGATCACATCTTTAGGGGTCTGGCCATCTCTTCTACAGAGCAACACTATTTTCTTTTTTTTCTCTTTTAGAGAAAAAAATACTTTTCTTTCCACACTACTCGTATCATGGTGCATTTGTAACCATTGACTTCCTCATCATTATTGATATGTGTGTATTATTAATAAGTATTAATAACAGTAATTCTGTTTGCTCAAATAGCACAGAATAATTATTATTATTAGCAATATTTTCCCACTCTTAGTTCAGAAATCTTTCATGGAAATCATAATGCTGTGAGTCTATTGTTAAAGGAAAATTAAAACTCTCAGAGCTTAAGAGTTAATGTTCCCAAATCTTAGTGTTAAAGAGGGATTCTGCTCCACACAAAGTACCCAAGGGTCCCAGTGACAGCTCAACCTTTGGAACATTTTCAGGAACTTTTCTTCATGTCCTGACAACTTGATTATATTTTGACAAGAGGGGTGAATAGATTGGTAAATCCCGCTGTTGACCAATCATACAGTCCCAGAGCTTGACTCCTGAATCTTTATGGTCCCCAGGGTCTGAAGATCCAGCCTTTCTCAGAAAAAATAAATGCCCGACAGGACCATGCCATAGAATTGCAGCCTGTGTTCATCTCTCCCTATATGGTGGCTGTATCATAACCCATAATGGTGACAGCTGTGTTTCCCCCATTCAAAAAAGTTAAACATTTCTCTCCAGTTATCTCAAAGGTTTGCCATTTTTAAAACAGATCCATACGTTTGGACATGAGCGGAATGTCATAGAAAGTAATGGCACAAGGGAAAAATACCGACGACCAAAAGGCCTTGGTATAATTTAGGCCACTGTCACTTAGATGTAAATGAAGATTCACCTGACCCATGGTGAAAAAAAAAACACTGCAAATGGTTTAGGGGTTAGATTGTTATGAATAAGGTTAATTAATTTTTCAGGGGCACTAGAATATACTAGTAAGTGTCCTGGAAGAAGTAATTTCATAAGAGTAATTTCCAGAAGGAGTTTATTCATCTCATGTTGGTGAAAAATTTAGTTGAAGAAAGTACCATAATTTACTTCTTTTGAATAAAGCTTCCCCACAAGGCTGCAAGTTGCTCGTTCTGACTCACTGTGTCTCATGTCCCCTCTACAACCACCATAACAATTTTTGTTAGTACAAAATTTATGTTATTGCTTCCCTGAGCTACCTTCGATGTAGCTAAATGTGTGAATTAGAAATCTCTTTTTTTCCAGAAAATACCATTTTAAGAACTTTTAGGGTAGCAACCTGAATACAACCTGAAATGAATACTGTAAATTCAAAGATTACTCTCATATATTAAGGCATTGTGTATAAAGATGTGTGTTAAGATATTCACTTGTTCATGCATTCATGTATAAGTCCATATATTCACACCTTTAATGAGCTATATGAGTACCTACTGTAGAACACTGGCCAGTTTAAAAAAATTGACTGGGCAAGATTTTTTACTTAAGGTAGTTACAATTTGAGGGGGGAAACTACAAACCACCAAGTTCTCTAGGAGATCCAGACATACCCTTTTAGGAAGTCAGATACCGAAAATATGACTTGTGACTAGGTTTAATCAAAAAAGTTTCACAGAGGAGGTGGAGAAAGGGCTGACTCTTGCAGTTTGTCATTGGATATAGAGGGGAACTGTAGTCCTGGGGGAATCAACCACCTAAGCAAAGGCACTGGGGTAGGGTAGTGCCCCTTGAAGGGGTGATATGGCTGAAGGGCGGGGATAGAAGAACAGAAGTTGGGACATTGAGTAGAAAGGAGATGGGTGTTAGGGCATAGAGTGCCAGATTAAGAGCTTCAGCTTTGTTTTGGAGACACGAGCAGCTTTGAAGGTTTTATAGCTGGACAAAGGCATGGTGGGATTTGTACTTCAAGCTTACAGTGCTTCTCAAACCACGGTGTACACCCACATGCCCTGGGATCTTATTAAAACACAGATTCTGAACCTATAGATGTGGGTGAGGCCTGAGACCCTGCAAGTCCAGCAAGCTGCAAAGTTATGCTGCTGCTGCTGGTGCTGCTGGCCCCAGACCCCACTTTGAGCAGTGAAGCTTTAGGGAAGGCCTGTGGAGGTGGCTGGAAGCAAAGGAACCTGTGAGGATCTAACATGCATTGTTAGCCTGGCTGACCAGATGCAAATAGGCATTTTTTAAAAAACCAAGGCTTGTTTCATTCACTTATAAATCATGTATTCATTAAGACACAACAACATGTATTCATCAAGACATTAAGACAGGGCCCCGTTTCCAGGTACAACCCTTATGTAGAGAGTAATGTAGAGCTGCCTATGACTAAATACAGACTTTAGAAAGTATAAAGTGGATTTGGTTGGAAATCTGTAGCTGAGATTTATCTGTTGTCATAAAAAAAAATGAAATGACTTCTTTTCAATATGAAAAGCAAAACTGTGTCAGTAGGATTAGAGCTGTGGAGTTTGAGGTCAGCAGCCAGGACCTGCCTTGCTCAGTTGAAACCCACAGACTCCACCCCAGCGAAAGCAGAATGCTGTTCCCCAGGGCTCTGTCCTTCATCCTGCTAGTTTCATTTCAGTCCCACGGGCCATCTCATTTCACGATTTCATTTCTGTCGGAGTTTCTCAGAATTTTTTTTTTTAACCAGGGCTCAGCCATTTAAAAATTTTTTAAACTGTTTAATTGACACATAAACATTTTATATATTTATAGAATATAGTGTGACATTTCGATAAATGTAGAAAGATCAAGTTAGGGTAATTGGTATCTGGGACCTGAAATGTTTATTGTGTATGTGTGTGTTGGGAACATTCAAAATCCTCCCTGCAAGCTGCTTTGCAGTCTGCACATAAATGTTATCAACTATGTGGCCATTTTTAAGTTTCTTTTCTTTCTTTCTTTTTTTTTTTTTTCAGTACCAGGAATCGAACTTGGGACCTTGGGCTTGCGAGTCAGGCAGCAGAACCACTGAGCTAAATCCCCAGCCTTGGCTTTAAGTTTCTTAAAACTTGAAACACTTATTATGTAAATAAATGCTTTAAAAGGCATCTAGTTATTTAGTTAAATGTTTAAAAGCACATACTAGTCATATTCAGAAATACCTTTATGCATTGTATTAAAATTAAAATGGGTCACAGACATAATGATTGTATTGTAGAAGTTTTAAGCTGCATTTGAACACAATCAGGTAGAATTTTGCAGGCTGCACATCTTACTGTATGAGACTAGTAATACAAGCATGCAAAAAAAAGTGCTGCAAAAAAGTGAAATTGAATTTAAAGCTTTCCTCTACCCTTGCTTCCTACCCTGGTCCTCAGACTGTTCCCTGGGCCAACCTACATTTTTAGCCAACAGGTTGAGTATCCCTAATCTGAATTCTGAAATGCTCCAGAATCAGAAACTTTTTGGGTATCACAGGATACTACAGGTGGAAAATTCCGCACCTGGCCTTAGGTGACAGGTTGCAGTGAAAACACAGGTTAAAAATATAGTTTACTTCCAATATAGTTTACTTCCAATATTGTTGTGTATAAGGTACATATGAAACATAAGTGAATTTCATGTTTAGACTTTGGTCCCACCCCAAGAGATCTCATTATAGTGTGTGTATGCAAATATTCCAAAATCCAAAGAAGTCTGAAATCTGAGACACATCTGGTCCCAACATTTCCAATCGAGGATCTTCAACCTGTGCCTCTGGAAAGAATTTTACCACTCAGCAAATGTACTTCCAAGCATAATCCCCTGTTGGCAGCCCGTCAGATCCCTTCCAGGTTTCTACTATTAAAAGCAAGGTTGGAGTGAGTGTACAGAAACATGTGTTTTGAAATATATGGGGTGATAGCCGTAGATAGATTCCTAATAATAGAATCACTATGTCCGAGGATAAATGCTTTTAAGTTGTAGTAGATATTATCCAAATGGCCTATAAAACAATTTTACTACCTTCTGTTGTCTTACTTTATAGGATTGTACCTGTTTCCCTGTATCCTTAGCAATGCTGAGCTTTGTAAAACCTTTGAAATTGTGCCAATTTGATAGATGAAAAATTAAATCCTTTTGTAACTTTAATTGCTTTAATTATGAGTGATGTTATGAATTGTTTAATATTTAAAATGTTTAATATTTAAAATGTTTAATATCCATTTATTTTTCTGTGAATTGCCTGTCTTCATTCAATATTTGTTGAAAACTGGGCAATCAAATGAACAAATTCTACACACAATAGCACAGATAAATCTTACAAGCCTCATGTAGACAGCAAAAGGAGCCAGACACAAGCAAGCATGCCCAGTAAGGTTCCTGTATATAAAATTAAAGACCAGGTGAAACTCCTTCTGGTGTTCTAAGTAGGACTGTGGTTACCCTTGGTAGAGAAGTGACTAGGATGAGAGTCTGGCACACCAGACTGGGAAGTGTTTATAGGGAATTGGTGATTTTTTTTTCCATCCTGGTTGCTGGTTACATGAGTGTGTTCGCTTTGTGAAAATTCATTGTGCTTACTACACTTTGGATCTTAAATGTCTGCCAAAGGCCCTTTGAGGGAGACGTGGTCCTCAGGGAGGTACCACTGGGAGGTGGTGAGACCTTCATAAGGTGGAGCCTCGAGGGAGGTCTTTAGGTCGTTGGAGATGTGGGATTGAAAGGGATGGTGACATCAGCCTCTTCTTCACTCTGTCTTTCGCATCCTGGTCATGAGGCCAGCTGCCCCTCACATTCCCACCTTACATTCCCATGATGTGCTGCCCAGTCCGCAGCAATGGAGTCAACTGGTCACGGGCTGGGACTTCTAAACTTGAGCTGAAAGAAGCCTTCCTCTTTATAAGTTAGTCATTGTGGTGTCTCTTAGCAATGAAAGCTAACAAGCACAGAGTATTAAGATTTGTCCACATCTCTCCACAGATCTTATACTTCCATTAAAAAAGAAGAGTTAGGTGTAATGTTAAGCTATTCTTGAATGCTTAGAATGTGTTAGCATGTGGACAAGTCCAGTGTGATTCTTTTTCTCGTGGATTTAAGTTCTAGAATAAGAACTTGGTACATTGCCCAGCACAGAAGAGCACCCAGGAAATGTCAGCTGGGAGTGGTACATGCAGAGACTTGAAGGGCATGCCATGTGGCTGGGAGGACATGAGTATGTGACCAAACTGGGAAATGAGTCTGCAGAGGAAAGCAGGGGCAGATCAGAAGGGCCTTGCAGAAGATCCATGGGAAAGGAATCACAGTTGATCCTGAGTCAGCAAGGCTTTGATAAAAGGGTATAAGCAGGAAAACAGTCCTGGTTCGAACAAGCTCAGCTTCCTTCCTAAGCCTCCTGCAGCTCTGCAGCTCCCCACCACCCGGCTTGCACCCTGCACATGCACCTGCCTTCATCTGATAGCAAGCCCCCGACCACAGTGGGCGTCTCCTGCGGGTCCATCCAGGAGTACCAGGAAGTGCTCCCAGGGCCCTTGCTCCCTTGACCAGGACCTGTGTACAGGCTAGAACTGGCCCGCCTGTGGTTTGTCTGTGCTGTTTGCTTCATCACTGTTTGGCTTCTGGGAAACACAGAGCCTGGCATTGAGTGGACAACAGCCAAATAGTAAGAGCTGGCTCTACCCACCTGCCCCCAGTCTGGCTGGGCCTCTGTTGCTCATCAGATCTGGAAGGGACACCAGGGAGTCCTGCCCCTCACTTTGGGCCTGAGAACAGAGGCTACATGGGCTGTTCCGACCACAAAGCGAGTGAGCAGGGAAATGGGGAGACGATGCTGACCCACAGGACTCCTCCTGGTCTCCAGTCTCTAGTTGTAGCTCTAGAATTTCTATTATATAGATGAGTTTAGGAACAGGGATTTAGTGTGGAGGGGGGAAGCTGCTTCTACAAATAATCTTTTATTTGAAAGTCAGGAAACATCAGGGGCCTCATCAAAGAATGAGGTGCTGATGGAGAATGGGGGTGGCACTAAATTCCTCCCCAACTATCCTGCTTCCCTCCTTGAAGGCAGCTGGAAACTGTTCATTGCTAAAGAGCCTCAAATCTTCCCGGAGCTACCTAGACAAAACTTTTGTCCTCTATTTGAATATTTAATAGGACAAGGAGCCCCTCTTAGAGAGGCAGCCAGAGCCACCCAGGCCCCTCAGAGGATGGTTATGAACCCAGGCAGGTGTAGCCCCTGGGCTCCAGTGCCCAGCATGGAGCAGGTCCCTACCACAGGGCCACAGGAGTGATCTCTCTCGAGGATAGGTTGGCAGAGAGGCAGGGCAAGGGCTGAATGCTGCCAGAGGTTTGACACTGTCTTTGCTCTGCTTTCAGGGGAGCATCAGCAGCAGGAAGGAGATGAAAGTTGTGTTGCCGCCGAGGCGTTGACAGCGCCTGAGGATGCTGGGAGGCCTACTGTTAGCTCCCCAGCAAACCTGAGCCACGGGAGCCAGCGCAAGCATTTTCATCCTTCATTACCCTGGCTACCTTCTGAGGAGGAAGAAGTAAACAGGCTCGGAAGGGAAATAATTAAATTGACAACGGAGCAGGCGGCAGCAGAACTGGAAGGGGTCAGGAGAGAGTGTCCCCTGGAGGGACGGGGGAGCCTGTCCCCCTTGGGCCTGGCCTCCAAGGGGAGCTCCCCCAGATCCCTCCTGGACAGCTTGGAGCTGGCCCAGCCAGCAGCTGAAGCGACTGTACTGGAAGATGGGAAAGGGATCTCAGAAGGTGGGGACACAAGCGTGCAAACATGAAGAGGAACAGAGTCCAATACGGTGACATTTTGCAGGCACCAGGGATGGCAAGAAAAGAATGAGGCGTCAGAATGTCTGCACAGGTCGCTTTCTCCTAAAACACCTCAGCCTTTGTGAGTGAGGAATGGCTCGGGTCCTTTTGCAAACTGTGACCATCCCGACGATGCCTGGGGGGTGTGATTTATTAAACGCGGGTCCTCAAGCTTCTCTGGTGTCATCTCTTTCTGCTGAGGATGTGCTGCTGTGAACAGGGCCAGGCTGCCATATGGCTGGTCTTCGGTGTCTGTCTTTGTGTCAGCATTTGTTTAATTAGAGATAAGATGTTTTTCTATTAGCATTTAATGTTGTTGATCAAAATTATGTGAAGAGCTGGAAATGGATGGAGTTTTGAGTCTGGTCTGGTAATGGGGAGGTGGCTGGACAGAAAGGTGTAACGGGGCGTAGTGTGCCTGGCAGGCCGTGGACCTCCCACGGGTGTTCTTGGCATCCTGCCACCAGCACTGTCTGTCAAGGAGCTGGCTGGTGGGTCGGAAGGGACTTGAGTGGCTGAGAAACTTGGGCTTCTGGTCGGAAAGCTATAGCCCCTGTTGAGGGCTGTTTGATACTGCTGGAGCTGAGTCTTCTAGCCTGTAAATCTGGGGGATTAATTGATGGGAAGTGGCAGAAGAGGAGGGTCTGGAACGACAAGGGGACTCCCTGTGGAGGTCCAATTCTTTGCTTCTGAGAAGAGATGAGAGCTAGAAGTAGAAATACTTGTTTGCTTTATTCAACCTGTGCTATCTGTAGGATTTTGAGGCCATTTGGGTTTGGGAAAGAGCAGGTTGTGGCGTTGGGTCAGTCTACTGTCCTACACCACCCAAACCTTGAACTCTTTCTCCTTCCACAGAATGTGCAGGCTATGTCCTCAGTGCCACTAGTACTGGGATTTGAAAGACCAGACACAGAGCTCATGGCCCTGGAGGGGAAAGAGAGAGGAAAACAAAAAGACCACATCCAGCTCAGTGTGAGGAGGGGACCGAGGGACCCAGGGCAAGGTCCAAGGGGAAGAAAGGAGGGACTGGCCATCGCTACCTGGTTCTTCTAGGGATGAGATTTAGCAGTTCCACGCAGCATCTGGGGCTGCAGGAAACTGCAGTGCCATCGAGCTGTGGACTTGCTAGGAGCTGGACCTAGTTCATTTCTCCCAGAGAGCCTGATACCAGATCCCACCGCTCAGAACACCTCGGAGAACCAGCGTCTCATCACAGACACCTTCCTGGTGAAAAAGAAAGGCTCCCAGGGCAGCAGAGGTTAGAAATTCACCCTAAAACCTGATGTGACAGGTGTCCTAGGTGTCACCTGCTTGTGGGAGGCCAGCCCACACCGACACTTCCCTGCCAGGTCACATCTCTGGTGACACTGCTGGCAGACATCACAGTGCCTGCTCAGGTGCACACTGTGGGGCCTCTGGCTGCTTTCTCCCAGCTCCCCAGAGGCCGCCTGCCTGGCAGAACAGGAGCGTGGTGGAGCTGGTGCCCTGCCGCTTTGGGGTGCAGGGACACACATGTGATCCCAGGACTCCACTCATCCTCCTCCATTCCACTGCACTCCCATCAAGTCCCCTCCTGGTGAGTCACTTCTGCAGCTGCAGTGCTCACCCAGTCCAGCACTCACAGAAGTAGCCACCCTGCTGGACTGGCCCTTGGCTGGCTGCAGTTGCTCAACGCTACTGCACAGAGCAACCAAAGGAAACAGCCAGACAATGCAGGAATTACACAAAGAAAAACTCTCACCCTACACAAGCTCTGGTTTGCCACACAGTCAGCCAGACGCACCTCTGCAGGGCCTGTCAATCACTTTCTGGAAAGTGGGCCTTGTAATAAAGCCTGACATGGCCTGTCGGGGCCAGGGAAACTGAGTCCCAGAGACGCTGGGGTTTGGGAAGCTGGGGCCAGAGGAGCTGCAGTTTTAACTGTGTGTGCCATCAGTCTGGATGGCTCTATGAGATGCAATGGGAGACAGATTTGATCTTGTCACATAGGTTACCATGGTGACACCGTTCACACGTGTGACACTGTCGTACCTCTGCCATCCCCACCGCGTGTGTTTCATTCCATAGCCATTAAAGGGAGATTTGGCAGTTACTCATGGTCGTCCTTTGTCTTTTTAAAGGTTGTTGTGAACATGTGTAGCAATCTTCCCCCACTCCACCAGACAGCCCTGCACCAGCCACAGTACTCAGCAACAGGTCACACCTGCAGACACTTAAACAATAGGGAAGTAGATTCTACTGCATCACGAGAGCTTCGGAAGTAGAGCATCCTAAGACTGTTTCCTTCAAGAAAGACACTGATGATCTGAGTCTCAACTTTCCATCTCTGCTTGCCTCCATGTCAGCTACTTCTTCATGGTAACAAGATGGCTACAATGGCTCCAGGCATCGCTCATTCTCACATATATCCAAAGGCAGAAGGAATTTTCTCCCCACATGTGTATGTGTATGTTTCAATAGCGAGAAGCCCAGTTCCTGCCACCTTTCATTGCTCAGAATTGTCATATACCTGTGTCTAAAGCCAGTCTTCGACAAGAAGATGGTATGACGATGGGTTTAGGTGCATCAGGATTTACCCTCTGAATTGGGGAGGGGACTTGTCCTAGACACGTAACTACCAAAACAAAATCATGTCTTAGAGGTTTGGATTTAAGGAGACCTGAGTGGCATTGCCTCTGGGCCCCACACCTTCTCTTTGTCCCTGCGTTAAAAGCCAGAATATTAGGCTTGTTGAGGAAACCACATCTTCCCTCTCCCCTGGCTGCTCTGTGGTCGCCCTGAGTTGCAGAGGATTTGTCCCTACCTCTGCAGGCCTGCTGGTCCTCCTGAGACCCCAGCAGACTTTGGAGTGTGGATAAATGCCTCAGGATGGACATCTCCTAATGAACACTTGCTGGTGCGCTCTGCTCCCTGTGGCTGCTCTGCACCTGCCAGCTAAGCCACTAGGTGTGGAGTTTTACAGAGGCACATTTGTCTTTCTTTTGATTAAGGCCCAAGGAAAGGATCGGTGTTTGTAAAGCAGGCATTTCTCATCCCTGGCTCCTTCCCTTCCCGTGCCTCTCCTGCCCCCTTCCTTCCCCGTCTCTCTGCTTTCATGTCTACCACCACCCAAGCCTCACGGCCTAGGAGGCCCTGACCCGGTGCTGTTCTGCTCAGTTCACCCCACAGCCTCCTGTCTGTTGGCAACCGTAATAAACTGAATTCGTCTAGATTCCTCATTGTTGCTTTGCTCCCAAGCATACACCCCTGCCTCTACTCGAAGTTCTAGAAATGGGCTCTGCCATCAGCGGTTTAGATGTTGGAGAGTTTTGTGATGTGTTCCTCCCACTGGGAACGTGTGCACCAGTCAACTACAGAGCATGAGAGGTTTGGTTTCTAAGGAATTCCAAAGACCAGCTATTCGCCCATTGAGCTTTTCTCCCCCATCTTTCCGGCAACCCCATGGCTTTGCCCTTTGGGTTTTCTGTGCCTCTGAAAAGCAGGTGCTCTCCCGGTTTCCTGGCCTTCCCGGCGCCCTGTGAGTGTCTGGTGCCCCACTTCTCTTTGGAAAAGGCCTCGTTTGGAGGACCTTCTCCCTCTATTTCATTCCAGAAGTCTCCATTTGGGATAATTTTTCTTGATAAAAACCAACGGTACCCCAGTTAGGGTGTCAAAAACTCCAAGCACTGCCCCCAGCCCACAGTTTTAATGCATTCCTTTCTCCCCAGATGGCTTTCTGAATGGAGAAAACTGCAGAGAGAGATGCAGCTAGGAACTCGGTAGTGAATCTAATTAGAAAGAGAAGCAGAGAAAAACAAGGACTCCTCTCTCGATACTATTGTTGTGCACAGAAACAAAGCCAAACGAGTCCATCCAGCATGAAGGCAATTTAAATTGAGAGATACAGATGTGCTGCTTTCTGTTCCTTATCACCTTTTTGCTAAATGAGTCTTTTTCTTCTGGATACATAGGGGGAGTCTGCATAGCACTGGGAAGTTTGACTTTGGAGAATCTATCTATGTGAGCTCAGGAGCACATTGTGGGATCTTAGCTGAGGCCAATGAGTCTATTAAATGTAAAACAGTTGACTTTAAAAACCAGCTGCTATTTTGTAGTTTTATGTAAAAAAAGAAGTAGCTTCTCTTCCTTTGCAGGCCTTGATGTATTAGGTTCTATGATCACCTTGTAGCACGACTATATCTTGTTCTTACTTGAAATAAAAATGTGATGATTTTCCTGATATAGGTGATTAATTATCTGTATTATTTGTGTCATTCTCAGCACTGAGCTTACAGCATATTGTAGAGACTTGTCAGTTGCACTCTGTCACCTAAAATTATTTGATCATATAGTAGCCATGAAAAATACAGTGAATGTAAAGATTTTATGCATTCAGTCAAAAAAGGCAGATCTAAAATCAGTTGGTTTATTTCCTGCAGTCTTTCAAGTTGACCAAAGTGCTCACTGATTTGCTCTATTTTCTTACGTTTTTAGTATTTCTGTGTATATGCACTAAAAAGCCCCAGTTGGAAAAAAAATTCACTGCAATTCTGAGAAAAAGCTTATCCTAAATATCTAAAGATAGCATTTCTAATTATTGTCTACATTGTGTTTAAACTATGCAAACTTGAGCATTATTCTCACTATACCAGCTGTGTCTAGGTAGAGTCATTACATCAAACGCTTCTAATTTTACAAAAAGAAATCAAAACAAGTATGTGTTTAGGTCCCAGTGACAAATGCAAACCCTGTGACTCAAATGGGCAAACTGATTAGCAAGCTGGCTGGAAAGTCAAAACAGCAAATATAAGGAGATTAACAAAATAGATCTGTAAGATGAGAACAGCAAAAATAGACTCCAGGGGCCAAGTCGGGTCCAATGGGTGGGCTTGGTGACACACATAAGATTCTTTGCCAAGACCCAGATGTCTGCCTTCTGGCTCACAATCTTCTTCCTTTTAGGCCCCTCCCACCAAGAGCTATGATGGTGGAGCCCACCTCAGCTGCCTCTCCGGGCTTGCAGGAATTCTTCTTAGAAACCTCAGAGGTTTCCTTCACTTGGCTCCTTCTCATTGTGCGGCATTTGCTTCCTCACATAGTAGCCCAGTCTCTTGGTAGACTTGGTATTTTCCTGACTGTAGCCACTGTTATTAACTAGATCCTTATTAGTGTCATGTTATGCACTTCTCATGAATAACACTTGTATTCATCTTATACAATCATATACAATCCAGTATATGATCTTATTTTACAGGAAAGAAAACCTAGCCTCAGAGAAGTTAAGTGAGTTGTTTAGATCACACAGCATGGAAATGTAGCATTCAGGGTTCAAACAGGGCTTCTGACCACGAGGCCATGAAGTATAATCAAAATATACAATGAATGTTTATATTTTTAAGAATTACAGGGCCAGGGATTTAGCTCAGTGGTTCTGCCGCCTGCCTCGAAAGTGTAAGGACCTGAGTTCGATCCTGGTACCAAAAAAAAAAGAATCACAGTAAGAGACACATTGCCATTAATCTCCCTCTGGATCCTCCCCCTCACTTCAAACACACTCATCCCACTGTTCTTGCCACTTTCTGAAGCAGTTCCGGCAGTCCTATTTCTTGAGGGTCTTCAGTGCTACTGGCCTGGCTGCCTCCATGTCCTGAACTGATTCAAAACGTTTACCTTTCATGGTCATTTTGACTTTGGGAAAGAGCCAGAATTTGCATGGTACCAGATCTAGTGAATAAAGTGGATGAAGACACATTGTACGGTTTTTATTGCCATACTAGATGTGATGTGTGGTGTAGAGTATTGTCACGATGGAGAATGAAACCTTTTGGCCATTTCTGAGGCCATTTTCTAGGCACATCACTTCTGTCAAATAAAAACACGACGGTGCGTCCTCATCGACCTTATTCACTGGATCTGGCACTGTGCAACTTTTGGCTCTTCCCCACAGCCAAAATGACTATGCAAGGTAAACATTTCGAATCAGTTCAGGACACGGAGATAGCCACGGCACTACCACTAAAGACAAGAAAGAGGACTTCCAGAACAAGTGGCGAGAAGGATGAGATCAGTGTGTTCACAGCGAGGGGAAGCTTTCTGAGGGCCATTAACAGCAATGTATCTTTTACTGTAACGATCTTTCTTAAGCATTCATCACAGTTTTCGATCAAGCCCACTACATGCATCCCTTTGTCCTTACAGTGAACTACAATTGTGCTCTTGTGCTGTTATTTCCTCCTCCTTTCTTATCCCCGGGTCCCACAGGATAGTTTGCCGATCCCGTTCCCATGAACAGGCAGAACAGCAATGGAATGGGTCTGCATGGGTGTCTCCTCCGCTTTGTCCAGGGTCAAGGGTGGAGAAGAGGGAAACTAAGAGCAGAAGAAGGGATGAGCAGCACCAGCCCCTGTGGAAAAACAATCTGTGCCCCCTTATTGTCCTGGATTAACCCTAATCTGGAGAGCATCTGATTCCTCTCCACCATGTGTTCTTGGGGAACTGCAGCCTCGTTTTCTGGTAGAGACAGGCAAACACGTCCATTTAAGATCAAGATATTCAGAGGCTCTGTTCGCTGATTCCCTTTAGTGCCGAGTTGAGTTTCCAGTGAATATTTCACACCAGTAAGGACCAGTTGGCAGAGCAAAGGCAACAGCCTTTTTCTCCAGTTGTCACTTGAGTTCAAGAAAAGATTTTAAAATAACAAGTTAGTCCTAGTTCGAGGTAAAAATAACCACTGGGGATGGGTTTCTGGCTGTGGTTCAGTTTGACTCACAGCCTGATGAGCCCAGGAGAAATGGAAGTTGGGGGGGGGGCATTGCAGCTGGGAAGGCAGCTACTCCAGGTGCTTCAGTTTGGTGGATGAAGATGTCCACGCAAGACTTTCTAGTCTATGTGCAGACGATAATTTTCATAAGGGGAGCTGGAACCCCCACCAACGCCCAGCCAAACTCAGCCTGCCCGGCTTCCACTTGCCTTTGCTGCTTCTTCTCCTGGAGCATGCTGACAGGTCCAGCTGCCAACACTCACCCACGGTGACCTGCCTGGGCACGTGGCTTCACTGGTGCCGTCTTAAGCCTGGGAAACAATGGACCCCTGGCTGAACACACTCCAGGCAGACATGAGCCCCCGCAGGCCCACGTGAGTCCCATCTGGCCTCATTCCATCCCAGGCCAGGGGCTCCACTGGTAGAATCACTAACCCCAACGCTTCCTGCAAATGGGCTTTCCTCCCCCTGCTTTGGTTTCCACAGCTCTGGGACATGTATAATATCATATATATGGAACACATCCACATGCACACATACACACACACATACACCTGCACGCACACACACCAACACGGGCTGCTTTGCCTGATCTGATTCTGGTGATTCCCATCATGGGAATCCTTTGGAAAGGGCACAACAGTCAGTGACTGAACATTGTTCCAGCAGGGTTGGAGGAGGGAATAAGTCCTGCAAAGGTTTGGGAGATATCTTTTTGCCATCTCCAAAAAGAAAAAAAAGGAGGGAGGGAGGGAGGAAGGAAGTTGGTTGGAAGGGAAGACTCAAATAAAAAAAGGAACCAAGGGAGGCCTGGGTGCTGGACTGAATTACTGCGTTTTTACTGTGCAACAGAGATTGCCAAAGATCCTAAGGTGCAGGTCTCCTAGGGTGGTGGTGTTGGGGAAGCAGCAGAAGACTGAGGGTAGGGGTGGGGGTAACTCCGGGCCGCACCACCAGACTGGTGATGAGCAGGAAAGGGTCGCTAGGCAACTGGGGTGGAGTCTCCCAGGGCCAAGGAGGAGCCCACAGGGAGGTCTTCATTCCTCAGAGCAGAGAGGGCTCTCAGGGGTCATTAGTGGGGGCGGTGTGGACTACGGTACAGGAGGGAGAGGGACCTCAGTCGGAGGCACCCAGGTGGATGTGTATTTCGGCACATCTGGGCAGGGTCCTGAGAGTTACTGGGGGGGGGGGGCTTGGAGCTCGTGGGTGGCCCTCAGGGTGGGGGAGGGAGGCATCTTGGTCCACGAGGAGAAAGGTGTGTCTGGGTACAAAGGGAGAGGCGCTCGAAGACTGAGAGGACCTAGGGGCAGACAGAGTTTTCTCTGCACACACAGGCTGTCGGGGTCCATGGTGGGAGTGTCTCTAGTACGGAGAGTATCTCCAGTGTGGACGCTCTGCGGGTTCATGAGGGTGTCCGGGTGGGGAGGACCCTTGGGGTACACTGGGGTGTTCTGGGCACGGAGGGGTCTCCGGGTACGCGGGGGTCTCGGGTGCACATGGTTGTCTAGGCAGGGAGGACACTCTGGTGGGCAGGAGTGTCCTAGTGGGGGTCTTGGGGCACAGGGGAGTGTACGGGGGTGTCTCCGCTCCGAGGGTCTCCGAGTGCGCGGGAGGGGGTGTCCTGGAAGGGAGGGCTTTGGGGGCACACGAATGTGACTGGGTTGGAGGCCTCTGGGGGTGCAGGAGAGCGTGTTGGGGTGTCCTGGGAGGGGCCCGTGGGGTGTGTTGTGTCTCACGTGGTTGTCCTGGCAGGGAGGACTCTCGGGGCTCAAAGGGGTCTCCGGGTGCCCAGGTGTTTGGCGAGGGTAGGGCGCTGGGGAGCCGGGGTGCGTGGGGTGTCCTGGGCAGGGCGGGCGGTGGGCTCCTGATGCGCGCTGGAGCCCGCAGGCCTATGCTGTCTTGCGCCCGCTGTCGCGCCGCCTCTTCTTGCGCTCCGCGTGCTCCCGCGCCTGACGCGCCCAGGCCTCGGGGCCCCCCGCGCCCACCACGCAGCAGGCGAGCCTGGGCCCCGCGTTGCCGTTCTCCACGCTGGCCGGGGTGTCGCCGCGGCCGAGGTCGTCCTCGCCGGCGTGGACCACCACGGCGCGGCCCACGATGGAGTGAGGGCCGGCCAGCGAGGCGGGGAGGCCGGCCTGGTACTTCCAGAGGCGGCCGTCGCGCACGACGAAGTTGCCGAAGTCGCCAGGGTGCTGCGGGTGCGGCACGGACAGCGGGTTGTAGTGGGGCCCGGTGGAGTCGCAGCCCTGGCTCAGGTCGCCGAACCGGTGCACGTGGATGGCGCGTTTGGAGCTGTTGGCCTCCTCGGGGAAGCCCTCCAGGTCGAAGAAGGCTTCGAGCCTGGCCCCGGGCCCGGGCTGCCGGAAGAGGACCAGGCCGCTCACGCGGGGCTGCTCGGCGTCCAGAGTGGCGGATGGCTGCATGTGGCACACTGCGTGGAGCCCCACGTCTGGCCCGCCGGCGGCCTCCCGCCACTGCGTCAGCTCCTGCCAGATGTCTGTCACCTTGGTGTGCATGTCGTGGATCTGCTCCATCAGCTCGGGGCTGGGCTTCGCCAGGTCCGTGACGCTCAGGGTGTGCACGGCTGGGGCTGCCAGAAGCAGGCAGCCACACAGCAAAGCCAGCATGGCCGGGGTCTGCACCTAAGGGGAGCCCGGCAGGGACGGGCAGAGTATGCTCGGTCACTTGAAATAGTCTCAGAGGCCCTACCCCGGTCAGATCCACCTCATCCCACCTCCCAGGGCCCCCAAAGGCCTTCCTGGCCCAGCAGACATTCGTTTGGCAGATGTCTCTCTGGGGCCTGTTTTATCTCCAGGGGACTGGGCGAGGTGCAGGGCTTGTAAAAATGGTGAGACCCCCACCTGGAGAAGCTCACAGGGCTCTGGTGCTCTTGAGTCCTGCTCACCAGCGTGGAGGGAGAGTCAGGGCCACCCAGGTGTCTGGGGCCCTTCCAGGCTCAGCCTCCTAGTCTCCCTGCCTGACACATTGTTTCCACATCCTGCCAGTGACAGCCAGGAAACCTGCCTTAGGAGATACAAATTCAGGCCTAATCATAGGTACCCCTGGCACCTGGGCCCACACCAGGAAATAGACACATAACCTTGAGGGAGGTTGAGAGGGGTCACCTAAGGGAGTGGCAGGCAGGGCACCAAGCCATTCCAATGAAATCCTGTGATTGAAGTTGGAGCCTTGGTGCTGGGGTAAGAGAGAAAGTCGTGCTCATCCCCATGGGGGTCTCCAGAAAGGATTCCCAGAGGAGATGCCTTCTGAGTTGGGGTCTACCAGATGAATAGGAGTTTTCCAGCTAAGCAGGAAGGCCATTTCAGGCAGGAGGCATTTCAGGACATGCTTATGGGAATGAAAGGGCAGCTTTTGGGGGCTGGGGGAAGCTCACTGTGGTCAGAGCACAACCTCTGTGACTATAGACAATGGAGGCTCAGGAGGAAACTTTGAGCCAGGAACAGAGGGGCAGCTTTGCTGTGTTAAGGGTTGGAGCAGGTGTGTGTATGGTGGCCAGGGCTGGTGTGGGAGGAGGTGTCTGAGCAGAGAAGTGGGTAATGACAGCATTTAAAAGTTCAGCATTGGGTGCTAGGAGACAGGATTTTGAATGTCCTCACCACAAAGAAATGAGAAGTGAAGAGACAAATGTGCCCCTTCATATGTAGTGAACATGACACGGTATCAGAGGTATCAAACTGTCACTGGGCACCTATGAATATGCACAGTTATTATGTCAGTTAAAATTGCTCAAAAATGTTGAAAGTTCACTAAGTCTTAAGGAGGAAAGGACAAAGTCTGGGCCTTGTGGATGGAGAGGATGGGGAGGTTGATGGGACTCATCCGTCTAGGGACAGAGACACAGCAAAGCCAAGAGAGATCCTAAGGCAGGTGGAAATGTCTTGAGCTTTTCCAAAAGCAAGAGGGCTGAGGGCTGAGTGGCACCGGCAGGAAGGGAGAGCGAGCAGTGGAGGGTGGCTGAGGTTTCTAGCAGGGGACACCAGTGGGGGACAGATGGTGGCCCAGGCTGAGAGAAGATGCAAGCTGGCGCCTGCCGACAGTGCAGTGTTAGGGCGCAGATGATCAGAATCTTGGTCTGGGGAGGGGATCTCCCCGGGGAGGGAGATGAGCAGGCCGACTGTTGACTCCACATCAGAGTCTGGCTTTTAAAACCAGCTGCTTGGCCCCACCCAGGAGGTTCTAATTCAGTGGGGTGGTGGGCTTCTTTGTGTAAAGAGAAGCTCAAAGATTCTGGGGCCTGGCAAGGAGTTGTGGAGTCAGGTCCAGGTTTGAATCTCAATGACATCAGCCATGGTGCAGCCTCAGTTTCAGTGAAAGCCTGGTGTTCCAGGGCACCCCTCCTACTCTGTGGATTCCAAGGTCTGTGGGTGCTCAAGTGCATTATGTAAAGCACCAGAGTATTCACACATAACCTACACACATCTTCCCCTACACTTTAAAGCATCTCTAGGTTACTTGTTACATTTATGTAAATGCTGTGTATATAGTTGTGATGCTGTATTTTTTGGAGAATAATGAGAAAAAAGTCTGTACATGTTCAGTACAGACATAGTTTGTTTTTTCCCAAGTACAGTGCACCCTTAACTTATGAACTCAATTCATTCTCGAGGCCTGTTTGTAACTCAGTTTGGTCAACTGAAGGTTCAGGCTCCTCTACACGGCCTTCAAAGTCTCTCTCCTGTACACAGGCAGATCTCAGAGTCCTTAGACAGACATTGGCCCAGGATTTCTCATTTAACCCCACACAGGAAAGGATGTTGTAATATTCCTTCCAGAACTCTTTAAGGGTTAAATCTGTATCTGAGAACATCTGGAAGGATAAGCAGCCGGTATTTGGGTTGTAACTCAAGACTTTGTGCCTAAGTTAAAAACTAAAATTCCAGTCATAACCCAAGTTATTTGTATGTCAGGCCAGTCAAAACTTGAAGGTCCATGGGCCGGGGATTTTGCTCAGTGGTTCTGCGGCCTGCCTCGAAAGCGCAAGGTCCCGAGTTTGATCCCTGGTACCAAAAAACAAAAAAAATCCTTGAGGGTCCATTTTCCATCTGAGGTTGGTTAAATCCACAGATGCAGAATCCACAGGTCCAGAGGGCCAACTCTCCTATGAGCTCTAGGGCTGCTAACTTTCTAGCCTCAGGCTCCTTCCTTGTGAAATAAGGCCAGTCACACCACTGAGGAGCACGCTGAGGACTAAGTGATATATTTATAAGCCAGACAATTTTCCACATTTTAATACCTGTCCAGAGGGATTCATGATGCCTCTGAAAAACTAGTCTGAAGGTCGAATGCACTTTCAAGGGCCTTCACCAACTCCAAAGTAGGTGCGATTTACAAAAACAAATCCAGGATTGGGTCTGGCTTCTTTGCAGAACCATCATGGGAAGGCTATTTAGTATGGCAATTACAAGAATGGATTCTGGAACTCACTTCATGAATTGAAAGCCTGACTGTCCCTTAAGCTCTAAGAGTTAGCTGTCATTGTCATATTTTGTACAGAGCAGCAGAGTAAATGCCGGACTGCAAACTATCCATGGGCCTGCCTCCCCTCTGAGCCTGAGCTTTCTCATCTGGAGCTGGGGTAGTAACGTTCACCCTAGCAGTTTGCTGACAGGCTGAAAAGAGAGGCTTAGGATTGCTAAAATTCAGTCTGCTCTGAGCCTCCATGCCAGTTCAGGCCCCACATCACAAAGCACCCAGCTAGGGCCTCTGGCTCGGACCCAGGTGTGTGGAGTTCCTCAGCAGAGAAGCTGCTGATAGACACTGGGACCTCAGCCGAGAAAGCCACAGAAACCATAGAAGTGGCACATGCCCAGCCAACTCTCCAAGGAGTAGGAGAGAAAGTGACATCCAGGGGCCCAGCCTCTGACATGGGCTGGCCTACTACTAAAGCCTTGCCTCAGGAGCGGGCAGGGGACTTCCCCGGAGCTCTCCCAGTGGGGATCTCCTCCTGGGGCTTCACTGATGCCCAGCAGGGCTCTGCCCCGAAAAAATTTTCCTTCAAAGCAGACAGCAAAAATCAGGCTGTCTGGGGTGTCTGTGGGCTTTGTCTTTCAGGAAATACTAAGGAGCTGTTTTTAAGGGCATTCGAAGGAGCTGTTTTTCTGTTAAATCGAAAAAAGAAAGAAAATAAGAAAAAGAAAATGCTTCCTACACCCAGGTAAACTCTGGCTCCTACTTTTGTAGGTTTTTGCTCTCTGTCCTGGGGGCCCCTGTGAGGGGCCCAGCCTTCTGGGACAGCCCCCTGCCCGGTTTCGTGGTGAATGCACCAACTGTTTTCTTCAGAGTCTGTGCATGCTCTGAGGAGGATGATAAGGCTATCAGAGAGAAGCCGCAGAGGCCCTTGTCCTGAACCAAAGGAAGGCACCAAGCCTGTACCTCCCTCTTGGCTCAGTATCTGCAAGAATTTGAGCACTGAAAACTCCTCCTGAGCCTCGGGTGAGTTTTCAGCCCTCAACCCACTCCCAGAAGGAGCCCTTGGTGGGAGCTGGAGGTGGCTGGGCCAGGCCCTCGGCTTCATGCCTGTCCTAAGCATTGGCTGTCTAGGGTACCTGCTGTTCCTCAGTAGCTCTGACCCCGAAGCCAGGCAACCTCCAGTGTGGCAGCTCTGAGAAATCTGCGTCTCATGATTTCCTTTTCCTGATGCTCAAGTCCTCTTGGACTGGCATTTTCAGGGCTGGAAGGCCAAACAGCTTCTTCCTCCTACCTATTGCCTTCCTCCCCATAGCGTCACTCCCCCTCCAGAGCAGCCAGGCCTGTCCTTAAGTGTTTCTTGCCCCTGAACATGGCCGAGTCCATTCCCAAGATGAGGCCCCCTGCCCAACCTAGCTGGCAGCTGTTAAGAAGCATACACCGAGAAGAACAGAACGATCCTCATCTTGGCACCCACCTGGCCAGCCCTTCTTGGAGACCTTTCCTCCTGCTGAGTGGGAGCAGCACCAGTGGCGACTGCAGGAATTCAAGCCGCCTCTTGGGCTGGGTTGTTTGTGAGCTGAGGGGAGCCAGCCCCAGGGAGTGGTCAGCAGGAGGGAAGAAGGTCATTGGGCCCGTTCAGGGAGGAAAAGCCGGCCAGATGTCCCTTGTTGCAAAATCGTCCCACCTCCTCCTCCTCTGTCCCCACCGCCCTGTCCCTTCCCATCCTCGGCTCCCTTGCCAAGTCTTTCTCATGACGTCCCTCGCTTCTGCAGATGTAGCCTGTGACCTTTAGCACGCAGCAGGGAAATAAACACGAGAAAGAAAATAGTCTGGTTAGAGAGGTGTACAATGACTGCTTTATGAGTAGCCTTCTATTTTCCTCTGATTTCCTCAGCTGTTGGCTTATTTTTGCTGGATGCTGGTACGTATTTAAGACAAACACAGGCTCTTGGCAATTGTATGAGTGATGTTTTCTCCAGAACTTGGCGGCCCTATGAAGAGGTGAGCAGCACAGGTACAGTGCAGAGCTCTGGCTTTGTTGCCTCCTAGCTGTGTGCTCCTGACCCCTGACACCTTCCCTGTGCCTCCCTTGCAGCATCTGTCAAATGGGCATGTGACATTGGCCATCCTTCGAGATCACTGTGCGGATGAAACGAGACTGTCACACAAGGGGTGCAAACCTAAGTAATGACATTAGTATGTCATAAATAATGACAATAACAGTAATGCCACTGTCATTGTCACTGTTGTTTTTAAAATGACAGAGGAGCCTTTTAAAAGGGTACCTGGTCTGGGGCAACCAGCAGCGTTTCCCTTCACAAAGTCCTTTTCTCTGCTGCTGCCACCAACTCTTCTCAATCACAGCAGCTTTTCCAGAAATAGAAGGCTTTCTTTCCCAGAAAAGCCCACAAGGGAGGAGGCAGCTTGCTGCTGCCTGTCTGTCCTCCTGGGTCCCTTCAACAAATGGCCATTGGGTGCTCACCCCCTGCCAGGCTGTGCACTGGAGGAAAAAGGCTGTGACATGCTGTGCATTGGGGACCCAGAGCTGCAGAAGCCCTGGCCCCTGGGGGTGCACACTGTGAGAAAAGAGAGAACTGCAGCATGGATGGTGGGGAGTGCGGCTAGGGAAGGAGGGGCAGGGCCCCCTGGGATCCTCCACACCAGCCCTGGCAGCAGGAAAGCTTGTTGGATAATAGAGGCCTCTGCGCCCCACCTGGGCCAGATGAATTGATCACAATGGATGCTTCCTGAAATACTTAGTTTTAAAAGCCAGGGATCTTGATGAGCAACCAGGTTTGGGAGCCCATGGTTGGCAGAAAAATCTCAAATGAAAGATTTTCATCCAGAGGCAGCCATTCCAGAAGATAAGATGGAGAATTCCAGGACTCAGGACTTTCGGCCCTCTACCCTGCTTGGTCCTCAGGCTGAGGACTTGGACACATCAGTTCAGTCCTGCACTTCTGCATTCTGTAGGTGGGCGTGGCTGTCCTCCACAAATGAGCTTGCATTCTGTGGGTGGGCGTGGTTGTCCTCCACGAATGAGCTTCTGAGTTCCCGATGCCACCTACAAGCCCCCCCCATAGCCCTCTCATTGTGAATCATTCATCCAATTAAAAAAATATTTATTTTCATTCAGTTCTCAAAATAGCTCTATAAGATCATAGCTACTGTTTTGTTTAGAGTAATTGTATTCCTTTTAAGGTCCAAGAAAGCGCTACCCTTGCTCTGTTCTGGAATTTCCTTCTGAGAAGCCACTTTCAGTCTCAAAAGTGGTGTTGCCTTCACCCCTTGCTGCAAGTGGCTTGGGGATGATCTATTCAGGGACAATGAGATGCTGTGACATTTTTGCTTGGCTGTTAAAAGAGAAATAGCTTTTCTTTCCTACTGGACTTGAAACTAGAAGGAAAGACTGGAAGTACTGTGGCCACCATATTCCACTAAGGGAGAACCCTTTTGAGGATAAGGCCAACATAGAAGGAAGTAGAATAAAACTAGAGTGAAATCTGGACTAGGTGGCAGTGTTTGAGCCCCTGGATCTAGCCATACCTGAAGCTCTGTTTTCATTTTGTAAGTCAATATATTCTCAATTTGCTTAGATTGTTTGGATTGAGTTTTCTAAACTTGCGACTGAACATTTTACAAAGCACTTTCTCAGATGGTAGTTTATTTAATGCTTGCAATAAATTTGTAGAGTTGATACTAATCAGTTGACTTTATTAATAAAGAAGTTCAGGGAAAAAAATGGGCCAAAGTTGCAGACATGCAAAATGGCAAAGTTAAGATTTAAAACCTTGGACCCTGAATCTTAAGCCTGATCTCTTAATCATTACACTTTATTATTATTAACCTAAGGAGGAGATGAAAGAAAAGTTAGAAACAAGAAACTGTTAAGTGTAAATTTTGCAGTTATCTCTGTAATATCAATAACAGCCTTGTAAATAGACACTGAACTATTGACTTCTATGCTTTTCACATCTGATAATGAATAATACAGCAGAAAATCAAGTGGATGTTGTTAAGCAAGCACCAGGAGATGCATTCAAAAGCAGTCCTCCTGCCTAGCTAGGAGAGCTCTCTGCTCGAGAACTTTGTACCTTTCTGCAAGAACTTGAGTTGTAAATACTTTCCTTTCCACCATGTTTGCAGAAAATGGGTGGAATCAGTTTGTGGACAGAGTGGTTATTAAGGAGAAAATTTTTGAAACTGACAGTGAGGATTTCAGATCACCTCCCCCCAAACCAGATTTTGTACGATGACAGTTTACCCAGGCAGAGTACTTCAGACCCACCTGAGAACACTTCAAGTGTGTCTTACCTGCCTGGAGCTTTCTCAGAAGCCCCCTGGGGTGTACAAGTGGAATTCGAGAAGTACAGAGTTCCATCTTGTCCAAGAACACCTGGGTAATGTAGGGAAAAGTAGATCCTTACTGGAAAAGTGGGCAGGGAGCAAAGAAGCATCAGTCTTATGAATAGAAGTAAAATAATAACATCTAACTTTTATTAAATGCCTCCTGTGTGTCAGGCACTTGCTAAGCAATTTGTGTGCAGCTTTTCATTCATATTGATAGTGCTGCTTGTCAGTGAAGAAGACAAATTGCATTCTGGTCCACGCTGTATTGGGGCAAGTTTCCTTTTCACTGTGAGCATGCCACCCATCCCTTCCAGTGTGGTCACCTGGAGAGAAAGACCCATAGTAGAACACAAGGAAATGCCTTTTCTGACCTGAAGGGCAATGTGTGCAGACTGTTTCCTGAGGAGAACACCAGAGTGAAAGCCCTCCAGGGTAAGTTCCTCATGGACTCCACCTTCCCTCCCTTACTTCTTCCTGCCCCATCCCTGGGAGGAATCTCCAGCCTTTCCTACTCTGCCATAAGAAAACACTATGGTAGCCTAAACGCATATCCAATTTAGCTCTTATTTCATCCAAATAATCGCATCTACTTGAGAAAAGAAGCATTTTTCAGCTTGCTCTCTCACTACATTTATTTAACATTCATCGGGCCTAACAACCATATTTGCCCCTCTTCTTACTGCTTCTTGCTCTAGAAGCTGAGAAACTAGACACTTGCTTTCCTAGAATCTTTTTAAGTATTGGTCATGTGACCCCATTTTAATCAATGAGACATAAACTGATGCCATTTCGGGGAATGCTTTTACTTTCTTATAAAGGGGAGAGAAATGGTGTGATGTTCCCTTTCTCATTGACTAAAATGTGGGCATGATGCCTGGCAATGTGGCAGCTGCTTTGGGACCCTAAGTTGACAAGAATGAGAATATAAGACCATCATACACGGATGGTGGAAGGGAAAGGTGGAGAGCATTTTAGACCTCACTGAGCATTTAACCAGTGCCAGTGTAGCTCTAGGCTTCTTGTGATAAGAGAGAATCCATCCTGATATGCCTCACTGCTAGTGGGTTTCTGTTACTTGTAGCCAAATTGCTGCCTAAGAGATGCGATTATGTGTTGGACCCTGCACTGGACGCCATGACCCTGAGAATATGAGAGTCACAGTCTTACTTCAAGGGACTCATAGTCTATTTGCAGAAGACTGTACCTGAGAGCCCACTAAGGCTCATTCTCCATCTCTTCACCTTCCCCTGCTGCCCCCTCACTCACCCTGCAATGTCACCATGAGGAAGAAGTAGTCTCCTTTAAGTCTGAAAGCCAGCATGGCCCAGCCCCCTTCCTCCACACCCCCAGCATGGGCAAACTAGCAGACAGGATGGGCAGGAGACCCCAGAGAGCTGTGTATATTGCCACGTGAGGGGACTAGAATCTGAGGACAGAGGTGACATGGAGTTCATCCCTCCTGGGATAAGGGAAAGCTGTGGCTGGAAGGAAATGTGGAGGAAAGTAAGGAACTCTGACTCAGCCTCTATTTTAGAAAAGTAATTAGGAAGTTGAAATGCTGACAGGATTCAAAATGCCTCAGATCTGAGGCCCAAGGAAGAAAATAGGCAGGCATCACTGTGTCTCACTAAGGAAACGAATCCAGGATGACTCTTAGCTGATGCTCCCAAGTGGAGCAGATCACAGCTACCATCACAGCTTTAAACTGCCATCACCACCAAGGCCAGCCAGAGAGGTAAAGCCATAGGAACACAGGCATCTGGAAAGTGAGAATATTCTGTGTTATAGTGCTAGCTATAGAGTTTGAATTTCATGTCACAGAATTTTGGAGCAATCTTATAAACCAAACAACCTCCTAATAGCTGTACAGGGCTCCTTCTTGTCATTCCTGGAGAGAACGGAAGGAAGACAGTTGAGTCTTCATAGATCTTCCTCCCAGTGGGGACCTACCATGCCCTGCTGGTGGCCCCAGTCAGAGACCAAGGCATGGACCACTTAGGATGTCCCTCCTGACTTCTTCCCATCTTAGCAGATAAGGGTTTCAAGGTTGTCCCTCTGTCCCCAGTCTGTTACACCAAAGCAGGAACTTATCTCTCATTGACCTATTTCCATCAAAAGTCAAGTATGAAAAAGATGGCATCTGACTATTGGTTTAAGTACTTGATTTTACTTAGGGAACATTCTTCTGGTTGGATACTATTCTCCAGAATGAAGTTATCTTTTCATTTGTGAGCATGTTCATTATTTAAACAGGAGTATAGATTAGACGTCTCTTCAAAAATATATTTACAGGGAGAGAACAGTCATTTGTAAAATAAAATGCCCATGCATAAGCTGAAACCAGCTCCTTTTAAATTCTCATCTTCAAATCTAGATAAGCTCAAAGAGAACTTTGGTATTTACTACTATGGGAATTTAAAAATCAAGTACCTGTGGAGGCCAGAAGTCATATAATAAAGTGGGCTAGATGTACAAGTATATTCTTTCTTGTTTTTAATCTTATAACATTCTCATCTACATGTTTTCTTCTTACTGTAGTGGAGGTATTCGCCTGAGGAATATTTCTCATGAGAAGAACAGCAGCCCACTGACAAATGGCAATTTAGTCATTCTCAGATTGGACAGCAAAACCAGCCCCCAGTATTTGCTACCTAAGTGAAAGACATGTCAAATATAAATGCACAAATATGTTGTCAGTAAAAGGATGAAAAGAAGATTTTTCATGCAAATAGAAAGGATAAGAAGGGTATGATTTTATTAACATCAGCCAAAATAGATACAAAGACTAAAACTATTGCCTAAGCCACTGAAATTGTATATTTCACAATGATTTAAAAAAGTGCACTAGGAAGAGATTATAATCTTATATCCAACAACAAAGCTTCAGCGTATAAATCAAAACTTAAAAAGCCAAAGACAGAAATCAAACAAAGCCACAATTGCAGTTGACCATTTTACCATACCTTTTTGATAGAAGAAATAAACAAAATAATCAGAAAATAGATAATCTAAACAACACCATCAATCAACATGACTGAAGTAGTACATTGCCAATAATTACAGAGTAGATATTCAAGTCTACATGGAATATTCAAGGTAGATCATATCCTAAGCCCGAATAAGTTTCACTGCATTGAAAAAGGTCCAGAGCTTACACAATATGTTATCTGATTGGAATGAAGCTAAAATAAAAATCCATGAGATGACTAGACAATCTCCAAAGTATGGAAATCAAATCATGAACATCTACAGAAGAAACCACAGAGAAATTAGAAAATATTACTAAGTGAATTATGATAAAACATCATATCAAAATTTGAGGTACAGACCTGAAACAGTTCTAGAGTAAAATACATAGCTTTACATGCTCTTATGTGTGGTTAAAAAGTAGAAAGGCTTACCCATTTAGAAGCTTAAAAAAGGAGCAAATGGAAATGTCAGTGGAAGGAAATAGTTAATAAAGAATGTAAATCAGTGCGATAAAAAACCAGATAAACAATAGAGAAAAATTTGAAGACCCAAAGTAGGTTCTTTGTAAAGAGTAATAAAATTGCCAGAGCTTTAGCAAGACTAATAAAAAAGAAAGAGAAATGAAATTGCCAATATGAGAAACAGAAGAAGTCATATCCTCTCATATCCTATGCCTATCCAAAGTATAAGTAACTATGAATACATTTATGCTGATAAAATCAATAACTGGGGTGAAATGAAAAATTCCTTTAAAATTCCCACAAAGAATTTCCCACAAAAGAAAAGCCTAGACCCAGGTGGATTTGCTGGTGAATTCCATCAAACACTAGTAAAATATGTAAGAAAGGAATAATACCCAATTTACACAAACTCAGAAAATAGAAACAGAGGAAATTCTTCTCTCCATTTGTAAGCATAACCCTGAAATGAAAAGCTTGACAAATCAATATCTATCATGAACATAGAGGAAAAATTTCTGAACATTTTGACAAACTAAATCCAGAAATTAATTAATTATATATATATAAATTAATTATATATATAAAATAACTGAGCAGAATTTATCTCAGAAATATGTTCGGTTATACATTTCAAAATGAATTTGTGTATTTCCTCACATTAACAGAATACAGGGGGGATCACATGTTCATTTTAATAAATATGAAAAAGTAGTACAAAAAGTACAAAATCCAATCCCACTCATGATAAAAACTCTTAGCAAAGTAGGAACAAAAGGGACCTTCTTCAGTTTGATTAAAGGCAGCTATAAAAAAAACCCTACAGGTAACAACACAATGGAGAAATATTAAATATTTTCTACGTAATATTGGGACTAAATCAAGCATATCTGCTCTCTCCACCTCTATTTAATATTGGATTAGAAGTCCTAGCCAGTGCAATAGGACAGGGGAAAAAAGTAATAAAAAGCACAGAAGGTGGAATTCCTATGCAAACATCATGATGGCCTGTATAAAAAAATTCTAAGAATAATATATTCTAATATATATTTCTAATATATTTTTAAACACTACTATAGATAATAAAGGACTTAGCAATATTGCAAGTTTCCGTGTCAGCAAATAAAAATCAGTTGGGATTCTATATGTTAGCAACAATTGAATATGAAATAACACGAAACATAGGGCTGGGGATTTAGCTCAGTGGTTCCAGCGCCTGACTCGCAAGCGCAAGGTCCCAAGTTCAATCCCCAGTACCAAAAAAAAAAAA